>JARGXW010000080.1:0-356094 GCA_029204085.1 Mycena sp. CBHHK59/15
AGTGGTAAAATTTTCGTTTCAGAGGAAACGGAGGTGGGCTGAGCGTGGGAAAAAAAAACGCGAAATCTTCGGCCAGAAAACGAAAAAAAAATTAGAGTCGAAACAGGGATGTTCGTACACTATAGAGTTCCCAACTTCGACTTTTTCTTCCACTCTGCAATCACCACATCCAATTCGCGCCGCTGAACCCCACGGTGCGAGCGGTACTTCTTCACTGCAAACTCAGCCACTGGTGCGATACAAAAGGATCAGTATGGTGGCAGTGCAGTGGCGATGCAAGCTTACCAATGGACGGCGAGACGGCCCGGCCACAGCGTTGGTGGGTGCGACAGAGTCGGCCAGGGCGCGCTCGAGCTGAGAAGCCTCCTCATCAGACTGCAGTTGTCAGAGCAAAATCAGACAAGAGAAGGAAAGGACGTACATCAACAGCAGCATCCTGAGCCCCAGTCGGGCTTGACGTACAGGGCCTGCGTTGCATCCTGGCGCCGAGGAAGCAGGGAGTTCCGCATTGGTGTCCAATGGGAGAGGGTCGCAATCTTCGAAACATGTGATTTGCTGGTCGGCGTCGTAGTAGGGGTCCAGAGGTGCAAGAAAACGAAGCGCAAAGCATTATGCACCAGGAGCGTTGAGACGCCAAGGGGAGGACCCAGGATTGGGCCACCCCTGGGAGCTGTGGCAAGGATCAGAATCGGTTGGCCCCAAAGCATGCGTTAAACATACCAATTAGATAATAGCTCTGGCCGACCGTGCCTGGATTGTTGAGGCCCAACTTGGATGCCTTCAAACCTGAGACGGTGAACGCGTGCCATTGATGGTCGGAAAGAGTGAGAATACGTCCCGCATCCTCCCGTTCTGCGCGCTGTTTGTTGCCGATTTTGACAAGTGACCACTTGAAGTCGAGAAAGTGCATGGCATGCCATGCGGGTGTATCTGGCTGAGCGTTAAACAGAGGGTGTGTGGTAGCGAAGGACAGGGAGAAGTGAAGCATGCGGCAGCGCATCTCTGCGAGGAGCCAGTCATTGAAGGCGGCATAAAACACATGTGAGGGGTCAACGGGGACCGGATACTCGAAAACTAGGCTGTGGTGGGCGGCGTGAAGATAGTGCCGGTCCCCGTCATGGAGCCGGGGTGAGCGCGGATATAGCTCTGGATATCCCCGTCGTCGAGCATGGAGTGAAACATCTGCTCCGATATATGAGGGACAGTTCATAACAAGGAGAGAATGTTTACGAACCGGGAGAGGATAGAGTACAAAAAAAATGGAGGCGGTAGGTGGCAGCACAGGCTTCACCTTGGCAGGTGCCTTCCCAAGGCGCTGCGAGCCTGAACCGGTGAATGACCGGTGTGGGCCACAAGGCATGGATGCCCCGCTTATTGGACCCCATGCGGCGTGGTTAGCGGCAACCCTTCGTCGATTAGCATCAGTGCTGAGGGGAGCCGACGTGACTGCCCCCCAGACTTGCGTGGCGGTGGGTGCACGTGCAAGGACCAATGATGTTGGCCTAGACGGGACGGGTAAGTACGAAGAGCGTGGCTGGGATGTGAATCGTACCCAGGGATTGCTGGAGGGTGCCCAGGTAAAGGGGTATGAGGGACCAACGATGTCGGGCTAGATTGGACAGGTAAGTACGAAGAGCGCAGCAGGGATGTGAATCGTACTCGGGGATTGCTGGAGGGTGCCCCACAGGCAAAGGGGCATGTGAGATATACATGCGTCCGCATACAGGGTGCTGGCACCGTGTCCGCCCAGGAGCAAGTGCATCAAAGAAACTCTGTCGGTTGCAGTGTCAGAGAGGGCGAATCGGAGCTAGTAGATGGAACTAACGGTTACAAAACGAGGGCAACCCGTCTCGACACATCCCCCCCGAGGAGGCAAAGCGGGGACAGTGGCATGGGCCGGGAGAGCATGTCCACACAGACACTCCCCCTCTGGACTACCGAGCGGCTGGAGAGGGGTCAAGCATTGGCCGATGGAGAGGGGGTTGTACGCACTGAGTATACCACACATGGTTCGTCGGCTGGACAGTGTGAGCAACGCCCACGCGACATGGCACTCCTCTTGGAATGTGGGAGAAGACAAGAGGAAGAAAGTTTTGAAACGGTCTTAGGATCAGGGGCGTCAGCGATTGCCCGGCCAAGCAATGAAATTTCAAAAAGAACACCCAGGAACGTGGAGCCGCAAAAACAAAGATACAGAATTTGAAAACCGGGTTATTGAATAGCAGAACACAAAGCGCACGGGGCAAAAACAAAAGAGTGAGTGAGTGAGATTTGAGGGCTTGCGACAGAAACAAAACCAGCAAAGACAAGAACAAAAACAGAGCAAACACGGATTGTATTTTTGTCACAGGAGTCGAGAATTTTGACAGTGGATTTTTAAATATTCTTGCATTTGCGACTTGTGTTTTGTCTTGGGTTAACTTGGGTTCTGCTGGTGTGGAAAGCCAGTTATGCCCTGGAAGATTCACTGTTCTAGTCATGATCATCGTGAATCACGATGATCACAGGCAAAATCACACGACACCAATTCCAGAAACATCAAATCCGGACCGGTCAAAATCAATTTATTTTTGTCCAAAGAGGACACCCATACACTACAAAAGGTTATCTGCAACAATTTCGACGGGGTTGCGTGATGCGTGACTGTCGAGAAAGTAATCGAACCAAGCCAAACCAAACAAGGTTACGGCATGCCGGCCTGAACACGTGTTGGCTGCAAGGCTTTTCGCCGTTGTTTCGCCGCATTCGCGCGCAAGCCTCGCAGTGGGTTAAGAGTTCCCAACTCCCCTTTCATTCGCGATGCTCTGGTCCCGTCTCCGCTCCTTGTACCACGACATACGCCACGTCATGCGCATCGATTCACTTCCTGCCCCGTCCACGTTGGCCCCTGGCATAGCGCCCGTCTTCTTCCCCATCACAAACGAAAACCGGAACGACAGGATGAGTGTCGAGGCCGCCCTCAGTGCCATACCCTTCACTGTCCACACCTCCGTTGCCTTACAGCGACAGATGATCGGCAACGGAGACTCCTATCATTCCGACTCCGTATGGGAAGAGAGTGGGCCATAACCAACCGAAAACTCGAGGATTTTTTGAAGTCGACAACGGTGTATTCCCAGATGGAAACTTCACAAATCCGGTTTCTTGTTTCTTCAACTTCCGGAGAGCGTCAAGCTTTCTCTGCTGGTAAGTCGATGCAAGATTATCAACATCCACGAGCGTCGAAGAGGTGAGTTCAAAAGTATCTGTTCTCTCAAATAATTCGGCATTAGCTTGATCTGAATATGATGTATACGATGACCCTTGATTATTCGCAGAGTTGGTACATAGAAAATCTGTAACTGCGAGCGGGCAATCGTGCATCGGGTATTCCTCTGAATTATCCAGTACAACATTTTTATCAAGGTCCGCATAACGTGGGTTATTTTCAATCAGCCAAAACAGAGCAGTTCGAATCTTCTCGCGACGCACGAGCAGCGGCGACTTTTTCAACATGTCATGAGTGACCTCGGTGTCAGGCGATCCCACAAGAATCACAGCTGACCCGAGGGTCCTAGGGTGAGCTTGTACATACATCTGGTCGCTCGGGCTCGCGCGATACATTGTTCTTCCAAAAATGTGAGATCCTTGAGTTCTTCCGGAACTCGTCCTATCCAAAGGCCATTTGCATAACTGCGCAAAGGAATGGAATTAAAAGAATTTTTGCTGACAGCGGAATTGCAGAGATGACACAGTACGTATGAACCGCTAATGAGGGAGGAAGTGTCGAATGATTCAATTTTAGGCTGCCGAGACATTACCCGAAGTTCTGCAACAGCTCTATCAAGCAGTGAGATATCAAGAACATTTACAGCCCTCATTTTGGTACGACTTGCATTTTCAAATTTACCACAGAAAGAACATTCATATCGCCTCATTGACGTGTTATCAGTGCCTTGGCGAAACTCGCGAATGATCTGGTCCTTCTCATTCTGAGCTAGTACGATGGGGAATTGGGTCCCAGTTGTCTCGGCAGTCGAACGTGGACGCTTGTGAACACTGTTATCCAGGGTTGTAGACTTTCTTTTATGAGGGCTAGACCTAAGACCAAGGCTTAATTCACACTGTTGGAGCTCACTCGGCGAAAGGATTCCCGGACTCAGGCCAGCAAGTATGGCTTCGGACTTCAGAACCAAACAAGCTTCTGCACACCGATGGGCAAGAAATTCTGTGCGTAAAGCTTCTACACATTTTTGCTTTTCACCTGAATCTCTTGCAGATACTTGGAAATGACGAGCAGTCATTTTCCTCAATATGGCCAGAGGAACTCGCTGATATTCAACAAGACACCGTACAGCGGTATTTTTCTCATTGATAGTAAGAGAGACAAAGGGGTCGTGTAGTGGAGACAAAGGTTCATCAGGAGAATCAACAAGCATCATATCATCATTCGCATTTTGAACACCCCGCGTACGGGGTGCGCCACCTCGCGTACGAGATGGTTGGATGCCCCGCGTACGGGGCATCCGGGGTATTGCACCTCCCCGTGGTGTTGCGGCTCGCGTATGAGCAGCTACAACATCGACACCTCGCGTACGAGGCATCAATGAGGGCGGGGTCGTTCCTCGGAAGACCGGTGCAACAGCGAGTGTAGCTGGGATGAAATTGTTTGGTCAGAATACTGCCAGACATAGGTTACAACGTACCAATAGATGATAATTGTCCGGATTCCGTGGCGCCGATGGTCGAAACTGGGGGGTGACGAAGATCAAGTGCCGCACCAGAACCTAGATGCGCTACAAGTTCAGGTGCAGAGGACCTAACAAAGTTGAACCAGTCCAAGCCAAGCACCAGGTCAGAAGGTAGAGAAGCAGCCACAGGAACGCTGTTCAAGGAAATAGACATGACGCCGACATCGCACGGAAGCGTCAGAAGCCCAGAGACTTGTGAGTTTTGTGTACGGAGCCCAGAATTAAGCACCCAATCCAGAGAAACACGAGAGGTTGCGGCATGGCCGTCAAACCTAGGAGATACGGGAACGTTGCAAAAGGTAGCCAGAGAGGACATGGAGGGGGAAGCAAAGTGAAGCAGAGATTCGTGCGTTGCCGGCAGGATCATGATCTGGTGATTGATTTCGGGGGTTAGTATTCTCCGCGCCGGATACTGTCCCGAACACAAAGCAAGAATGACTAACCACCAAAATTGAACTCGAAGCATTTAGTTGGTTCGAGGCAATGAAACTGACTGGCACGCAATCATTCAAGCGAGAAAGAGGTTGAAAACGTACCGTTGTGCTTTGATTTACTTGCATATTTTGCCCCATTTTCTTTCGATTTTGTTTTCGCAATGACCAATGTTGAGTGACTAAATTTGTTTGTACATGTAGCAAAAGAGAGCGAAACCCAAGTTCTCCAGGGTAGCCAAACCTAAAGGTTCAGCAATAAAATCCCCGCCCACCGAGTCGGTGGACACCAAAAGTGTATGCATTATGACAATTATGCATTATGACCTAATGCATTGTGACAAATGCAACTGTATGGGCGGGGGGCCTGTTTCTAAGATGAAAGCGGACATCTGAGGTCTCAATTGGATCGTTCCGGGTCTCCAGGAATTATTTGGGCTGTGCAGCTCAAAGGCAACCCATAGAAACATCCGACGGCAGAGTTGGAGATGTGGCTGTGTAATTACTTGACATGTCCTGTGTAACTACTCGACGGCGGCCCCGCTTATGCACGCAAATGGTGATCTACTCGAGACTAAATCCGGATGTGAAACCGGAGCTATCAACAATTATGGTGATGGCAGAGTCGTCGAATGAGGTCTCAATGGACTCAAAGAGAGCCTGGACAAAAGGATACAAGCACCAATAGTGCTTCAGTCTCTTGAAGAGGGCGGAGTCCTGAGAATTTTCTGGCTTGAAGTGAGCACGGGTTCCGAGGACAGAAATCCGGAGCTCACTGAATGACTCATCAACTTGTGATCCTCAGATCGGGTGAACCTGAGCCATTCGGAATATTTCGCAAATGAGCAGCGGGAATTGCCGAATTTGATACATTCGTGGCAAGGGGAAACCCAACTAGCGAAGGTACAGGAACGATCCCTGTCCTTGCAGTTTGAACACGGGAATTGCGGCTACTTGTTGATAAGCAAGTTTTGGCTTTTCCTGCACAGACTTGGACTCACCTTGCGCTCAGCAAGCATTTCTGAGAGCTCGGGAAAGTCGGGAATTGACGGAGCGCCCGTAGACATGGCTATCACGGAAACAAAATAAAGTGCTTCTGTTTTAATTCTTTCGGGTGCTGGGAAATTCACACAGCATTGTGCGGATCGACCCTGAATTGAACTATACCATTTACGGCGTCATAACAGATGTCCGGAGAAGATCTTGTGGGTCCTGATGATAGGACAGCATTTGAAAATTCAGAATGACAGATTTCTGGAAGGGGCATAATGTATCAATTCGGATACTGAGTGTCTACTCGGGATACAGGGACATGTCTTCTGGAAGAACAAGACGGAGTTGTGTGCAGACAGCCTGCAGACGTTCACGGAGCACCGCAATCACAGATGCGGGTTGGCTATGCATCACAACATCCATGAGAAGGTTATGCGATTCTCGGACTGCCGTAGTCGTTGAAAGTGCAGCGCGCATGCGAGAACCTTCGGGGCCGATCAGATCGATCCCATGCATGGCCTCAAACGCTTCGGCGACCCCGGAATTATCCAGGTCTTGCTGAGCGAGAACAGCGGATGAAACAACTGTGAAGTGTCAGCGTACACATCACAGTGGAAATAAAATTCCGCGGCACGAACCAGCAATTATGAATTCTGTTCTGGGCCAAATAATGGTTGGCACAAAAAACGCGTGGTGCTGGTGCCACGGTGCTCCACTGCACAATTCCTTGGGTATGTATGTAGGGACTTCCTATACTGTAGAGTACATTCATCTCCTAAACATTTGGGTCCATTGGAGATGTGTAAGTTATTGAACACCACAGTGTTTCGCTTCATAGTTGTGTTTCACTTCACGGTTAAAGACTGTATATGAGCACTTTGCCTACGTTGTTGGCATATTCCCCAGTGAACAGAGCCTCTCTGGCCAAAATTTCATCCATTTGGTGTTTTGGAAGCCGTGGGAACGTCAACTCGCAGGCCCGAATCCAGCCTGTCTATCGAAACTTAACTGTGTCGATAGACACGACAGAATTCATAGACAGACAGTCACCGGTCTAGTCAACTCGCTAAACTTCAGTCCAAACTCGATCAAACTCGCCCAATCGAGTTCGTCAGTGACTCGAGTTTGCACTCGACTCTCGACTCGTCTCAACGACAACATTATTGTTGGGGACCTCCGACAAACACCGCTTGAGAGGCGAGCGATCTCTGGATCGCGGAATTTGATCTGTCCACGTGAGTGCCACTGATGGACAGCGGCACAAACCTCGGCCTTGATCAGATCAATATGGCAATGCTGCCGGCCGACTCCAAGCCGACTCTACAACTTCTCGATAATTCTTAGATGTTGCTCTCAAACAAAAAACTAGATGTAAAACCAATGGAAAACCCATGTATTGGTGGTCAGTTTGCGTGTACCATTAATGTCCTGTGACATAACCTTTCTGTCCTGGAGTATCCTTTTGTGTCACCTCTGACAGGCCCTCTTGTCAACCCGAGTTCCTGTTTATGTCCCTCGATCGTAACTTTTATGTCCCCCAGAATACGTATTATGGCCCCATTTCCAAACTATATCTGTCATTTTGACAACAATATTATGTCCATCAGTTATCATCTTTCGGCCCACCCATCCTCACTTTCTGGTCCTCTCACTAACAGCTTTCTGTCTTCGCGATAGACTCGCAAGCCAGTCGGTAGAGCTAGGTTACACTCCGAGAAATGGCACACGCACCGGATTCGGACACAGAACAAATAAGGCCAATTGACAGCGCCAAGATTGATGGGGTGATGGGCCAGGTAACCAGCTCTACCGACTGGGCCGACCTGTCGCTGATTTGGGTGATGGAATTTTCCCCGCCAAATGAGAGGCTTGGACTTCGTCAGAAACACTCCAAAAAGTGCTCAAAAAGTGCTAAAAGTCTCCGCGAGGAAGTTGGATAACTTTCAATTGTCTATCGAATGTAGACTCGTAGGCTCGTGTCCAGCCATTATAGTGTGCGCACAATGACGAGCAAGCAAAGTATTGTGTACTATAACGAACAGCCTCAGGTAGCGGAATTGCAGGAAGTGCGTGAGTATAATTGTCATCCGAATTCAGGACGTCGAGAAGGGGCTTCCGTGCGGTGAAATTGGCGCCCGTCGTGAGTGTAGAACGCTCTGATTTCCAGAGAATCGTTTTTTTGTGGTGCGCCTCAAGTTGTTGAGGTAGTTTGTAGTAAAGTCGGAGATTGGAGTCGGCTACGGAGCGTGATTGGCCGTCCACAAGTTCGTTCCAGAACTGCATAAACTTGAGGAAGTCGATGTTCTTCCAGTGCTCGTGGGGCGGATAAACTTTGTTTCCCTTTCTGAATTTCGGGTGATTAATATGCGCCTTGAACGTGAGATATTCCTGGTGAGTATGCACTGGAACCACTGCCGCAAGAGTTCGCTGACGGAGTTGGAGGTAACGGTACCGGTTTACGGACTTGGTAGAGAGCCGGGTTAGAACATGGACCGGTGTATCGTGATGGTGCGGTAGACCGGTGATACGCGGGCGAGGAAGTGTAGTAATTTTGAGGTTTTCGGCCAGCGATTTGGCTATAGGGAGGATGCCGATAGTTTCAGAGGTGGCTATCCGAGTGGGAAGTACGCGGGGGCGAGGGAAGGAAGTCTCACAGCCGACAGAGTCGCCGTGTGCCCAATTGGAACACCCAATAAAGTATGTTTTACCGTTCATCTTTCCCTGAACATGTGCAGTTTAGCGGTGTAAAAATAAGGGCAAGACGATTAATCAAAACTTAATACCTGCGAGAACTTCCGTAGGATGGCACGACCGCCACAGGGGATATCAGAATCTAGATGTTGGCCTTTGCAGTAGGTCTCGACTACACCGCGGTAAAATCTGTATGATGATATGAAGGGAATTGAAGGGTCAGAGGAACAAGAGACTCACGCAGAAGCTATAGCAGCGACACTATTGGCTTCGGAAGCCTTTGCCGTTATAATGGGCGCTGAGATGAGTGAATGCGGTGCATCTGTGTCATCCCATCGACGGCAATCCTCGAGAAAATCATCAGAGGCTAGAGTGCATTTATAGCAGCCGCTGCAGGTCAATGTGGAGCGGCGGCATAGGACCGGCTCATCCGAGTCATCGTTCAGAATCATGACCTTGGCGAGACTCCGGTCCGATTTTGAGCCAGTTGGACCTGTGAACGAGTCTTGACACTGAATATTGTCAGGGATAGAGCCGAAAATCGAAAGACTGAATTCGAATACCTCTTTTTTAATGAATGCATCCACTGTCAAGGTCTTTCGGCCAGACTGAAGAAGCTTCGGTGTCCCACTGAGGTCCAGAATGTATGCGACACGATTAGTTGCAGCCGGAACGTCCCAGGATTCCGGGACCAATGTGATGGGAATAACCTCATCAACGAACATGCCTCCCTTGCGGCGCCTCTCGCTCTTAGATGTTACACGAATACCTTGCTCCGCATCTGAATCAGAGTCGGCCGCCTTTCCTTTACCTTTATTCGTCGACGTGGATGCTCGCTTTCGAGGCTTCACCTTCCCATTGGCTTTACGTTTCCGTTTGGAAGTATCGTCGTCAGGTTCAGAGGAGGAATCTAAGAAGACAAGACAAAATCACATCCGAACCAGCTCAAAGTACAATTGACATTCACATACCATCTGAGGTGCAGCCGCCACGGAAACGAAAAGCAGGGCCATGTGATACTGATGGATAATGATCTTCAACCTCCGAAGAAGAGTCTGGTTGTGGATGTTAAATATCCATAAATAATCAACTCGCACTGCTCACCGTCGGAACCACATCCTCCACGGAAACGAAACGCTGGACCATAAATACGGGGTTGGGATATGTTGCATCGAAACCCATCACCATCGTTTTCGCAAGGAGGGTCTGCCAGCAATTCAGCCACCAAAGCCGGAATTGAGATGCAATTATCACTCACTCTCGGAGCCACAGGCCACCGCAAAACACGAAGGTGATGTGAAAGATGACGATGAATCATGTCCGAAGTCACCAAATTTGCTTTCAGAATCCGAGTCTGCAGGTTATGTGCATATGCATCGTCCCCTCGCTGCGGTGGAATAGGATAGGCATGAACATACCATCGGAGATGCAGCCGCCAGGTGAATTGAGAATAAGGCCACACGATGGAGGGGGTTTCGATTGCGAGGATTGGGTGCGGCCGAAGGAACGTGACAAAGAACGGTGTAGATGTAATCCCAGTCATACTCAGTTCACGAGCCATGCATGAGAGGAGGGGACTGGCAAAGCAAAGCGGTGAGCTGTCAATGCCGATTTACTTCCGCTCACGTCAAAAATGGCATTGCGTGTGAACGCCGCGGCGCTGATCACCACACGCGCCGCCTAGGCGGTAGGTAGGTAGGTAGGTAGGTAGGATTAAAAATTGATTTTTTGGGGCCATTTTCCGCCAATTTTGTGACATGTTTTGAAGATTCGAACCTCCTCGAAAATGCCTGTGACACCCCAAAAATTTTCGTATAAAAAGGGCCCTGTGACCTGTGACATATGAATTGAATGAAATGGTACAGTACATCCAGAATGCCTAAACAAGCGAGACAGGCCAGGCATGCGCACAGAGGACCTGCTGGTGGCTTTGCCTCCAACCAACCGCTGCCGGAGACAGTAGAAGCGGCCTCGGATGCAGAACGCTCAGATGACGTTCTGGCATGGGAGAGTGATGAAGAGAGCGATGCCGGAGAAGACGATTCGGAGCAATGGGAGCAGCAACCAGCTAGGCCATATTCAAGAGCGCGGCGACGGACGGTGCGAAAAGAGACCCCAGCGACAGGCGCAAGGCCTGTGGGGCCACGAAGGTCGAGACCAAAAGGCGAGGAAGTCGTAATCAATGTCCAGGCAAGGGCGGCCCCATCGGCCAGTATAGATGGGATGAGACATGGACATGCCCAGGGAGGATGGATCCGGAGCGTTTGAAAGAAGGCGGTTATTTCTCAGCAGTCGGTCATGCCCTGGAGATATCTTTCGAGACCCACCTCCTGCAAATTCAGGGCAGACAAATGCTTTTCACCGAGCGTGGCAACCGTCTCGATGCTTTGACAAAGATGCTAAAGATTGGGGTCAAGAATATGTCCCCGGGAGAGCGTACCTCATTCCAGGAAGCATGGATTGAGCGGCTCATCTCTGCTGCTATCGATTCTGGCGCAAAAATCCCTACCAAAAAGCGGAAGGCCCCGGAGGACGACTCGCATACTGGTCCCGACGCGGCCGCCGCCGGGCTCCAGCTGCGAAGAAACCACGTCCGCCTGTCAGATCATTGACATCATCTCGGATGATGAACCAGACAGCACACCTCTCGCCACATCTACCTTGACAGCAACATCTTCTGCACATCACGCTCTCGTAAATCCTACCCCGTCGTCTTCGCGCATCACTCCCGTGGGAAATCCTCAGCAGTCCACCCTTTCCTCCTTCGGCTGGAAGAAGGCTACGGCCGAGGGGATTGCGACGTACTGGGCCAAGGCTAAAGAAGTCGGAGCAGAACGTCGAGAGCAAGTGCTTCACACGCAGAAGGAGAAGGCGGATAACAAGAAGCAGCGGGAGAGGGATTTAGCGCGGCTGCGGAAGCAGAGGGAGCGGGAACGTAAGAAGGCCGAGAAGGATTCGGACGACGACTCTGCTGCCACGCCAAACGCGAACATGGTGCTATTTCAAGGTGCCGACGCTCTCGCACGCGGAAGCAAGCCCATTCCAGACGTCACAGCACTCTCGTGCCCAACGACTCAAGCCTGGAAGAAGCATCGAAACGGCACCCTCGGCGGCACGGTTCGGGGTGCGGCAATAAAGGTCTTCTGGTTCACGCCCTTCCTTTGGGTGATTATTGAACCTACCATCGTACGTTGCCATTGGAAGGCCAATGCCACGGTAAAAGAGCTTCAATGTGCTCACCCGAATCTCTTCAATGGCTCAAACAACAAGCTGCATCGCGCGACCGTCTGGAAATGGATTGTGAAGGGCGAAAAACGGTTCACTGATTCCGCTTTATGCAACATTAGTAACCGACGATCGCTGGCCAGAACTGGACGTACTGGAATTCTTACACCTTATCCAGCCATAACGGAGGAGGTGGTTACGATTCTCAAAGGACTGTGTGTCTCGGGTTGCGTTGTCAATGTCGAAATTGCGCGCTCAATCATGATTGCAATCATCAGCAAACGAGCTTTCACAGAAAATCATTGGAAGTAACGAACTTTCCCTAAATGCGATCAAAGTGACGAGGCTTCGTGAAAATAAGCGAAGTAACGAAGTGACGAAGGACCATCTATAAGGAACAGAATCGCTCGTTAACTGATGTAGGATGCCCATAGGCTTGTGTACTTCCGGAACATCTCCACCAAGAGATCCCGGTAAATCGGCCTCTTTTCAAACTCCGTCGGATGTCGATCCACGTTTTGGACTTCAAATGTGCCGGGCTCGACTTCCGTCTTACGGTCGTAAATCTCACCTAGACGCAAAACTCAAGAGACAACATCCGGAGAAGGTAGTCTGAGTGTCGGGGGGCCGTGGAGGATCTTCCTCGGATGGTTTCCGTAGAGGCGGTCATGCACATCGAAAAAATGGCCCACTGTTGCGAGGGTGCTGTGGGGCTGAATTCTGATATTGCCGATGAGACGCAGCGAAACATGTTCCCTTTGGAAAATCAGGAAAGTAAGAGATGAGGACAATTGGAAACTTACGGGGCTAGACTTTCAGAGCAGTCTTTCTCCCAGTCCAGATTCCAGTGACGAAGGAGATGGGCCAGTACGTCTTTCAACCCGAACAGATTAGAACAGAGGGTGATTAATAGTGAGGCCAAACTTACCTTTCATTGCCATGTCTTCCGGGAATGAGCGAGTAGCATTTGCAAGGATCTTGGCCGCTTCTGTCCGAGTACCCTCAGGGGTCACCGGAACGAGATAAATAGTGATCTGGTGAGGAGCTCCCTTCGCAACAGCAACCTGGAGAGACGCTGAACAGGTGGCTGGAGTCTTGGACTTCTGAAGAGTTCTAGCCAGCATCGCATTTCGACGAGCATCAGCCTGGAGCTCCTGAACAGTGGCGGTTGTCGAATCTACGTCCAAGCGATTTTGATCTTGAGTGCCTAGGGGGTTGCGGGGTAGCACAGCTACCGCAGATTTATCTGAGAAAAACACCAGCAATGTATCAGCACCTTGAACACTGAAAAAATGCAAGACAAAGCTCACCCTTTTTAGTGCAAGCACCACACCGAGGCCCTTTCAGGAGCTTGAGCTGGACACTACAGCCAGTGCACTGAGGCCAGTCCTGCCAATGCAACATCAGCAAAAATAAAATGTACTGAGTGTAGAACTGAAGCTTACTTTCATTGTTTCCGCTCGTCCCGCATCTTTCACTGCAATGTAACATGTCGCGCAAAGCCCAGGAGAAGCTTTATGATCGAAGGAACCGCCACAAGACTCCCCGGGAGAATCGGGGTTGGTGAAAAGTGTTGGCGGAGGGCATACCGTTCTCGAAATTGAGGCATGGCACCCAGAGCGTGTGAACAGTGGACTTGAACAAGCAGAATATAGGTACAGCTCAGGCTCTGTGTATTTGTGTGATCTATGATTGAATGAGCTGAGAAACTGCCCATTATCATTCTATTGAGTGTCCTGGAGCAGTCCCACGGCTCGGATTTGCTCTTGTACTCCCTGTACAGCACCGCGAGACAACTCGATCACAACGATTCCGGGCACGTGACCGCGCTTGTGATCACATTGGGACATGTCGCGTCGCCGGACGGGGATGCACAGAGTTGATATGAGGCGTGTAATCTCTCGAAAACACTTCAAAGTCAGAATATTGACAATTGGTTCACTCGCTGAAGGATAGAGCACACAGATATATAAGGCCTAGACTGTAGGAATATTTCACAGCTTCAAGTCCACTGTTCACGCGCTCCGGGTGCCATACCTCAATTACGAGGACGATGTGCCCTCCACCATCCAAATAAGTGTTTTTAGAGCCATACAACATCCCACACAACCTTCAAATCACGACACAAGAGATGATCTCCGCAAAACATGCAAAATAATATATTATAATTACTACCGGCGGTATGAAAAGATTCTGAGGACATCATGCCCTGCGGAATTGTTATGTGATTCTGCTCATATAGTTTTCAGAAATGTACGCTGAGAATTGAGGTCAGAACAGCTGTTCTGGCTGAAATGATCAAAAACAGCTCAAAAAGGAAAAAAATCGGCCGCGCCCTAAGTTCCGCAAAGAGCTGTAAACGATTCCTAAACTCCTAAAATCACTCATATAATAAAATACTAGCATGAAATATGAGTCATATTTCATGCTAGTATTTTATTTGGAGTGATTCAGCCCAGAAATGAGCCGAAACAACCATGTCCATTTCTTTTTGCCGCCACTCATCGTTTGAGCTTATTTCTGTGCCGAATTCCTTCAAAAAAAATTCTAGCATGAATTTTCAGCGATTTCATGCTCACATGCACCAAAAAAACCATAGAGGCGGACACTTAACAGCACAACCACCATGTCAACTCTCAAAACTGCAAAATACGCTCGCACCTCGCTGCTATCTACTTTCCTGCCTAATATCGAGTCTCGAAGTGTCCGGGTCAAAATTGCAGCTTGTCATGAAGTTCTGAATGCAATCATAGGACTTACATACATTGAAGCAATGGAGAGGAAAGGTAGCAGAAGAAAGACAATAAAGCAGGAGAAGGCCTGAAACTATTAAAAAGAGAGGTGGATTTGAAGATAGGAATTATATTTGAATTTACCATGCACAAATCAGGTGGTAACAGGGGTCAATGACTCAGACAGTATCAGGTCAGACTAAGAAAAGAGTAAGCATAAGACAGAAACAGTGTAAACTTTTTTTTTTTACACACCTGACAGAGTGGGAAGTGTCTGCAACATATAATGCTTCAAACAACTGTGCAGAATAATTGGATATATAGCAGGGGTAAGAGTCAGGCTAAAAAAAAACGAAATAACGAGACAGAAAATGAGCAGACAATTTTTTTTTACACGCCTGGGCAATGAGCACCAAAAATTGAGAATATTCCCAAGGGGGTCCAGAAAATAAATTTTGGAACATAGGCCGATTTGGACCCAAAATGGGGTCTGGCAATCTGGATCTGAAGTCCAAATGTTCGCCCGGCCAGCGGTTCACGAGATATGGGCACATTTAGATGATCTTACCGAAAAAATATTAATATTTTTTCTGAATTTTTTTTTCCGACGAATTGGCCCGATCCGCGCAACTTTCAAAAAAAGACTTCGAGGCCAAGGCAACCAACCACGTAAGCATGACGTCATTTTATTACTATATATGGTAATCCATTACCCTAAAAAGGCAATCAACAAAAAGCATCCATATCTCGTGAACCGCTGGCCGGGCGAACATTTGGACTTCAGATCCCGTCCAGTGTTCACTGACTCTGGTTTAGATGTCTGGAGATGAGTAAGATCATTATAATGATTGAGTGCAGGGCAATTTCACGGACCTCAAATGATGTGGTGTCTTTGGGCAGTTCGGATCTGAGTTGAATCCAGGTTCTGGACATGCTGGGCACCACACGAGCAGGTTACTGCTGGGCCGATGAGGTATCACAGCATCTATTCTATGCAGCTGTCCAGTTTGCTTTTTGAGTGTCAAAAAATTAAACACGCGAACCACACGCAGGAAAGCTGCATAAGGATTCTAAGCGCAAATCAGGTCAGGTAACACCAGGGTGCTAAGACTGAACTGACAGGGATATCTGCGGTAAAAGAATTATCTGTAAGGCATCGGCTTGCCCCTATATAATTGTAGGCCGCCTTCTTCGACTCCAGGTTGTGCAGTTGAAATCGTTTCAGCGTACTGACAGTGAATGCGGTTTGTGGTTCATGTGTGGTGGCAGGGAAAAGTCCTGCACGCATGAGTTGCTTGACCTTGTTGGCAGGAAGCTCGCGGCACCCGCAAAAGGCCAAGCAGGTGGAATGAAGTCCATTGTCATCAACCACCATGAATAGTCGTTTCCCACAAGGTTCTGGGCACGGTTTTCCATTATGATCGAGTTGGATGATGTGATTGAGCTTTGAAATATCGTGCTGAACAAAGAATCCCTGAGTGGTGTCCCAGACTTCAGCCCAATGAAACAGATTTCGGATGTGCGCTTCGACAAAACATGAAGTTTCATAGCCCGTACAATCGTAGCACTGGGTGCTGGCAATCATATCTGGCCGTCCACATCAATCTGTTGCTCAAGTTCAGCTCAACCCTCAGTGGACGTCAATTATTTGCACGAGACATGCGTGAGGAAATAATTGCGGCTTCAAAGCAGCATGCTCTGGACAAGGGCAACAACGATGCAGCCACATATCAGACTGTCTTGAAGTCGATGTGGGATGCTCTCACCTCCGAGGAGAGAGGTCTGAATGGGATGCAAAAGCGGAGGATGAATGCGGGGACATTGCAGTGTAGGGTTTCAAACTAGCTCATTAATCTCAAATGCTGAAATGACACATAGAAATCAAGGAGAATTCGGAACAAATATTCACCAGGCATTGCAAGGCCTATGCCAAGATGGTATTGTTGGTGATGCAGAAATAGTCCTCTTCTATGCTTTTCGGGAACCTCAAACCGGCGACCTTCTGGCTGGCACGTAAGTATTTCGATCTCTACATGTACCAGAATTGATTATCAGCAATTTACAGTATTCATGGACATTCGAAGCACAACAAGACCAATTTCGGTGGGGAACAGCTGGAGGAAACCTATTGTGTCCCATGGGCAAAATTTGCTGAAAGTGTGATTCCCCGTGGGTAGCTTTTGACTTACCATCGTGATGGTGCACTCATCTCATTGACACAGGCCCACGTATTGACGGTTCGATATCAATTGTTGTGAATCCAGACGGTACCGTGATATTGCCTCCAATTGAGCTGGATACAATACCATTGGCAAACCTCCGTCATCTTCTCTGGGAATATTTCGAACAGTGTTGGGGTATGTGTGAATGGCCCTGATTCTAGACAAACATATTGACTGGAAGTTCAGTTCACAGAGATTCCAAAAGATTGGATTCCCTCCCGGTGCCATGGTCAAAGATTGTCTCAGATCCTTCGAAGTTCTATGACACCGAAAAATTCGTCTTTCCTATGCCTTTGAAAGATCCAGACACATTCACTAGTTTTGAAACATTGACCCTTGGATAGTTTTTGAACTCAACTCATAGCTTTGCACCCTTTAATTTCAAAGCTGGTATATTCATGCCATCGCCAGCTGCCACACCACAACGATCTCCGCCGACTACACCATCACCATTGGGTCCCCAATCTTTTTCAGGAATGGAATCCCCTCCCAGAGCACAGGGGGATGTACTCTCGCCTCCTAAATCACCGCCACCACGTTCTCCCACCCCACCTGTACAAACACCCACACCTCCACCTCCACCTCCCTCCCAGCCCAAGCCCACAGTGTGCAAAATGTCTCGAAAAAGCGCCAATAAACGACTGAGGTAACATAATCATTATTTACAGAAGTATTGAAGGTTTATAGAACTCACACAGAGATGAGGAGGACAAGGAGGAAGCAGGCCTGGAAAAGGACTCTGGGAGAAAGAAGAGGAAGAAGGTTGCAGCAGAGTATGTCTCCGATCTTAATATCAACTGGATCTTCCACTTACCGCAACTTGGCAGGAAAGATAGTGTAGACTGTGCTACAGCTGCCCCTCGACGATCGTCTCGGTGTGCAAAGCCAGCTCCAGTGGCAGTATCATTGGCTGCCACCTCCAAGAAGGTGAAAACGAAAAATGGTAAAAATGGCCCCAAGCCAAAATACAAGTGCACCTCTCTAGATACGTATATCCATTATATCTGATGGCCTTCGCAGGGGCTGGGTGGTGGTCAGTGATTATGGGTCTGACAGTGAGGGAAATGAAGAAACTTCTAATTTGCTGCAAGGATCTCCAACCCTTGCTTTTTCTATCCATCAGTAATTCTTTGGTACTTATTTTCGTTGAACATTGTTCAACAGCGGTTCACGAGTTCAAAACATGTACAGTTCAACACTGTCCATTTTGTATCAGTTCGAATTGAGTGGGCGAGACTGGATGGAAGGCAACGACGGCGAGTTGGAAGAAAGGATTGCGTGTCATTCTGTTTGGGTCCGCAACGATAGACCATAGCAGAGACGGGAAGGAGCTGTGATGATCATCATATCCGAAATCGGACTGTTCTGGACCGGATCACTCCAAACTGGTAATCCTTAGCCTTGCATCAAAAGCTGCGCGCTTGCCAAAAATCATCACGCAGTGTCAAGCTTTTCGGAACAGCTGTAACGACTTGAAAACTATAAATGACTTGGATTAGGCCTCTCCGAGGCGGTAGCTGAACCTTTAGGAATTTATAGCATTATCTTTATCATTTTTATGGAGCGAAGTAATAGATGCCAGGGGCGGTTGAATAAAGGCGCTCATATCGCCTTGGATGACATTGGATCACCCGATAACTGCAACCAGAAAAAAGACCGCGTTATCTGGCCAGTGCATAGCAAAATATTCGAGAGATTTGTAAAACATTGTGGGCCTTAATTTCCAACTACTTGAACAGCTGTAAATTAATTTATTTAGGTAAAGTCTTGCTATGTAATACTGGGCCAGACTTTATCCCTCCAGGAAATAAACTGGTAGTCACTCCAGTGATCCTGGGAGAGTTACAACTGCACTTAAGTTACTAGGTGTTGACTTGCACTACTAGTGGCTGAAGAAGACCCTGGATTCCTGTGCTTATCCCTGGGATCCAAGCTACTACTGAACTGGGTCTGTCTGTGAGGAAGCGCGAGGTGCATCGAAGTAGCGCTCAAGCTCGTCGCTCTCCTCGTCCTCATCCGAGCCTTGGTCGTAAGCTGAAAAATTGATGATCCCTGACCGAGTTGTTCCAGTTGCTGCGCTGGAAGTTGTCGCAGTCCGGGAAGTGATGGCCGAAGATGACGCTGGATAGTGGTCGTCAAAGTAACCACGAAGCGCTACCTTCTGGGTCTCCAGATATTCCGCCAAATCAATGTCGGAGGCGTAGTCTTTTCGGACTGTCCACCGGTATCAATTTCACTGCGCGGAAGCCGCTTCTCGACATTCTCAATTCGGACGATAATTATACTAATGCTCTACCTGCGATTCCGTTACCCGAAGCTGTTCCCGACGGCGAAGTGGACCTCTCTATTGCAGGTTTGACTCGTCTTCTTTTCTTCCAAAATCTGCGCTGATTTTATCTGTCGCAGGCGACAATGTTCCAACTTCTTTCAATCCGATGGCCGAGGAAGAAGATGGAGAAGATGTTGGTGACTCCCAGATCCCTGAATTGGAATCTGGCGAGTCGTCCATGCAGAGCGATGAGGTAAACGAGACTGCGGAGTCAATGTTGCCCTCTGTGCAATTTACTCCACAGCCGGCCCCACAGCCTGCGCAGTTGGCTGCACCTCAATTCATCCGGCCTGTCGTCGTGCAACAGACATTGCTGCCTGGTGCCTCCACACCTACACCAGGTCCTGCAACTCAGAAGGCAAAAGTAACGAGACGCTGTGCCCTGTGTGTGGAGGCTGTTTGTCCGAAGCGGCACAACTGTCGGGGTTCGGGCGGCAAAAAGTGGTGTATATGCGGGCATCCCCCTTTGAAGAAGAACCGGGCACGCGAGAGGGAGGAACGCACTTTGCAACGGGAGAATGCAGCGCAGACCCGCGGAAGCTGATCGTGTTCACGCTAGTAGTTTCAGAGCAATTTATTTACTTCATATTGTACCTGGTTTTGAAGCTCAGATGGCGAACTAAGCGGGCGGGAGCGAGTGCGATAGAAAAGCGGTGCCTTCCATACAAGTACAGAAATAGAGAGCACCAGAGAGCGCAGAAATCGAGAAACGACGAGACAGCGCTTGTTGCGGCAACAGCGGGCTGAAACAGGCGCCCGCTGACAACACAAACATCTTGAATTTGATTGGCTGAGACTTAGGCCATCCGGGCCGGTGGCACTTAGTATGGTGGCGGACCGAACTTTGTGACAAGTTTGAGTCCCGATTTGGTAATCCCTACTACAACCTCAGTTCTAGTCATAATACTCTGTAACTGTGGGAAAAGCATCAAAAGAAGCTGGTCTCAACATCTATCGGAGCAGAATATTAAAAAACTTGAATTATGTTTTGCCACTTCGATTTCGCCGTTTTGATTGCGGATCAGGCGGGCCGATGGCTGTGCCGCGCCATCAATTGCCATTTTGCGCCTCCCCGACGTCCACAGGCCTCATCCAGGATGCCCAGAAGTAAAAAACGAGCAGTGCATACTCAGAGGGGCTCTGCAGGCACATTTACATCAAATCAAATCCATCCACCCGACCAATCCTCTTCTGGCCATTACGAAGATGATGATCTGGCTAGGGCTCTGCGCCGTCCGTCAGACGGGGACGGCCGTCACAAAAACGGCCGTCAGACACAATTTTGAAAGCTCTGACGGCCGGGTCCCGGCCGTCAGACCCGTTGACGGCCGTCGACGGGTTCAAAGCTGGACATCGCATATTGATCCTGTAACCAGACGACTTGAGTGGTTCTTGTGTATTAGTTTACATCTATAACCATTATTATGTACATCCTGGTGCTTCAGCTCATGCACAGGCCGTCCATTTGCGTGTTTCATAAGAATGTTGAAGATCAATCTCATTCGGGGAATGCCGAACGAATTGATGTACGTCCTCGAAGGAAGAGACCTCAAGGAAAGACAAGGTCATGGATGTCGGATTATATGGGGAAGTATACCAGGTGTATATGAGACCCAAATACTTGCGATTTCCTTGACATTTGAGTGGAAATTGCATGATCTTTAATGAGGACCCGTCAACCCGTCGACGGGTTACCCGTTGCCGTCCGTCAGCGCGTCGCTTCCAGACCTCTGACGGACGGGTCCCGTCCGACCCTGACGGACGGCGTAGAGCCCTAGATCTGGCATGGGCGGCAAAAATCCAAAGACCTTGTTGAAGAAGCTCCCCGTGCCTGTCCACTGCCCACCATTCGAAGATTTTTTCGACGTGCAGATCGGTATGCCAGTGTCTATTGCCATGGAGTTACAGGACCTGTCGCCGAGTTTGCTGTTAAAAGGTACCGGTCTCACCGCGGAGTGCAGAAGCGAGAGATAGAAGTGGCGGAGGCAGAGTGGAAGAAGACAGTGAAAATGGGTATCATATAGGCCATGTTCCTACACACAAAAAAAGCAGTCTTCCAACCTCATCTTTCCTATACACAGAAAAAAAAAAATCCGCCCAAAATTTCGCCGTTTTGAACCCTAAATTAGGAGTACCTCCGATTCTTCTGAAATGAAGAATTTGCCTATAAACTACCCCCTAGTTCCTTCCAAATCTCAAATCTGGAAGGAATCTGATCAAAATTCCGGTGTGACATGAAGTTTTGGCTGCCACCATACTTGAATTCTCGGAACAATCCACGCGGAGCCGAGATTCAAGTTAATTCAAGTTTTGTGATTTGTCTAGGGCAGACTACGGGACGGTTGGGACTCCGATTTCGCGGTCAGGTGAGCTCTTTGATTTTCTGATACTCCCTCCCTTTTTCTCTCATTTTTCGCTTTTTTTGCAACTTGAAAAACTTGAATTTCACGTTCTCTCCCCAGACATAGTACATAAAAGCCTTTTTTGACAGTCTGGGTTGATGACTTGTTGATCATCGCGGAAACCACCGATGATCTAGCAGCAATCAAAGCGGAATTAGCCGCGCTATTTGACGTGAAAGACATGGGAGAGCCAAAGAAAATCATTGGCATCGAGATTGAGAGGGACCGCGAGAACGGCACCATCTCATTATCCCAACAGCAGTATATTGATGGGATACTCACTCGTTTCGGACTCCACAACGCGTCGCCCGTCACCACACCACTGGATCCCAACATCGTAATACGCAAACGACCCAGCGAGGACCCCGCAGAACCCGCCATTCGTGCCGGGTGGCACGAAGGCTGAGATAGGTGGTTAAGCTTTGGCATAGCTTCCGCAAGGACATTCAATAAGAAATGTACCGTAAGGTACTGGATCCTGAGATATCCACCTGGGACGAAGTCGTTGAGGCTGCAGAACGCGCCGAGACGTTGCTCGGAGTAGACTAGGAGGGAGAAGACGACGGGAGCAAAGGCTCCTTATATCCGAATTGACCCTTGCGCGGGGGCTTTTTGAGTCCCAGAGTGAGCTCGGAGAGGTGTTCTGTGAGGCTGGGCAAAGAGTGGGCTGAGGATAGAGAGGATGGGGGGTCCGAGCCTCGTCCGAAAGAAAATTACGTCGCTGTCAAATCGCTGCAAATCGCGCTCCAATCACCAGATGGAGCCGCCGTATCTGGTCGAGGAAGCTAACCAGACCTTCCTGGTTGCACTAGGGCGGGATTTTTAGTTTCTAACACAATAATTACATACGTCTGGAGGCCCTCCATGTTAGAATCGTTATTAACGTGTTAATAACACGTGATAAAGTTTGTGTTATTTAACATGGCCTGACTTACACAGCGCTATCTAAGTCCCTCCCGCCCTATTCTTCGTTGGTGTCGTGCCCGTTGGCGTCGGTGTCGTCGGCGTCGTCGCCAACGACGATGAGAGACCTTTTGTGATGGCACAGGCCTGATAAATAAATAAATTTTGTAACTTTGTACCAAGTTGAAAAATCAAGAATGTTGAAGAGGGTCTCAAGATTATGCAGTCTCAGCTGGACCACCCCAAAGATTCAAAGCTTTGGCTGAGGTCGATGAAAGCTAATAACATTGGAGGGGATCTCGCAAATATGGCAACTGATGTGCAACGCTTCACGGCGACAGGAACTGTTCGCACGACCACCTATGCGAAGAAGGGGGATAAATCCTCGGCTCGATACACACGGAACACAATGGGTCTCTATATTCCTTGATTTACCGCTATTTATCTACCCTCTAATCGTACATTCTTGATTTTTCAACTTGGTACAAAGTTACAAATTTTATTTATTTATCAGGCCTGTGCCATCACAAAAGGTCTCTCATCGTCGTTGGCGACGACACCGACGACACCGACGCCAACGGGCACGACACCAACGAAGAATAGGGCGGGAGGGACTTAGAGATGGCGGCGGACCGCGCTAAGCGAGACGTGAGAGTGCCATCACGGGCATCAAACCGCGCAACGGCGTTGGGGGAGGACCCCCGATAATAGGCGTGAAGGCCTGGTCCGTGTCCGGACAAAAAATTTGGGTTTTGAGCCTCCAAGTTAGGCCCTGTCCGGACAAAAATTTGGGTCGGGGGCAAAACTCTTAGGTCCCTGTCCGGACAAAAATCCCCGGTCTAGGAGCCATCTCAGATATACTTTCAAATGGCTTCGGTGGCTCAACGGTCTAGTCTGTTAGTTACCGCGCCCAAGTAACCGTTAGGTCCCCTTATTATGTAAGCTCGCTCGTTTAGGAAGGTGTAATTAGTCACGTGCAGCGCTCAACGACGCGACTTGGACGCGCTGCCCGCGACAGAAGATTCTCGGAGGCAAATTTCTGATATGATATACCTCATAAAGTCACAAAAAGTACTCTAGAACATGTTATTCTACATGAGGTCAAGTTCAACGCCTGAAAACCCATCACTGTGCTCCATTTGATGGGATGCGACCCGTGTGTGGTCCTGGGGGACTAGAAAAAATCTCAAAAATCTTATTCTTTCGTATGAATGGCTTTCAAAACATAACTCAGGGTTCAGAGACGGTAAAAAGCTCAAAACGCGTGCAGAACGCGTCCGGGATATTGAATGTTTGCGCAAGCATCTCCCATCATTACGTAATAAGGCGAGCTAACGGTAATCAGACCGCGGTAACTAACAGACTACAGAACGAGGAACGAGCGAGGGAGTCTGTCAAGAGAGACTATCAACGGTCTGTGTCACGACCTTGGGCGTGCTTGATTTTTTGAAACCGGTCCCAGTTCGAATCCGCTGGCCACCGTTTTATTATGCGAGTCGGTCTTAGTCGGCCCGACAAGCCACAGCCACACACTTACAAGCAATTTCATCTTTTATTTTTCCGCCGCCCTCACACACTATTTCGCAAGCACCGAAAAAATGTGGTTGCCGAAGCTGGCGAGGAAGACTAGGTTACAAATTGTATTTCTATCACATAGGGATGATAGCTGTACCTAATAACTACCATGGGGCCCCGAGATGCCTGAGAAGCACCATAGAAGCACCGGGGGGCAAAAAAAAACGCGAGAAAAACGCGAAAAACGCGAAAAACACGAAAAACGCGAAATTTGGAAATTTTGGCGGATGCTAGGTCCTGTCCGGACAAAAAAATTGGGATCCGGGGTTTTCTTGTCCGGACAAAAATCGGCGGATTTGGGCATCCGGGGACCAGGCCTTCACGCCTATTATCCGGGGTCCTGTTGGGGGGATAGCGTTTTCTAAGCGCAAATTTTTAGTCGGCTTCTATGTGATTCCCCGGGGATTTGCACGTGTTGCGCTAACCGACTGCCGAATATGGACGAGGTGATGAGGAACCGGGCAACTGAGGTTTTGTGACACCCGGACAGTGTGTATTGAGCATTATGAAGTGCTACGGGAATCCCAGGCCTGCTCCAAGTTCAAACTTTAAAAGTACCCAAAAAAAAAAAATTGGACCCGCCGGACCAACCAACCAACCGGCACCTGGTCCGGCATTCACGGACCGGCACCCCCTTGGGCCGTTGTAGCGTCCTTGAAGTGTTGTCCTTGCAACATCATATTGCTTGGAGGCTGCGCGAAGAGAGAAGCGGGGACGACCGGATGGGGTCAGGCCAGAGTCTAGAACTGCAACGAGAGCCTGCTTCATCCGCAGCTCATCCGCGGCGGCCTCAGCGGGAGTCTTGGCTGGGGGGGCTTTTTTGTTGACTTTTCTTGTTGCGGCGCGCCATGGAGGGAGACAGAAGGAGAAATGACGCATTTCATAGATGCTCCTATGCTATTGTTGAGATCCAGGGTCTCACAGATACGATCGAGCACCAATAGAGCCCGAAGTCGAGCAAGGTGCGCAAAATTTGACGCGTGACATCACGCGTGACTCGACGCGTCAATGGACTGTCTGGCCTTCTGGACACTTTTTCGACCTCAATTCTGGCTCGTTTACCCCAGGATCTTGGGAGAGGCTTGTTAAGACAGTAAACTAGGGAATAGGGCGTGTTGTTCCGGGGAACGAAGACCATAAAAGGTGTGAGTGCAATGAGGAGGGATCAGGAGCCCCGCCTCCTCGCACATGGCCAGCTGAACAGCCATAACCCCCTCGGCATGGCAAACAAGCTCAGCCCACTCTTTTATCTCTGAAGCCTTCCCTTCAATCTCCTCCGCTGTCCAAAAGCGGGCCTCCGTCGCGTCTTCATCCATGGTGTGACATCCCGACGTTCATGATGTTCTCGCGGCCAACGCGAAGGTCGCGTTGTCTATGATAATTTTGGCAGTTGTCCACGAAGAGAAATCCGGCTGTTTCCGGGTCCGCGCCATGGGCTGCCGTTGCAATTGCCTCCACTTCTGACAGGCTGCAGAGTGCGTGGCAGATTGTAGTAGGTGCGGGCATGTTTCCGATACGACTGTAGTTCATGAGCTCCACAGGAGCAGAGGAGCCGAAATACAGGATCCCGCGCATAAGCGGCAGGAGATTTGCTTGATCGGTACGACAGAAATTGAGGGATGCAATGGCATGGATGATGACCTGGGTCATATAAAGTTAAGTTCCGGTGCTCTAGATGGTATGGAACAAAACATACGGTGTCTGCGGGGCGCGTTTTTCGTTCAAGGATCACTCCATCCCGCTTTCTGGGTTTCCGCATCGCGATATTGTTGCAGAGGTACAAAGTCACCGCTTGCTCTCGTTCGATGACCGACTTGACCCGAGGGATGGTAGCGTCGCCGAAGTCTTCGCGACACAGCTTTGTCTCCGGATGCTTCGACCCGATGGAGACGTGCAGCCCACTGCCGAGTTTCACCGCACTCTCCGCTTCATCTCGGACCTTCTTCCCAATGGTCTGTGTCGAAAAGGCTGTGAGAGCGGCACGGACGGGTCTGATCTCATTGTAGGGGATGGTGGTCGAATACATCAGGTCCCAATTCGGCGAAGTTTCAGGAATGCGCCCGTCGGCGTGTGCCATCCACTCGGTAATGATATTGGCAACTGTTTTTTTGCCCCGGCCAGCGAGGAAAATGGAGACCATTTGGGAGTGAGCTGGGCTCCGGTGTATTGGGTTGCCCTTGGCATCCTTGATTCGAAAGATGTTGTAGAGGAAGCATCCGAGGGACCATCTCTGCTCTTGAATTGCGTCGAGGATTGATTCGATTTTCTGCGCATCTGTTCTCGCAGGTTTACGCTTCCCAGAGGCGTTATCTGTCTTAGAAGGAGGTGGGTTGGGTTTGGCTCGTTTATTTGGTGGCTCGGGGGTGTCCAAAGGAGCGCGAGGGCTGCTGGTAAACGCAAAAGGTGCCGTATTTTCATCGGCCCGAGAGGTGGCCAGACGCCGCTTTTTTGGGGGGGAGTAGTCAAACGACGTAGCAGGGGTTCGAATAGATCCAAATTGGATTTCTCCATAGAAGTTTGCCTCCGTGAGGGTGTGCGCGATGCCTTTGGGCGTGCGACTGCGCTGGACTGTCGGAGTGCCCAGATTAAGGGCCGAAAAGGGCTGTTTGGATGCTCCAGGTGTAGTAGGGACTGCCCAGCGCGTAAACGGACTTGGCTGAGCCATGTAGAGGTCGAGAGCGCGCCAGATGCTACGACGCGCGCGACGCGAAGCAAAACTTGGCGTGGGAACTTCCCTTTTGGGAGTTACCATATCCGGAACACTGACCTACGGCTTCGGATGCGCGAGTAGAATCAGACCATATATCAGGTTATTTTTTCCACCTCGAATTCTTTTAAAAAAATAATCTTGATATTGGTCTGACTAGGGAGACTAAGTGCCTCAAGACAAAAAGAAGCAGGTCAGGAATATGGTTCAAGCCTGATTCGAACAGGCGTCTTCTGCATACAAAGCGAAGGAATCCGAATTGCGCAGAGGCGCGCCGCTCCGCCATTGAACCAATGTTCCCTCTACATCTGAACTTAGATTTATTGTTTGAAACTTGCCGGTGACAATAGGCTCTGGAATTTATTAAGGGGCATTCAAGTTGTCGTGTTCCCTCCCAAAGGCCTAGAAATCTTCAAAATGCCATTTACGCGGACATTTGGATGGTTCGACGTCCTCAGGCTAGGACTCTGCGTCTGGCAGCGGCCATCCCCTGCGGAATTTTAAGTCAAATTGTACGCGCCCTGATGCCCTCCCTGCTGTGTCACCCAACGCGGCCCAAGATGTCGCTGACTCGGTCCGGAGTGCTGGTTTCGATCCGCCCCCTGCCCAGGCCTGACCACATTCCGTGCTTCGTGGGCCCGCATTTCGCGCGAGGAGCTTTCCAGGCCTTTCTTTGCCTGCCACAAAGGGAAGGTGTCGCACCGGCAGCTCGACACTGCCGCAGGGATTATGTAAGGTGAGCCTCAATTTATCAACGTAGCGCCCGTGCTGCGAGTCTGTTACGACTCTGCGTCCCCCCCTACCCTCCTTCGCACCCGGATATTACTTCACCATTATCCCTCCTGCTTTGTTTCGAGATTGTAATTTCCTCAGCTATCGAAAGCCACTTTCTTCTGGGCTATCGAAAGCCACCTTTTTCTTGGCTATCGAAAGCCACCTTCTTCTTGGCTATCGAAAGCGACGTTACTCTGAGCTATCGAGAGCCACTGTTCTCCGGGCTATCGAAAGTCACCTTTTTCTCGGCTATCAAAAGCCGTTTTTTCGCGGGCTATCGAAAGCCGCATTTGTCTCGGCTATCGAGAGCCAGTTTTTCTTATCCAGACCCCATTCCCCCTGTGCCATCGAACGCCGGGCTTTCAGGGATCGGACCATTTCCATTCAGAGCGCTTGTGACGCCGTAAGACCACATTCCCCCCGTGCCATCGAACGCCGGGTTTCAGGAATGAGGTCGCTCGTTTCTTTGCGAGTGCCCGTGACACTCTAATATTCATCCCTCGTGCTATCGAACACCGGGGGGAACTTCTCATTCATGATTCCATAAGCCCTCGTTCCAGCGAACGCCGGGTTTTGGAAGGATGAGGTTTCTCCTTCCATTCAAGTCGCCTGTGTCTTTTGCTTCCAAGGGACATTCAGATTCAGTGCACCGCTTCCCGTCAGCACGAACGCCGTTGCAATGCCAGCTCTGTAGCGAGTGATGAAATCTAAGTACACTGTGAGACGGTTAAATGGTGAAGGTTTAAAGAAAATATACGCGAGAGTCCGACCAACGTCGGTGTTGTCTTGCATTTCGCGCGTGCGGAGCATAGCTGCCACGAGTTTGCGACTAGGCTCTGGATCGAGCTCGCGCCTCTCCTGACTCAAAAACGCGGGGTCGAGAGATTCACATGCAGACATGCCCACACATTTGGGAGCGGCTCGCCGGGTTGCTACCCTGACCTCGTTGCTGAGACCGAAAAATGACCCAGGTAGATAGGCATCGACATTGTTGCGCGCACCGCTGGATCCACCAAAGGAATGAGAGTCCTCAGTCCTACGTTCTGGTCACTACCACTGAGCCATCTGATCCTTGGTCAGGAAATCTGAACAGGCACATCACTATCAGCCAAATTTCGTCAGGATTGCCTACCAGGCATTTCCGTCGTTCTGGCGAATTTCGTCAGGATTTGGACACCCTTGGAGGCCTCAAAACCCAAAAATTCGTCAGGATTTGTATCAGGGGTCCCCACCTATTATCCGGGGTCCTTGATGAGCCCGAGTCGGATGATGACTTCGACGACTGGATTGATCAAGTTCACGACATGATCAACGACTCACCGTATGTCCACCGTCCTCAATATGCCGTTTCGACTCTTGCTGCCGAAGTCGTTCCCGAGCGTGAGGAGGACCCCGGATAATAGGTGGGGACCCCTGATTTTAAAGTCAGAAATTAGTCAGGATTGGTTTCGCCAAATTCGTCAGGATTGGCACAGGCCCCCAAAAATTTTCCCAAAATTGTCAGGAAATCGCTAACAGGCCTAAAATCGCCCGAAAAACATCAGGAAAGCCCAAACAGGCCTCAAAATGGCCCAATTTCATCAGGAAACTCTTTAAAAAGCAGAAACCGAGCTGCACAAGCCTCTGAGCCTGAGACGTCAGGATATGCAAAAAGAAGTCATTAGATGCTAATAGGTACTTAGAAACCTTGGACAAGGACAAATTCTGGAAGGAGGAACTGCTGCATGCAAATCGGGACCGTCTCTTTTCGTGTTCTTTCCAGGGCCTTAGTCCGGCGAGGAACGGAAACTTCAACTTGACCATCGACGGACTGTGGGGGATCCACGCTTACTCTGCTCACAACTGCTGGGGGCCATTTCTGCCACCCAGCATATCCACCGATCTCCCAGCGGGACGTCGACGGTCGACGTCAGTCCCCATGGAGCAAACACCACCGATGATACACAAGAAGTAGTTGCGTCAGCGTGATACCCCGACTGGAGCGGTGTGCCACCCGCAAACCTTTCCTGGGGGAAGTACACGCACATGGTGTACGCCTTTGGGTACGTGCTAGATCCCGCGAGCTCTCGCCACCTAATGATCCTGTTGCCAGACTTACCACGCCAGACCAGGTTGAGAGAATTCGTCGCCCAAGCAAAGAGTAACGTGCGTGCGACAGCAGCGTGTTTAAAGAAGTTGCTGACGGCTTCATTCAGGGCATCTCTCCCATCCTTGCCATCGGCGGCTGGGGCAGTTCACAGCACATTTTTATCGCAGTTGAACCTGTGTGGGAACAAGTGGAAGAGTCCTAACCCATTCAAATTTTTTGAAGGGGGAGGGTGTAAGTCTGGCGCTTACAGCAGTTCTCTACCCATCATTTTCCAGTGTTCGCTCGAAGGGCTAAGGCCTTAAGGAGGCCTTAATTAAGGCCTTAAGGATTTTCCACGGAACGTTAAGCCCTTCCCAAGGCCTTAAATTATCACGTGTATCACATTATGTAATCTTTTCACCCATCTTTTACGCGTTTCGACGCGTCAGTCAGCCATGGCACCGCAGGGCCTAAAGGACTATTTCCACCACGGGACGCTGTAGAACAGCACCCAATATCACACATACTGCAAAGCTTGTGTTAACCGCCAATTGGAGAGTCTCGGAGCAACGACGGCCGACCTCCTTGTCACTTAAAGGCTCGCAGGCATTTGAAGCTGGTGAGATATCTTCTAGTGAAACCCCGTGCTCGGAAACCGTCAGTGCAAGTAATGGAGGACTGATTTATTCAATTTTTTTTCTCCGACCCGAGATTTGAAACGTCACGTCACGCTTTGTCACGGCTTACATAAAGGTGCTGGGTTCCCACGCTCTCCACCTTATGACGACGTCACGAGATACAGGAAGCTACTGAGCATGTATGCTAAAACTACTGAGAACTACCAGCAGCTACCAGAGTCACATGAGAGGATAGCTCCATTCTTGCAACCGAAATTTGGATTCTGATCTTTCGCACATGTTACAGCCCCAGTTTTCCCGTGCCCCGATTTATATCGAGGAGATCTGACACTGCTTCTTTTGAACAATAATTCAAACCTCGAGCCGTCTGCTTCTCCCATGCCATACATCCTTACAGAAATAGCGTTACAAACAGTCACAATGCGCCGGAACAACTCCCTTGAAACCCATTGATCCCCTTGAACATTCGCACCAATTCAAGCATAGGGTCTGAAAAGTTGTCCAAGTAATTCTGGAAGTCGCTGATGAAACAGATGTCTCGAGAAGCCTGGAACTGGCCACAGGAAGAGAGTAGATAAATTAAAATGAGAGGTGGATTTGAAAATAGGAATATATCTGAATTTACCATGCACAACACAGGGTAAACAGTGTTGAATGACACAGGAAATATATCAGTGAGAGAGTAGATGAAGCAGGAAAAGGCCAGAAATTATTAAAATGATAGGTGGATTTGGAAATATGAATATATTAGAATGTATGATATTTCGCATTTTTCAGATTACCTAATCTAGCCATTGAAAGGCACCCCATACAAATCTTGTAGTGTTTTTAAAGCTCTACAACTTTCCTTTAACGAGCTTAGGGCCAATCTGACTTTTTTGTTTGACAGCTATCAAAACCGCCGGCTTTTTGCGAATATTTCAGGTTTTTTGGCATACCCAAGGAAGGTATTGAAACGTGGATATTACTCCTCGTAGATTTTGCGGTGTTGTGCAACTTGGAGTTGAAGGAGGGGCCCGAGGACGGACCAGCGGAAGTCATGCTACAGACTCCAGAGGAAGGAGGAAGAGAGGATCTGGACAAAGAGCAGAATGTGAGTTCCGCCAAGATTATAACCTGACATCGTGGGCACCCGTGACCACCGGCACGTACAGTGCAAAGTCGACAAATTAGATTCCCGAAATACGGGTTTTTTTTGAGCAAATCTGAGTACAGATTCAAATTCCCAGACCTTGAAAAGGGCTAAAAAAAACCACCTCCGAAGTTTTTCCCACGACATTTTAGCTACGGCCAAATTTTTGAGGTCCAAAAAGGAATTGTGTGTATTATCAGAGACTGGCTATCCGGCCACCTTAGCATTTTTGGCCCCAGGACAAGGGAGATAGTCAGGTAGATACGAAAGATTGACAGAAGGCCCAGAAATTCTCCCAGTTCAATTATGTCGTTGGTTGTGATCGAGACTCTCATGACAGGGTTCCCAAATTGGGATGTCATGAGAGTGTGGTCCGAGACTAAGAAGATACGTGCTCTGGCTCGGGGCACGGTTTCTCTAGTCCGATCGCTCTCGGTACTTGCCAGCATATTCTCTATGCTGATGACGCGTCGCCGCTTGCCGCTGATAGACTATCCCGACTATCCCGACGAACCGCAATTTCAAATTTTACGCGCCCACTGCAAGCGATAGAAAACGATAGAAACTGCCAGAAATATGCTCTTGCCGATGGACCATAAAAGAGTGGTGCACCTGTGGTCGGTTAACCGGGAACCCACTAGTCTAAGTCCTCTGTCTGAGTCTCAATGTCATCTTTTGCGCGCCAGCGTATTAAAAAAGGTGTGTCTCACAATTTCCTCTTCAATTGTGTTAACCTGAAGTTTGGATCAGCTCATAATGGTCGCGAGACGCGTGGTGTCTTGGCTGAATCCACGTCGAAAACTGTCGCTGCCTCGACGTGGTCAATTATTCGTTTCTTTCTAAAGACTTGTCTCCTTTTCTTCACTCCTCTCCTCGACTGTCTGCTTGGCTTCACAGCACAGTCCTACCGATTCTCGGTACCCTTCTTTGCCACTCTCTCACACCTCACGTTGTCCGATGCTGCCATTCTCGGCTCCATCTATGTTTACTGGATTCTGGTCTGCTCCTGTTGTGGTGAGTGATTCTTGTGCATCAAACGTTATACAGCGCCTAAATCCCGAATTCCAAGTGTATTTCCCGTGTCCACATGCACTGACCGTTATCGAGCACCAAACGTTCCATACTCCTTGGAGGTATCGACGGGACCACGTCTCGCATATGCGACTTGACCGTCTGCGGCGAGCGTGCCAAAATAGGTCGACATCAGGAGCCCAGGGCCCGAGATCACCGTCTACCGTATTTTGGAGACTCGGACGTGGAACGACACTGGGGAATACGTGCGCAGACCGTTGGGGGCGGGGAGACAGCGTGTCCTCAGATGGGGAGCATAGCAGTAATGGGGCATTATTTGGAATTTTCTGGAACAAGGAGAGTGCAGCTCCCAATATTCCGGATTTAAAGTTCATTTTTATCGTTGGGTTGTCAAATGTGAGATGTACAGTTGTGTCTTCCTCGAAGTCATCTGAAACAATTTTGAATCTTGCCATAATTTGAGGGTCATACTGACCAGCCCGCATGACCTTGATATGCACAAAAGCGGTTGTTAAATTTGGGGGTGGTTCAAGTTGGCCTTGTCGTCTTGCAGCAATCTCATGCATTGAATCGTCCCCAGCAAAGATGCGGAAGCCATTTTCGGCACTAGACACTCTGAAGTTCGGATCGTAGGTCATTGGTTGATCAATTTCAACTTGTTGCAGATTTGCATCCAATTCCACTGTTGTCAGTTTTATATCATCGCAAAGGTCAGTCATAGGAGCCAGTGGATTCCACTTTGGCATAATACAGTCTATCAATATCTGTGCAGTGTCAATGCATTTGCCTGGGTGTTCGCAACCAAGTTCATTTCGATCTCTATTACAAGGAGGACATCCACAATTTTTCCGTCCAATGCCACTAGGGCTTATAGTGTGTGGCCGCCTAGGCACAGCATGGGTCAAGCTTATTCAGACTGAAATGATCAAAAACAGCTCAAAAAGGAAAAAAAATCGGCCGCGCCCTAAGTTCCGCAAAGAGCTGTAAAGTACGTCTGTTCATGTTAGTTCGTCTGCAGAATTGTCTTTGAACAAAATCTCCAGGTTCCGCGACCACACGTTCCTCCCCAGGTGGTTGCTCTCATCCCGACAGATGGCAAAGACGACGCCGCGAAGATCATTGAGGGGACTAACTCGAAGGTTTTGCCGGAAATGGTCGGGACGCCCGGCTTTGAGCGCCATAAGGACATGATGCAGGTATGACGGGCCACGGGGGAGCGTGTCGCGGGGCTGTTCGTATCGGTTCTGATACATGTCGTCGATATCCGACTGTATCCATCGACGAAGAAGAAATGGGTGTTGGTCAGCCGTATCTTCGTCGTCGGAGTCATCTCGGATTTGGGACAGGGGGGCAGGCATGGCATTGAGAAATGATGTTGAATCTTGAGGTAAGATACAGACATTGCCGCGAGCCGCAAACTGTCCAGAGGGCCCGAGAGAAAGTTTATACATACATTTGGTTGCCCGAGCCCTCGCGATGCATTGCTCCTCCAAGAACGTCAGGTCATTAAGTTCATCGGGAACTTTGCCTATCCACAGACCATTCGCATAGCTGCGCAGAGGAATTGAACAAAAAGAGTTTCTGGTCACCACCGAGTTGCACAGATGACACAGCACATACAAAGAATTTATGAGAGAGGAGGGATTGAATGATTCAATTTGAGGTTGACGACAGACATTACGGAGCTGTATTACTGCTCGATCGAGAAGTGTGATATCCAATTCATCTTTCGATCTCATCTTCACGTCCGTCGCCAGCTCAAACTCACCACAAAAAGAGCACTCATATCGCTTCATGGAACTGTTGTTGGTACTCTCCCGAAACTCATGAACAATCTGGTCTTTCTCTGCCTGAGATAGCATTATCGGAAACGTTGAATTGTGCGCGGCGGGTGTGGTAGAAGCTTCAAGTGAGGTGCGTGCCCGTTTATTAGAAGTATGGTCAAGTGAGAAGACTGGTTTGTATATCCCCCGAGACTAAAAGCCCGATTGCAGCCAGGACAGAACACCATTTTGGCGGGATAAAAATGCACGGAATGTGTTCTGGGTACTCTCTTCGGACTTGGAATGCCGATGTGTCGTCGGCTACGGATGTATGCGCGTGATCCCCAAACCCCGTGGGTATTGACTCGTGTTGGGGCGCAACGTATTCACTTTCTCCCCACGCTTCTGCGCTTACATCGACAATTGCCATGGCCGGCCACCTATGTTCCCCCTCTTTCCAAGGGGCCCACGTTTCAACGGATGTCTCGCATTTGTTGAAGAGCTCATCGACGAGGAGCATGATGGCTTCTACAAATTCATCAACAATGGGAGTGCCGTCCCTCTTCTGCTGCCAACTGCCGACAAATCTGTGGCTGCTGCAGCCGAATTTCTATCATTCACGCAGCATGTTCAATTTTACAAGACCAAGGGCATGGTGTATCTCTCCGACCTTCAAGGTGAGTGTTGAAATCAACGGCTTTCAACTTGAACTGATAAAACTCACACCTCTCGGCTTCGTACCAGCTCGTTTGTGACCGGTGTAGGGCAAGTGCCCAGAGGAATCAACAGAGACCTCGCCCCCTAGTGTCTAAATCGTCACCAGTGTGCTCCCTTGAGCTATAAACCCCAGAATCAGACGCCACGACCCTGCACTCTTTTCTGCACGATAAACTGTCCTGCCGACACTCTCCTTTCGACCGTCTTTCATACTCGAGGCTTCCCAGCCTTTTTCCCATTTTTATATCCAAAAATCACTCTTGCCATACCGGATCACCGACCCATTCCACAAACCTCGCACCGGCACATTTATTCTGCCACAGTGGAGCCCACCGCGAGGGAAAGGTCTCTTAGTGGGATCTCTTGGGTTTTCCGTGTGGTCCGTCCTTCTAGCATCCCATTTTTCACTCATATTTCATCAAGACGGTCCCTACGCCACTTGTCGCGCATTCTAGCGCTTCCATGCTCGTCTCACATCCCCATGTGGCACCATGCTTCGAGAGCGCCCACAGATTGCCTGCATGGTCGTCTATGTCCAATTCTTTCCATTACACTGTCAATAATCCACTCCCATCTTCACCTTCACCCCCACGCAAACAGCGCTCACGCCGACGCTTTGTATGCGGTGGCACAGGTAATCATCGTCTCAGCCCCAGATTTTGCCCACGCACTTGGGAGCTTGTCAACCGGCAGCTTGCTAGATTTAATGTGACTGGTCGCCTCGTTTCATTCGACGGATCTCCCCTCGTCATGACGCGCCATCCCGGTGGAGTTGCTGGGCATCTTCTTGATTGTCCAGGTCTCTCACGACGAAAAATCCCAGTGCCACCACAGCAAGCACCCCGTGTTTCGTCTCTACACTGTGACTTTGACCCTAATCCCCTCCACATTCCACCCCTTGCGCAACTTTTGCCACATTATCTTTCAACATCGAGTCCGCCCCCGGTCCACAATCCCATTCCAACCCCAGATTCCACTTCTCTGCCGCCACCTTCCATGCCATGCCGTCCTCGACATACTCTGCTACTGGAATTATTTGACCTCCTCATCATGTCATCCTCATTTCGACGACAACTGGAGGCAGTGATACGGGCAATTAATTGTCTGGATACGGGCAGCGATCCAACAAAATTGCGGAAGGTTGTGGAGCCTATTCGGGAGCATCTTAAATCTTTCGTTGTTCAACTATGATTTATTTCATGGCTCATTCATCATTCATGTTCTAGTACTATGTTCAAGTTCTATTTCATCCCTCGTTTTATCTGCGGCCATCGTAGAGCACCAGCGTCAGCTGAGGCACAGGGATCATCTAAAGTTATTGTTGTTGAAGACGACAGCTCGTAGTTCAGTAGCTGAAATTGAACTTTATATGCATGCTATTCATGAATAACTCACAACTAACGAGTATTCAAACTCGCTGAATGTGAATAGTTGCTACGCGAATACAGCTTACTAATCCACGAATATTCGCCATCAATACTCGTACGAATGCGAATATCATTTCTCCAACTTTGATGAATATTCATATTCGCGAATGTATATTCGTGCTACACTCTAACTGTACGGTGACCAAGACCAACGGCCTCCATCACGTCAGACGTCGTGTCCTTCCTTCCAGTCCACGGGCGAGATGCCGAAGAAGACGAACGGAAAACAACGGGCCGCAATCAATCGTGAAGCTGCCAAACGCAATGAAGCACCTGTCGTCCCTCGCCTGCCTGTAGATCCGTCACTGACGGTGGACCCCACATTTGTGGATTCTGATCCTGAGTCGGAAGCCGGACAGCCAGAAATCTCGGCGCCAGTGGAAGTAGATATTTTTACCAATGCTCGATCTTAAAATGGGGTAACTGACCTCTGCTTAAAGCAGATTCCGACGGCATCCACCTCCCTCAAGCGCAAAAATCCGGATGACGACGATCTCGGGCGTGCAACTGATTGTTGCATGCAGCGTGTCCTTTCACTCCAACAGGACTTCCGCGAGGAAAAACCCCTGCTTCAGCTGATCATTGAGAAGGCCGGCCACAAGTGCCTATTTCTGCCGAAGTTCCATTGCGAACTGAACCCTATCGAAATGGTTTGGAGCCAATTGAAGCGCCGTGAGTCTCTCAGTTTTATTTGGTTCATCCGTCTGATTATTGCCAGGTTTCCGTGAATTGACCGACGGAACATTCCCCTGTGCCAAAACCCTTGTCCCGGAATCACTCGACCTCATCTCAAATGATAACATCCGTCGCTACTTCGGTCATTGCTATCGATACATCAGGAAAATTTTGGGTCGATACAGAGCCCTACGTAGCTGAGGTAGCTCCTGTAGCAGCGTTGTTACCCCCCCAAAATATAGCACGATGTAGTTGCCCGCCAAAACTCTGTAGTTCAAAAATAGTTCGATGTAGTCACACGCCTCGGCTACGTAGTCCTGTAGCGCCGTAGACTTGTAGTCAACGTAGCTCGAAGTAGTTCGTCGTAGCTCTGTTGTTTCCAAGTATCACGCAGGGTTGGGGGCACATTGGTAGCAAGAAACACAATAATATTCAAATACAAATACACTAATCTTAGGTCGTAGGAGGACGTGGAGGACAGCGTCCGCGCAAGCAGGCGCCGCCACGGCAGTGCAACCCAGATGCGCGCGGGGAAGGGTGTTGACGCGAGGACACCAGAAGCGTCTCCACACGGGCTAAGGACACGCGGAGCGCGCGCTGCCGAGGGAGAGGAAGGGAGTGGGATGATGACGGCCAAGTGGGTGGAGAGGGAGAGGGCGTCGCTATGATGCTGTCAGAAAAGGAGGGGACAGGAAGGCAAATTAGGAAGTGTACATGCAGTCCAGACCCTCCGGATATAGTTTTGTTTAGACTTCAAGTGTACGAGGCATTCGAATTGCGGCCTCGAGTGTACACCCAAGTGGGGCTGGTGAGGGTGTCGGCAGGTGGAGAGCTTGAAGGCTTGAACATTTTGTGGCCTTGAAAGCTTGAAGGGGTTCTGGAGGGAATTTTGCGTCTCAAGCTTGAGACGCGCGCCGCACACAGCAGGATTTGTAAACGCTTGAAGCTTTGCAGGCCTGGATTTGAGGCTCGAAGAGTCCAACAGTAGCCACTTGAGGTCTAGAACATGATGTCTTGAAGGCCCACAAGATCGAAAACGAGCAGGAACGAAGGTGGGGAAGGTCGACAGTGGTGGGGGAACAACAACAACAACAACAACAACAACAACAACAACCACCACGCCCCACGCCCCGCGCCCGTATCTTCTCACTCTGGCCTCCTCCTGCCCTAAAAATTGGACCTCATTCTCCCTGAAGACTCCTTATTCATTAAATCCACTCAAGAAAAATTTTCACCAACGCGTTCTCCTTCCAGGCGCCGACCTTTGACACGCCAATTTGATGGACGTCTCGCCTCGGAAGAAGCCTGCTTTTTCCCCTCGAAAAGCCAACAGAACCTCCACACCCGAGGATGACGACTACGGGGACAACTTCGGCGCCGTCAATGCACCTCTAGGTGTCTCCCTTTTGCTGCGGAGCGTCTACACCACCGGCGTTGCCATCACGACCACTAGTGCCGTCGCCCTCGCTCAGCAGACTATCGACAGGCTTCTTTCGGCCAATTCGGATTTGCCCTCGGTCATCCTATGCCCGTTCTCCACCTTCAAGCCTTCGACCTCCTGCTACCTTCGCATCGCTCCTGATCCGGACGACCTGGACGCCACCCCTCGCTTCGACCTCCTCGAAATCTGGCTCGATGTCCTCCGCAAGGACAAACGTGAGTGGGAGATCGTTTGGCAGCCGCTGTCGGAGGGGAAGGATAAAAGGATGATGTTTAGGATTGGCGAAGCGGGTTTTAAGAAGGAAAAGGGAGATAAGTCGTCGTGCCCTGCTCTCGAGAAAGTTAAGACGGCTCTCACAGCCCGCGGGATACTCGTCACGGATTCGTACTCCCTCCCCACTGGTTCTTACATCGGACTCGCCAATCACCGTCATGTCGACGACATCCTTGCCGCCGGTGCCATATCCGCCCCTGCCCTCTCGCCTAACCCAATCCCCGTGATGCGATGCCGCCAGATTGAGATCGAGCACTGCTTCGAACTCGTCGTGTCCGGCCTCTCTGAGGGAGAAGGTGTGCAGTCTTCGCTGTGCCGCTGGCTTACTCGCAATTTCCGCGACGCCGTGACGAAGGATTCCTTCTTTGTGGACGCCCGTGTTGACAGCTACGAGCGGGATTGCCTTGTCTTCTACATGTCTGACTGGGCTTCGACGACACGCGTCCTCACGGCCGGCGAGAAGCTCGTGTCGGAGTTCAAAGGCGACTCCCCCTCGATCCACCGCCCCCAGCCTCTACTGGCCTTTAACAACAACGGCGTGTGGCGACCCAAATCGTTGTCTCAAACGTTCCAGGATGGCGCTAGCTCTGTCAATAATGCGATCGCGTCCCTTCGCGCTGAGGTTCACGAGCTGAAACGCGACACCCGCGCTCAGTTTGAGTCTAACCAGCTTGCCATCTCCGCGGTTGCGAAGTCGGTCTCTACGCTCCACTCCACTGTCGACTCGCTTCACACTCGCCTATCCAATCATGCTTCTGCCTTCCTAATTCAATCGGCTGAGCAGGCGACTCGCGCTCAACTGGTGCAGGTGCAGATGATCATGGCGCAGCATCAGAACACGATGAAGTTTGGGAGCGCCGAACATCATGCCGAGGCGAAAGCTGAGTATAATCGCTTATACGAGGATCAAAGGGCGCTGACGAAAACCTTGTCAAAGAGTGCTGGCCAAGCTGTCGCGGTGCTGGGTGGTACTCTCGGCTCGTCGATCGCCCCTCCCATCACTCCTCCTGGAATCGAGATCCATTCTCGCTCGACGTCGCCGTCTGAAAACGCGCACAAAAGGCGCAAATCATCCAACGTTAGGGATGACGACTCGCTGATGACGGACAAACCTGCCGTCGTTTCCGTGCGTGTTTTCCTCCCGTTGAAAACCCCCATTCTAATCGCGGCTCGGGATGCCTCTTCAGAACAATCGTTGAAGTGCGCTGAAATGAAGCGGGTTTCGTCGCTTGTCTTTCCCTTAAGGGTTTTTCATGGTGTATTGAGCTTTGCGGGTGTTGATGTGTCGCCGAGATGTGATGAACGAGTGCTACCGAGTCGCAAAAAATCTGTTTATTCTTTAGATACGCAATACAAACCCCCTCCCCTCCTGCTTATTATCTTAATCCTTCTCTCCGTCGCAAACTTTGCCCTCGCTGCTGGTCTTCGAGCTAACTCCGGCTTCTCATCATATGCCCTCAACATGAATGGACTCGGCGGACCGGGGAAGATCAGCCATGTCAATTCGGTGATATCCCAAAGAAATCCACATTGCTTTGTGATCACCGAGACAAAGACCAACGAAAAGCTGAGTTCCAAATTACCTCGTGAATACAATATCTTCGAGGAAGATGCCATTCCTCTGTCCCATGGGAAAGGGCACAAGTGGGGTGTCGCAGTCGGTATCCGCAAAGATGTGCAGATCTCCCAGCACATTCAGATCAATAAGGCATCCCTGAAGGGGAGAGTCCTTGCGATTGACGTGATTTTGCCCACCGACTCCGGTCGTGGATTTGTGCATAGGGCGATTGGTGTCTATGCGCCGTGGGACCCGGGGATAAGCAACGTGGATCCAAATGCTCGTGAGTTTTGGGGAGACCTTACGAGTTTCTGCAACGAGACTCCGACCTCCTGGAGCATAACTGGTGATCTCAACGCCACAGTTTCCTCCTCGGAAAGAGCGGCAGACAAAAGTGACGCGCGGGCTCAATTTCTTCGCTTCTTGAAGGACGCCAATGCGCATGACCTCTGGTCGGATGTGCCGGACCGTAACAGACAGACGTGCTGGACAAGCAAAGCGCGCGGGTCGGGAGGCGGAGGCAACATTATTGATCGCATAGTGTCCTCTAAGTCGCAACTCGTTGACTCCGAAATCAGCGTCGCGGACAGATACACTGATTTCGTGCCCTCAACAGACCATCGTGCCGTCGTTGGGAAACTGGTTTACGCACCACCTTCTAGCGCTTATGGAAATTACACGGTCTTCCCGGAGGCTGTCCAAGTCTTCAATCAGCCGCGTATTAGGTTCCCGTTCAAGTCCGAAAAGCACCTCTTCGAGGTTTTCAAGAACGCCGTGGACGAAAGGATCAAAGCTGAGGCCGTACACTTTTCCCCAGTTACTGATGACTTTTCTTTCACCCTGAGGTATGACGCACTTTCAAAAATCATACTCCCTTGCGCAGAGGAAATCTTTGGGCGGACCTCGCGATACAAGAAGTGCCATTTAGTGACTTCTCCGAAAATCCAGGCAATGGTAGCGTCCATGCGATCCTTGGGTGGTGCCATTCGTCACGTCAAAAGCGGATTCAAGGCTGCGATTGCCTTCAAGTCTCTGAATACCTTGAAGCACTACGAAGCTGAGTACTCTCTGGCATCTGTTTCTGCTTCGGTGAATTTCTGCGGGTACTTGGGATCTGTGCGACGTCAATTGCACAAGGACCTGTATGCGGAAAAGATGGCGGAAATATTCTCCCGTGCTAAGCTGCAGGATCGCAATCGAATGATTGCAGCTCTTCGCGGCGGCTCAACGAAAAAGTTGGTTGCAGCTGGGAATTTCGTTCCTCTGCCGACATCCATCAGCGCTTGTGACGAACCAGACAAGCTGCTTTCGGATCCTGAGGAGGTTATGGAGGAGACTCGACAGTATTTTTCTAAACTGTACGGACGTCTGCCTCCGGTTTCAGTCCCGAAGCCATGGATGGATACACCATCGGTTGTCGCTGTCAGAGACCGCGTTAAGGCAGACCCTTTCCGCTGGCCGAGGCCCGCATCTATTTTCCAATTCCGTGCGCTTTTACGGAGAGGAAACCAGAAACCTTCTCCCGGGCCAGACTCATGGGAGAAGTGGCTCGTGAAAGCTTTGTCTGATTTCGCGCTTGCCCTGGTTCTTGACTTGCATAATTATGTGGTCATGAACTCTCGTTTCCCTGGGGACCTAAAAGACATGTGGATCACCATGTTTCATAAGCGTGGTCTCTTAACAGATCTAACAAATTGGAGAGGTCTCTTTCTCTCCAATTTTCTGGCAAATTCTCCGATCTCGTGGCTGACGACAGAGTTGACAGCCTATTCATCGAGAATGGGAATTGTTCCTGAGACACAGGTCGCGGTACAACAGGGTGTTCAAACGAGGGACCTGATGAGCTTCTTGGCGGCCATCCAGACCTGGTCCGAACGACATAAACAAACGGTGTACGCCCTCAAGCGAGACCAGATGAAAGGTTTCGACTATCTGGCCCCAGAGGGATTCTACGATGCGGTGTTGGCCTACGGACTACCCAAATCGATAATAGAATTGGACCGAGCGGCTCAAGAGGACACCAAGTGTCGAATTCGGACATACTACGGGCCTACGTCTCCAATCGTCGTCAGTGGAGTCACAAAGCAAGGCGGGCCGGCATCTCCATTGAAGGCGATATACACGACAAGTCTTGGCCATCGCTACCTAGACGACATCGCGGCTCAGGATGTCGACAGCCTGATCATTACAACCTCGAATGCACTCGCAGCTGACCCGCATCAGCGAGACGACACATTACAGGTCGCGCTGTCCATGGCCGAAGCCACCGACGACTCTTTTCTCTTTGCTAAGTCCCTCCGTGCCTCTCAGAAATTCTGTCTTCATATGGAACGATTTCAGTTCGCGTACGGCTGGCTCACACAGTGGCGGAAGACCTTCGCGTACATACTTAATGACCAGGACCCGAACCCTCCTGCTCGGCTGTCCTTTCCATCAGTTACGATCGAGCCAGGGGTCGACCCGTGGACAGTGAAGAATTATGAGATCCCAGTCATTCGTACAGGCCTTGATTTTCTCAACGCGAAAGTCGATGACCCAGGTGTGCGCTTCACCGAGCTCAAACATATCATTGATGCATTCACCTTCCCCAGACTGACTGGGAGACTCCCGATAACGCTTCTGCGCAAGATGGTGGCTCAGAACATCGTGTCCAGATGTCGCGCGTTACTGTCCCTTCAACCAATCAAACAGGCTGATGCAGAGGCGCTCGACGTCAGGATCTCTTCGAAGATACATGGGATCTTAGGCATGCCGTTCTCCCCTAGTTCTAAGATTCTGACGCTCCCAGTTTCCCTCCATGGACTCGGATTCCCGTCCATCGCTAGAATTAATGCCGGAATAGCTGTCGACGGTCTCGCTCGCGACCTCAACCACCATATAGCGGCGTACCGAACCATGGCGAGAATCACACTCGCAGAATGGACATGCGACATCAACGGTTGTGTTTATCCACTAGACGGCGACGGCCTTCTGAAGGGTTTCACTCACCATTATAAGAAAATTCCCGCAGCATGGATTACGGCGCAGGCCGTGATGTCTTCGATGGAAAACCGTCTCTCGTTGCGAATGACGGACCAGCACGATTTATTGATCGGTGCCGTTTCAATTTCGCATGTTGTCGCACTGTGCAATCACCATAACCCAGGTAGAGCTGATAATCCGGACGGCAACACCTTGCGGACAATACGGGCCAAGAATATTCGGAAATTAGCAGATCTGGGTTATTGGCGAAATGGTGACACCGGCGGGCTCATCTTTGAAGTAGATTGGTCTGCGCGAAGACTTGGAAAGTGGACGCCGGCCCAGAAGACCAATTGGCTTAAGGTTGTTGGCACCCTGCAATCAATGTGCGCAGAGTGGCTCTTCGACGGGCCCCAGGACCTGCTCGCATCGCGCAAGGACCGGCAGCATTGGGCTGAAGAGAGGATCCGTGTGCTGGTCCCTTCCAGCGCTCTACGGCCATCCCCGACGGCGCGCGGACATCAGGTGTGGGGAACTGACGGTTCTATGATCCCTGCTTCGGCGTCGCTATGCGAGAGCCGCACTGTGACTGCTGCCGTCACTGGACCCTCGACGCTTGTTGTGCAGCTCAACGGTCGTAATCTATCAATCCTTCACGGAGAACTGATGGGCCATATTTTAGCTCTCGTGCTCAGGAGCAACGCCGACCCAACTGTCATCCCCACCTTGTACTCCGATCACCAAAACTCGGTGGAGCTCATAGAGGACATTCAAACTTGCGTTAGCCAAGACTCAAGACTGCGGGGCATGAATGGAAGATCATACTACCGTTGGATCCTTGCCTTGGCTCGAGAACGACGCGTTAACATGTTGTACACCCGAGGACATTCCGCTGAGTTGACGCTTCCCTCTCAATTAAATAGAGAGGCTGATCATTATGCCTCTGGGTCACAACGATTTCCCGAGCTCGTTCCCTTCGCACCCACGCCAACATTCACCATGGACGCGTACACACTTCACACCAAAGCGGATGGATGGGTCGAGTCGAATACGCGGAATTTCGTCGATTTCTTCCTCGCAAAGGAAGCCGCGGAGAGACTCGCACATGGAAACAAGTTGCGGATGTTGACCTCGATCCACGACAATATGCCTCCCCCGGATTATCCCTACACAAGGGCACTATCTGCACATTCCGCCGTCATTCAGCTCTACGCCCGATCAGGACAACTTCCGACAGCCGAGGTCTTGGAATCCAGATCCAAACTACCCTCGTGCATGTGTAGACTGGGCTGCAACGCAGTGGAAAGCGTCCATCACATCTTTGTGGATTGCGTGGAATTCGAAGAGTGGCGGTGTGCTGCGGGAGAAGAAGTCTGCTTGCGGACGGAGCGGAAATTGGTTGAAGCTGGCTTATCGAGAGACGAGGACCAACGTGCAATCTTGAACTCAGCTAAGTCTCTCTTCGTTGATGATGCTACCGTTTGGCCCCTCAAAATCTCACAGTATTACTTGGGCCGGATCCCGCACATCAGCGACCATATTAGCCGCGAAATGGTTCCGGACACCGCGAAAAGACGGAAACTAGCGAGCCATCTGTCCGCGGATTGGCATACAAGCGCAATTCGCCTGGCGGGGAGGATTTTCGGGAGCATCCAGCGGACGATGGCTGCGCGCGCGGCATCGTGAACAATCATTCATACATCCCACCACCCACTGTCGTTCTTCCTCTTGCCGTTCAAGCGGCATTTACGACCATAACGACTTCACGACTCTTACGATATTTTCACATCTCATTTGGGTTCGTCGAGGTACCTGTACCTAAGCATTACTTGCGTAGACGAATATCACATTGTTAAATTGTTAAAGAGAAGAAGAGGCGACGTGGCATCAACCAACCATCCATCAATCACGCCATGATGGAGCGGAGTTTGAATTGACTGAGCAGATTTTTGCCTTCACCTCAACATCCTCTGTGAGGTCTCGATGTCTGGTGCTTCCTGGTGCAATTCACGGCTGCCAAAAAAAGCATCAACACCTTTTCCGAGGCAACACAGCGTATATTTTTTTGGCGCAATTTACATAGCGTATGATAGACTTGGCATGCGGCAATCTGGTCCAACATGGCAATCAGCGGCAACAATGATGTGCTACATATGGGCGGCCCGATGCTACAGGGACTACGCGAACTACTGGAGCTAGATATCTGACGCGCTGTGCTACAGGCAGCTACATCCTGCAACATATTTGACCGGGGAATTAATTCCCAGACAGTTTTTCCTGATGTACATGGATGCCTACAGGTGTGCTTGCAGTGAAATTCTTCGGTATCTCGTCGACTTTCTTGCAGGGTGGGTTTAAACTTGCGCCAAGCTGCATATGCAGTAAAGGAGTTCAAGTCTCATCGCCGGATCCCGGCGAACGTACACGAGCACGTCGGCATCGTCGAGCGCGCGTCCAGGCCCTAAAAATCCTAACCCTAATCCGTCCCAAAAAGGAAATTACCTTACGTAATAGGGTTACGTTTCATTTTTGTCGGGGTCGAAAAACAAAATTTTGTTCAATCGTTCTGGGAAGCACACCATAGCTTCTTTAGCATCTCTTATGGTGTTCTGAGGTGTTTTTAATGTGACTCTTCCTTCGGGCAAAATGTAGTTACAACTTCTATATTTGGGATCGATCACTGCCAAATCCGGAACCGTGATGTGGTGACGGGCACTGTATGATCGGTTAACGGACTGTACCATTTCGACCATGATGAGTTCAGTCACAGGTCACAAGCCAGGTGAAATTGAAGTTGAACTGAAAAGTTGAGGTCACAGGTTACAGTGCCTGAACCTACGGTCGACAGTAGGTTTAAGGCTGAACTGAAAAGTTGAGGTCACAGGTTACAGTGCCTGAACCTACGGTCGACAGTAGGTTTAAGGCTGTCCCCCAACCAGGCCCATATATATAGGAATGGTCGCTCCCTCATGCATCCACCACTGTACCATCTTCTCGTCCTGTTTTACTGGTCCAAGCTGCTCACTTTGCTTTCTTCGGATATCTTCCCTCCGTACTGCAAAATAAAACCAGAAGATCCTTTCTCAGTTGACGCTCCTCGAAGGTTTGCTATTACTGCTATTTGCGGAACTTAGGGCGCGGATCAATTTTTTTTTTCAAAAAATGATGATTTCAGTATAACACTCATAACTCCCTCAATTCTTAGTCTTTTCTCTTGATTTCAACACCATTGTACTTTTACACAATGCCCCCGCCTGCATGCACCCCTGGATGTGGGATGATTATATAATTTGTACCATATATGGTAAGTCACCAAATTTTGCATATATCACCTCCCGTACAAACATAAAGAGTCTGGGCATCGTGATATCTTCGCACATGTCTACTAATATATATATCCAGCTGCAGGCATATTCAAAATTTAGATATCAGAGCCCCATATGGTGCTGGATATGATCCAGTATATGTAGGTCAATGGTGTACCATAACAACAACATATATACACAAAATGGGCTCTAGGCTCGTGTCCAGCCATTATAGTGCGCGCACAATGACGAGCAAGCAAAGTATTGTGTACTATAACGGCTGGAAGCACTTAGCCGTAGATTGATAGATGGAAATTTCAAACTCCGACTATACCATATCAAGACTTACCGCCGATGGTCCGAAGCGTCCGAAGCCCGATCAGCACCATCACTCTTTTTTCCCTCGTCGCGTCGCACAGTGACGCTGGTCCTCACTGACAGTGGCGGGTCAGCCGACGCTCACTTGGCCCACATTGGCTCATAATCACCTCTACCAACTCTAAATGCACCATAATTCCACCACACTCCCTTCTATATTCACGCTACACATTCGACGCGTCGCGACACGTGTAGACCTAATCCGAGATGGCTGGAAAGCGGAAAGCAACTGATGAAAATTCCGGACAGTTCATTAACGTGTCTGGACCGCCTCAGAAACGACCGCGACGCGTTGCCCAGCCAGTGACAGAGGCATCGATGATGGAAGCACAGAACCAGTGGGAGGAGAAGCAGCGTGAGGAGGCGGCGGCCAGATATCCGTTGCCTCCAGAAGCAAAGACAGCGTAAAGCAGAGCGTTTTCCCACATCCAGTCCCAATGTCGATGATGACATCTTCCCCTCTCAGGACGGCAGCGGCCACCTCGAGCTGAAAGCGGAACGGCTTTGCGCAAAGGATTTCGTGAGCGCGCGCCACAAGAAGATCAATGCTAATCTCCTCCGCTTTATATTTTCGAACGGGTTTGTGTACTTGGGAGGTCCAGGATTGTTCACAGGAGGTTGCTGGACCTTGGATTGAGCGGGCAGTGCACGGAGAGAGAGCAAGGCAATAGTCTGGTGATAATCGCGATACAAGATAGGGGGGTGATGGCGTTGATCGGGGCTCGGACCGTCGGCGGTAAGTCTTAATATGGTATAGTCGGAGTTTGAAATTTCCATCTATCAATCTACGGCTAAGTGCTTCCAGCCGTTATAGTAAGTATTACTTTGCTTGCTCGTCAATACTCCCCCACGATAACGGCTGGACACGAGCCTAAATGGGCTCCCAGGCGCCTGTATATCATAAAAAAGATATATATTCCGATACTTTTTATTGTCCGACTGAAGAGATTCAAAATTTCTCCGCTCCATCCAGTTCAGGAGGACCGTTTCTCCCGGTCGGAATAACTGAGCAGATCCTTCCATTTCTTCCGGTCGCAGATAAAATTTCTTCAGTCGGTGACTCCAACTGGTCAATATATGTATCCGACCGGACAAATCAAACTATTATGTCCGTTTTGTCCGATCGGTGGGTATCAGATTCATCCAGTGGATTTATCCGGAGTTGTGATCGAAAGGCACATGTCTCAATTAAAAAGTTAGGAGTTTCTAACATTGCAGTCTACCATGTCTGTAGCAACGACAGAGGTGCCGTATACGAAAGCAGATATGTATGTTCAACCTACATTTCAATGCAGCAACTTACTTGGTTATAGAGCTGTAGCTAAATCTGTACGAAATTGGGAATTTTGACAGTGGTGACACTCTTACAGCAGAGCCTGGTGCGAGATCAGCTGGAAAAAAGACCGAGCAAGTTGCATGAGGTGGAAAGTGATCATAACATTATAGTCGGAGAAGATAAATGTATACTCCGGACGAATGAATGCAGCTTGAATCGAAATTTTGAGTCCAGTACGAGGGCCATCAATGAATTTGTCAGGGATGAGAAATCCCATACTCTTCTTGCCTCTGGGGACTGGTGCTCGCAATGTGAGTTGCTTATACCACGCAGTTGGCATCCAGAAGCAGTGGCCTTCGAGAGCGAAATTGAGCCGGAATGCAAACTAGATCCATGTCAGCAAGTGAGTCACAGTAATAAAAAATTATACTTGATTCTTCCCAGTCCTTGGGTTGAATATGGCTACGATGAGCTCCTTTCCCCAGGCCTTGGCGAAAATGCGGCCCGTAATGTTGAGTTCATTGATAAAGTCGGCAGGGGACTTGTTGAGAATTTTTGAAGGGAGGTTCGTAGGGAGGATTGAGCTGGTTGAACCCTGAATAAACTGTCAAATCCGGATGTGTGAATGAGTAAAAATTATTCACCTCATTCACCTCTTGATCGTCCTCCTCTTCCCCACTTTCACCGTGGCAGGACTGGCAGTGATAAGACGGAGGAGGTGGCATTTCACCGCTCTTAGCTGGAAGTGGTGGGGATACTGGTAGTTGAACAAAGTTTTTGTCGAGCGGGGATGACACATGCAATGAAAAGGTGGGACGAGACCCTTTGGGGTAAACGAACCAGCTCCCGAAGCCAATGGAGAAGCGGGCTATTTAGAAGGAGGAAGCGGAGAAGAAGCGGCGGATCACAGAGATGCAGGGTGCTGAGCACAGATTGGCTGGACCTATGCCTAAGCAGAAAGCTGCGCGGCACGTCATTAATATCCTTGCACCGTGTTAACATTTTTTTTTGAAGGCAAACAGAACGGGCCGTATTCAATTGGGGGCATGTCAGTGCACACCGCGTCTGGGAAGCAAAAGACTCTCAAAGATGACTACGAAAGCGGGCAGCTTGCTATCTCGGAAGTCGAATTTAAGCGCCAAATGGGCTATCTTCAAGCCCCAAAACCTGAGCCCAGAAAACAACTCACACTTGGTGACATGTTCAGAAAGCGACCAGGCGCTGTGTCAGTCTCAGCGGATGAAGTTGAAATCTCTTCGGGCCCTGTCTCCACCAAACACTTGAAAGGGACAGTGCTTCATCCTCGGCTGCTGCGGATGAACTGCGTGAGGAGGAGGAGTCTAGTTCTAGCAGCGAATCAGAAACTGGCAAATCTGATCTCGGCAACGACGAGGAACAGCACTCCGAGCTTCTTGAGCAAGAAGCTCGTTCGAAAGAGGGTGATGTTACTGTAGACTCGATTATCGTCGCCGACGAGATTGCCGAGTGGGTTGAAACTGTTCTCGAGGATACAGCTCCACTTGATCCCTCGGAGCTGGCCTCTCTCGCTGCTGACGGTCTCAAGAAAGCTCGGAAATCAAAAGACTATCGCAGCACAATCTTGTTTGCTGCGCTGACAGATTTTTATCGCTGGATGCCCCGAATGGGACGATTGGCCGCAGCTTTGCGTGTTGCTAAAAATCACGGTCGCGGTCCGGCGTTCCAGCGTGTGCTTTGTGCACAGGCTCGTTTTTTCGAGGCCAATGGGGCTCTGAAACCAGGTCACTATGGTAGGGGACGTGACTTCATGACAACTTTGATGCATCGAACTTGCAACCCTAATAGCGAGGTCAGATATTGTTCGAAAACTCTGTTAATGCATATTTGAGCAGCTATTGGTAGCTAGAAGACATTGTATGGGTCAAAAATTTAAAAATCGTAAATCGATTTTTTGAGAGCCGATTTGGCGGGTTTGGGTCACGTGGTGGGTCACGTGTAAGCCAAACAAGCACAACTTCCAGCCCTCGACCTCGCGAACAGGACTATGGCATGCTCCAAACGTTTCAACAGCTTCATTGTGACTTCAAGAACGAGCCGTATCTGCTCGAAAAGGTGCGTGGATTAGATCACAGATTGCTGAACTACCTGCTCAATCCGCCACAGTTGCGCCGCAGATTGGCTGCAGATTATCAAGGAGGTGGGCGACGAGTGTCATTTCCTCCCACCCAGAGCTCAATCCCATTGAGTATTTTGGGGGGTGGTGCAAGAATTATTTCCACGAGCAAAGCAACGGCAAGTTCGAGCATAGGAAGCGGATTCTCCAGGAAGCACTTGACATGTGCCCACTGATATCCGTCTGTCGCTTCTTCCGACGAGTACATCAATATCTTGATATTTATCACCACGGCACAACAGGAGCTGTAGCTGAGTTTGCTGCCAAGATGTACAAGCCGCATTTTTTTTTCTCGTATTTTAAACGGGCTCAAAACACATACTTGAAAATTTTTGCACCTGCCGAGATTTGGCGGGTTGGTCACGTGACTATATACCCAAAGTCCGAAACGTGAAATTTGAATAGAAACATGTTATTTTCCTGTCGTTTGCGCCTACTTTTGGCCCAAAATTTGCAAAATTGCGACTTGACATGAAGTCGCGTCCCCTACCATTGGAAGCGGATTCTCCAGGAAGCACTTGACATGTGCCCACTGATATCCGTCTGTCGCTTCTTCCGACGAGTACATCAATATCTTGATATTTATCACCACGGCACAACAGGAGCTGTAGCTGAGTTTGCTGCCAAGATGTACAAGCCGCATTTTTTTTTCTCGTATTTTAAACGGGCTCAAAACACATACTTGAAAATTTTTGCACCTGCCGAGATTTGGCGGGTTGGTCACGTGACTATATACCCAAAGTCCGAAACGTGAAATTTGAATAGAAACATGTTATTTTCCTGTCGTTTGCGCCTAAGTACTTTTGGCCCAAAAATTGCAAAATTGCGACTTGACATAAAGTCGCGTCCCCTACCATACCCCTTCAGTTTTCCTCGGAAAGTCAAGTAAATTGTAGGAATAGATACATAAGAAGCTCCTTTATCGATCTCCCGGAGCAAAACTTTGAAAATATGAATTTATGTTTTTCATCTTCGGATTTGGCGTTTTTGATTGCGGATCACCCGGACCGGTGGCTGTGCCGCGCCATCAATTGCCCTGCCAGCGCGTCCCACCTCATTGCATTGTCAAGAGAGACTAGTGAATCAATCGGACTCATAACTTTTTGTCTCTCCAGAATGGGACTCGAATTTTCTACTGGAACGGTGCCTGGCAGAATGTGTACGGAACAGTACAGCGAGCTTCCCGTATGCCCGACGTCGGTGCGCCTATGTTAGTCCTATACATACAATGACAATTATCTGCTAGGGGACTGTGGTTTTGGAAATTCGTGAGGACAGCGGCAGGACTGTTAGCTTGCCGTAAGCCCTTGCGTCCAGAAATCAAGCTTCTGTGTTTACTCAAATTTCTTTCTCCTTTCTTTTCAGTGCATCCACTGTATCAAAAGTAACCTAGACAGGGTGGTCTGATTGTACTCGCGCCCAAAATACCGTAGGTCCACCACCATTCACACAAAGCTAATTCACTGCTGACTGTTACGGCATTCCTGAAGCCGAGGGCAGACACACACATTGCTGTCCTCACTCGATCGTGGGCAAGCCACATTCGCAAGATACAAGCCTTGGAAGCATTTCGAATTACTTTCAAGTACCTGAAATAAAAGATCCAGGTCCAGCGACCTGAATTGAATGTTTGGCTGTCTGTGCTCAAAATGAAGGTTACTTCATTGCTCCATGAAGGTAAACTGACCAGCAAGGCCACGCAATGTTGTGGAAGCTTTCAGTGCATTAGATTGAATGAAAGCACGAGCATCAAAAGGTGTTTACATAAGAATAATGCACAACTCGGGAACGAGCCCATAGATTGTAGGGCGCACCAGCTCAATATGATGGGTATATGCGTCCCTTGCTGGGGGATAATGGCCTATGTATGTCGCAAAATTAGGAAGTCAGGGAGGCAGCCATCAAGTTGAACGAGAGCACATCAAAAAAAAGGTGTTTACATACAAATAACACCCGCCACTTCGTCTCGAAGTCCTCAGGTGAAACTGCCCGATAACATGCCCAGAAATCCTGCAGAAAGTTCTGCCAGTCACCAGCTAGGCTTCGCGACACGTTCTTGTTGACGTTCTCAAGGAGATGAGACAGACACGTGGGGGTTGTCAAATAGAAATCGGTTATATGGCAACCCCCATACTCTTGGCATGGGGGTTGCCAAATAGAATTATCCGTCCAGGACCCATGATTATACCTTTCGAGCCCAGATCCCAATCTCGGCCGATCAGCCAATTTTTGTCCGCACAGTTTTTTTGGTCCGCGCGCGGATCTAGGGTCGAAAGGCATAATCACGGGTCCTGATCGTCCCCGCCATCAACAACAGCGTTGCTGATTGCCGACGCCAACAGATTGAGAGAGGAACAGGACCCCTGATAATACCTTTCGAGGCCAGGGCCGGTGTCGGCCAAAATTTTGGAATTTTAGGTCCAAAACCTAGGTCCTGAACAGCCAAAAATGAGGCTCCAGCGCGAGAATGCCAGGTACCTCAGGACCCCCGATAATAGGTGTGAAGGCCTGGTCCGTGTCCGGACAAAAAAATTGGGTTTTGAGCCTCCAAGTTAGGCCCTGTCCGGACAAAAATTTGGGTCGGGGGCAAACTCTCATGTCCCTGTCCGGACAAAATCCCCGGTCTAGAAGCCATCTCAGATATACTTTCAAATGGCTTCGGTGGCTCAACAGTCTGTGTCACGACCTTGGGCGTGCTTAATTTTTTGAAACCGGTCCCAGTTCGAATCCGCTGGCCACCGTTTTATTGTCTTAGTCGGCTTGACAAGCCACAGCCACACACTTACAAGCAATTTCTTCTTTTCTTTTTCCGCCGCCCTCACACACTGTGTTGGCGGGAAGACCGAGACAAATGGTACACCCCCAATTTGGCCCAATGTTTCAGCCCCATCCCGTCGGGGATATCTTGGGAGATCTCGGTCAAGGTCTGATTGAGGTCCTGCTAGATATCACCCGACCTTTTTTGCGGAAGCTTAGTCTAAGCTTGGTAGAATATCGCAACAATACTGTCCCAACATTGAACTGAGCTTACATTTCATGGTCGTCGGAGATCTATGACCAAAACGGGCAGAGGCGCAAAAGGTAGTTGAAACAAGATTTACTACTCCTCCATCACGTCCGGCCGACTCAACTCCTCATCTTCCTCCTCTTCCTCCTCTCCTCTGGGTCTCCCAGCTCTGGGCCCTTTGCTGCCGCTGCTTTGGCCTGTTTTTTCTTTTCACGTGTCTCTCTTGATTTTTTAGCTGTGGCGGCGCGCTTTGCCGGCCCGGAAACGCGAAGTAGTGCAGCGAACTCGTTGCGCTGCGTGTCACGATCTGGGAAGCAGGGTATCGGAGCTGTTAAATCTCGAGGGAGAGTGTCTCTGAGGAGGTGCGCATTGTGCAATGCATGCATGTTGATGAAATAAACCTGTGTATTTGCGTGTTGAATCGCCGTCTGTGTACGACTGGTAATATTCCGCTCTTGGACGACATGTTCAAGGCCAGAAACTGCCCGGCATTTGCTTCCATGGCAGTCGTGTTGTGCGTTGAGAAGAACAAGATGTCCTACACGCTTTATTTCAGAACAACGTGGCAAATGATAAGAAAGAACTTGTACTGCCGGTGCGGCCAAAAAAATCTCGGGTGATGGTGAGAGTACTGGCATATTTATGCGGACATCCCGGGTAGCGGAAACATCGAACTTGCGCAAGACAACCACAGCATCCTCATATTTTGTGGGAGCGGCGCTGGGAATTAAAATAAGGCAGATCCGGCCGCTCAGAACTTCCCCGGTGTCCTGTCACGTATTCAGTTTGTGAACTAATATATGACAACTTAGAGACGAACCTTGCACTTGAAGAATACCCATGAGTCTCTTGTGCATACATCTCCTGCTTGAGAGACAACATATTTGCACGTAGTCCAGGTCTTCCCTGCCCGATATCGAGTTCCGGTGCCCAGAGTGGGCCAAGCACATCACGCCATGGTGCAGAGACGGCTGTGCGACGTGAATCGAGTTTAATGGAACCTACATCGAGATATAAATGAGGCCGTGTCAGAGCGAAGGAATTACTACACTCACCCGACTTTGGTTTGGATTTGTCCATCCAACCGAGGCGACGTTGAAGCTCCTTGTTTTTCTGGAGGAAGGATGTTACCTCGTGGCCGGCTTGAACATAGTCCTGGGATCCCTCGGGCTTCCACCATCCACCACTAGCCTGGTGCTTAAATCGCTCCATATCTGCGAGTGTTACACCAATATCTCGACTCGGAGCTTGGTGATTTGACAGGACACTGCAAAGCCGGAATATCGCGTTCCAGCATTCAAAGCCCTCTGTGGCGTAGAGAATCGCTGGTCCAAATCGGCGAATATCGTCAGGAAGGTGCGGAAGGACATGGGCTTGTATTTGGTGACATCCGAGCCGGGTCGATTAATGCCCAGAGGTCCAAGACATTAAAAATACATATTTGGAGATCCGCCTGGACAGAAGGGTGTTAATTAGTTACATGTTGATTGCGTGACCCACTCACAAGGTATTCTTCGAGATTTCGGATTTCCGGGTACCACAAGAGCGCTCCAAGCTCGCCGGAAGCCTTCCAAAGGTTGAAAAGATTGTTACTGCAAAGGTCGTCGTGGAGGTGAAAGATGCCGAGTTGCTGAAGAATTTTAAAATGCTTCCCAATCAGCCCGTTCTTGTACTTGACGATATATCGACCACGGACTGATGCCAGATTCAGTCCATTGGTCGACGATGACTGTAATCGAACCGCAAATTTGTCTCCCTTTGACTTATCCCATGGTGTGTTTGTTTCGTGCCAAATGTATTTATCATCTCCGAGGAGAATCGAGTGAAGAATTTCACACGGGCTGTCCCGGTGCGGATCGAGACCTGGGATGGTGTGTGATCAATTAACCGAATTTGATGAACAAAAATATATACAGCTCACCTATGACACGCAATAGAACATTGTAGTGATCCCCAGGCCGCAGTTGATGACGTTCCGCTGATTAAAACAATGAAGAACGGCATCACATTGGAAAAGGTACTCACCTGAATTCTTCGGCAATTTTGCGGCTCGGTCCTCAGGCTGCAGGATTACCCAGTTGTACAACTCCCACTGGATTAGATCGCGGATGCGAGTCTTGACTGCCTTGCGCGCGTCACCTTTGAGATTTTTATTCTTGAGCCGGGGATCCGTGTTGAAACGTTCCTTCTGAGTTTCCCGGGCTTTGACGATAAGCTTTTCAATCCAAAAGAGGGCGGTCTTGTCCTTGACACCGGTCTATGTCTGCAGCTCATCAACAGCGTCTTGAACACCGGAACAGGCAGCCCAAATTTGCTGTTTAATGACACGGACCGTTTTGGCCGGTGTACGTGGGGAGGGCTTGGCTTGGCTTGGCTTTGGCTCAAGCCAGGGCTTGGGGGAATCGGCAGTGGTACGAAGTTCATTTCGATGGCGTTTCCCAACTGATATCATTCTCAGCATCTGAATATGCCTCATTGCTTATGTGGAGTTCTGTACTGCGCTGTACATGTATCTTTGATAGTATGTCCTTATCCACTACATATTGTCTCGTTCTGTTGGGAGGATCGGTGGAGCTTGCCGGAATCGTTTAGTATGTACAGAACAAAGCGAAGAGCAGACTGTATGGGTGAATATATTTATTTTTCCACATCTATACAATCTACTGTATGTGCCACTAGGACGCAACCCCGCCATTCCAAGGGTGATGGCAAATCGGTCACAGACCGATTAAAACCGAACCTCGGCTGACCGTAATTTTGCTCCGTCGAGTTGAACGTGCAAGAACCATAGAGCGCGGGGCGTTTCTCGGACTCGACAATCTGGTATACGACCCATCCGGCACCCATCCAAGATGAATCGACTCCTACAACCATAAGGCCTTCATCAGATTTTCGAGGCTGGCGTGAAATCAACTTAGCTGCTGTGTAATCCAATCGCACAAGAACCGGCGCTGAGGCTATTTTCAGCTTTAGAATATTCTGTGCCTCAACCGCCTCCTCTGTGATGCGAAATTCAACAGTAACAACGCGCAAAAGGATTGTGAGTGGCTTAGCTATGATCGCAAACCCGAAAATCCACCGACGTGCTCCCCCGCGAGTCCCAGGAAACTGCGGACTTCGGTGATGGAGGTCGGAACAGGCCAGTCGAGGATGCGCTGGACAAGACTCGGAGAGACTTTCCAACCCTCATACGAGACGACAGACCCTACAATGTGGAGGTCAATAGCTGCTAAGATAGTCTTCGCACCTGATGCAGTGATTCCGGCCATTATCAAGGTACCAAGAAAATCGTCGAGGTTCTGCGCATACTCCCAAACAAATCTGCGAATATCAGGGTTCCCAGGAATAGGAACATTGTTATACCTCGAGGTCGGGCCTTTGACTCTGCAATCATCTATGAATGGGTCAGCTTTCTTCGGAGCAATAGGTTTGAGAGCGTGGGCAACGCGGAGGATGAACTGCTGCATGGCGTTAGCCTGTTGCTTGGCTCCCGCGGGCGAGTGGAAGGCTTGCGTGGGGCGAGACTTTGGGTGGATCCAAATCGCGTCGAAACCTGAATATAAATCCGCTAGCCCCTCGAAAACGAACCACTCATTCAACAGTAAGGAAAGCCAATGAATGAAGTTCATTGGGATTAGTCATCATGGGCTTGGCGGTCTATGGAGCAGGTATTTGGGGAAAAATAATTGGCCCGAGAGGTTTTGAACTGAGCGAGTAGATACAAGTTTGGTGTGCTCAAGTGTTGTATTGCAGCAATTTCCTACTCTTTATAAAATTAAGGGTGTCCGTCCAAAGCCTTTTAAACTCCGGTTTTGAGAAATCAGCTCCGATTCTTTGGTATATCAGCGTTAAGCTTTTGGGTGTTAATGCAGGGACTTAACCGAAGTGGTGGGCCGCTTCGCGGCCCACCGTGCTCTTGTCAGTTTATAAAAGACTAACAAGAAGTTGATTCCAACTTACAAGGAGTCAATGAAATGATGCAGTCAATGTAGTCTAAAATTTCCACGAATCTGCCCAAAAGACCCTGGAAGCGAAAGGAGCAAGCAGGTGTGGTGAAAATGAAAAGACCTGTAGAAGGCCAGATAACGATGGAAAGAGCCTATAGAGGGTGTAATAAGTGAGGTATAATGCTCAAGAATATGATGGCGCACCTACTTGGGGGAGGAGCGAAACCCAACGGCCAGAAGCGGCAGGGTGGTATCTCTGGGATGATATATCACGTCCAGCTCTCAAGGTGAGTCTGTGATATAACACCACTGATCTCTCCCGAGAGCACGATGATATATCAAAACCCCACTATGGCCTGACTGCAGCATAATCGGCCCATAATCGACTCGAGAATCGGTGCCCTGAACACACTCAGATTTGCGATGGGTAGTCACATATCTGTGTTACAAAACAAGTAAAAATTTATTCTGCGACTCTACGCTGAGTACTGCGAGTATTTGAATCGGGTGCCTGTTTCCAAGGAGGTCGGTCAATTCATCTCTGACATTTTAGATTGAAATTGATGGTGCTCCTGAAGACAACGGTAAGGTGGAGAGCGTGGGAACCCAGCACCTTTATGTAAGCCGTGACAAAGCGTGACGTGACGTTCCAAATCTCGGGTCTTCACTTCCTCTTCATTGGTGCTCCAATTCTGGTGTCTCCGTTTCTTTTTTCAACGCTGTTCGATGGCCGCAAGACAGCATCAAAGTTTGATTCTGAATTTCTGTCTCGCTTTGTTTCTCCCCACTCCTTCTCCCTTATCAAGCGCTTTGAGTCTGTTCCACTCGAGCAACCTTTGTATATCTCTCAGCTGGAGGAATGCGTGGAGTACCAGTATTTGGTAAACATCCCTGAAGTGGATGTAAGTTAATCCCAACTCTGCTCCACCGCTGTTTGACCTGACTCTCCTTCAGCCGAGTTTGATATCTGTGTGCCGCTCCCGGGAGGAGCACGATGGCATCTGCGGCACAATCATCAGCTTCGTGACTCTCGGATCGGTGGACATCGAGAACCACCCGGACTTCCTTTCTGTTTCGGACGGCTTCAATGTCGCGATCCAGCCATTCGGTGACCAGGACCGCATTCACCACCTTCTTGAGGTATGGAAATTTGCATTTTTGCCTGCGCACCAGCCGTTAACATTATTGTTGAGTGGTTTGAGACGCCTTGTCGCGAGCTTCTCCTGGTTGCGTATGATCGGCGCATCAAGTCAGCGGCAGATATTCTGGCACATCTTGAATTTTGCGAGTCCAACCCAGAGGAAAACATATGGGGAGAAAATGACGAGATTGTCGCGCTCATTAACCGCTTTTTCACTCACTATCTCACGGAGCCGGGTTACCCTGCAGATCCCGATCAAGTTATCAGTGCCTTGACCAGTGATATCGCTGATGCTGACGCCCTCCTCCGCGCAAATCTTTTCCTCTCTGTTGTCACTGGTTCTTCACTGCTTCCCCTCAAGCCGACCTGGAAGGTGAAGGTGAGAGCCGCCTTTTTCTGATTTCCCTCCGCTGATCGTTCTTCCGCAGTGCATCATTGAACATGATTGGAGCGAGGCGTACCCGAGGCACCGACGCCGATGAGAATGATGAATATAGGTACAGCTCAGGCTCTGTGTATTTGTGTGATCTATCCTCCAGCGAGTGAACCAATTGTCAATATTCTGACTTTGAAGTGTTTTCGAGAGATTACACCCCTCAGATCAACTCTGTGCATCCCCGTCCGGCGACGCGACATGTCCCAATGTGATCACAAGCGCGGTCACGTGCCCGGAATCGTTGTGATCGAGTTGTCTCGCGGTGCTGTACAGGGAGTACAAGAGCAAATCCGAGCCGTGGGACTCCTCCAGGACACTCAATAGAATGATAATGGTCAGTTTCTCAGCTTATTCAATCATAGATCACACAGATACACAGAGCCTGAGCTGTACCTATATTCTGCTTGTTCAAGTCCACTATTCACGCGCTCCGGGTGCCATGCCTCAATTACGAGGATGGTGTGCTCTCCGCCATCTAAAAAATTGTTTTTAGAGCCATACAACATCCCACACAACCTTCAAATCACGACACTAGAGATGATCTCCCCAAAACACACAAAATAATATATTATAATTACTGCCGGTGGTATGGAAAGATTCTGAGGACGTCATGCCCTGCGGAATTGTCGTGTGATTCTGCTCATATAGTTTTCAGAAACGTACGCTGAGAATTGAGGTCAGAACAGCTGTTCTGGCTGAAATGATCAAAAACAGCTCAAAAAGGAAAAAAAATCGGCCGCGCCCTAAGTTCCGCAAAGAGCTGTAATTATTAACTGTGTGTCGGGTTCGGTTCAAGATGACGCCTTGGACCACTGCTATGTTCCCGGGTACGTTCCCGTGCCTCTGCCTTCAATTTTCGGGCTGACCTGCATCTAGGTACACTTGGATTACCCTCAGGAACATCAAAACCCCGCCGGGGTATTACTGATGTGTTCGTATCGTGTTTCCTTGACCTGGATTGACGTCCTATTTATTATCCATCGCAGGACCTCCTGCCCGAAGCGAAAGGTTACGATCGCCACCGATACCACACTCCTTGGTCCACTTCCCAATGTCAGCGTCTGTTTTCCGTAGTACAGTTGGATAGCTCATAATGCATAAGGCCGGTGGGGCCGGTTGGATCCCGATTTTGCATAAAGGGCTGACTGAAACCATGGATAATCGTGCCATTCGGGACCTAGCCTTTTGTTCCATCACTTTACAAGGCCACTACCGCACCCCCCAATCCTTGAGTATTGCACTCCTGGACGCGAGGCTTTGTTTGTGAGAGAATAAAGGGCTCGGATTACTGATTCGATTGCAACCTGCCCAGTTGCTCTTGGTTCGTGTACATATCCACTTTTGTCCGGTGGCACCAGATCCGGCCACATCCATCCATGTATCCACTTCTCGGTGGGTTGAGCACAGCTTGTGCTGTCGCGTTGCAACTGAGTTTCTTTGCAGTCACCCTCCAGAAGCCGCTTCCGTGTCCCCGGTTTAGGAAAGCTCCACTGATTACATTTGCCAGGTTGTATTTCCACCCCTCGGGGTCGAAGGTTGGAGTGGCCGAGGCATGGAAGTATGGCAGGTGTTTCTTTCAGTCACCATACTAATATTTTCCCCAGCAGAACTGCTTCAACCTGGTTATTCGGACTGGCATCCCATCTATCCCGCAGGGAATCATTCATCACCGGCCCCCCTTCACCCAACACCCAATCGGAGTGGCATTCCCATCCATGCCCGTCTCCCCGCACAGGGCATCTGATCAGTCACCCTGGCAAGTGACTCTTTCTTTCGTTTTCTCTCGATTTCAGCATTTCATGGATCTGAGGGGCGAAGCTAACCCCAAGGAAAGATTCCGCTGACTTGTTTCTACTTCTTTCCTGGCATTCTTGAACGAAGATCCCTGATTTATTCCCAGGCACATGGGACGCGTTGCTTCGCATAGATCGGATCCTTTCGACCTATCCGTCCCACACGGTAGTGCTGTACTACTCCATTCGAATCGATAGTCTCACGTCACGCTCGAACTTTTTTATTGCGGCAATAGTTTTTTCTCAATTTATGAGATTTTTTTGGTTCCCAAAAAGTCGGGGTCCGTGTTGAATTGAACGAAATAATACAGTACCGTACTATTTCGTTCAAATCGACACTGGGTGTGACACTTAGACTACATTGACTGCATCATTTCATTGACTCCTTGTAAGTTGGAATCAACTTCTTGTTAGTCTTTTATAAACTGACAAGAGCGCGGTGGGCCGCTTCGCGGCCCACCACTTCGGTTAACTCCCTGCATTAACGCCCAAAAGCTTAACGCTGATATACCAAAGAATCGGAGCTGATTTCCCAAAAGCGGAGTTTAAAAGGCTTCGGACCGACATCGGACAGCGGTGGGCAGGAGGCGAGGTCACAAATGTGAACGCCCCCCAGAGCACGTGCTGGTTCTTTTTCCCGCCTATCTTACGTCAGACTGTCAATGCGCCTTGCTTCCGACGGTTGTGGCGTCTATGTCGAGCGTTCAGACCTCCACCCCTTCACACCTCCTCAACTCGCTCGGACTCAGTCAAAAGTATCTCAACAGTGACAGATCTCGTCAGTTTTTGGCTGTGGGACTCCCGTGTCAGAGTCTCAATGTCCGCGCCCCCGGGTCTACCCTTATCATCAAGGAACCCCAGCTGGACACTATGACGGTTGTACTCGAGCGCCAGCGTATGCAGAAGCAATTCAAGAACTTCGGGTCCGGCGTTGAAAAGCCCCCGCAAGTGAGTGAGTAGCGAGTCGCGCTTCTTGACGCTCCAATGGTTAACCACTTGGCAGAATCCTCACGCAGAGTGGACTCGCCATTCGCCACCCATATTGAAAATTACGCACCTGCCCGCGCATATCACAATAATATGTTGCCGTTGTGTAATGAACAAACGAGTCTGGCTGGAGAAATATCTATCAAGCCGTCACATCGACGCCGCAGGCATTCTCCCTCCCATCGCACAAAATCCACACCGTCTGCAGATACCTCCTCTTCAACTCTCTTGGATGAATCCGATTCCCTTCCCTATGTGTTGCCCCCGGAATTCGAAGAGTGGCGGTGTGCTGCGGGAGAAGAAGTCTGCTTGTGGACGGAGCGAAAATTGGTTGAAGCTGGCTTATCGAGAGACGAGGACCAACGTGCAATCTTGAACTCAGCTAAGTCTCTCTTCGTTGATGATGCTACCGTTTGGCCCCTCAAAATCTCACAGTATTACTTGGGCCGGATCCCGCACATCAGCGACCATATTAGCCGCGAAATGGTTCCAGACACCGCGAAAAGACGGAAACTAGCGAGCCATCTGTCCGCGGATTGGCATACAAGCGCAATTCGCCTGGCGGGGAGGATTTTCGAGAGCATCCAGCGGACGATGGCTGCGCGCGCGGCATCGTGAACAATCATTCATACATCCCACCACCCACTGTCGTTCTTCCTCTTGCCGTTCAAGCGGCATTTACGACCATAACGACTTCACGACTCTTACGATATTTTCACATCTCATTTGGGTTCGTCGAGGTACCTGTACCTAAGCATTACTTGCGTAGACGAATATCACATTGTTAAATTGTTAAATCGTAGCTCCGTAGTCACGTGAAAGTCATGCTTTTGATAAGAAGGCGGCTTGATCCGAACCTATCCCCAGTTTACCCTGATGCCACAATATCATATCACGCGTGGTTGGTCTCCCCGTTTTGGCAGTTACGATGGACGTCGTCTGTGAGTCTATACTAGAAGAATGGGACTCGGCCAATGGGACTCGGCTAAATTCCCGTGCCGATTAAGCCATCAATTCTCCATCAATCTCGGCATTCTCGCGGCATGTTGGGGGAGGGCTCCCCCAAACCCCTCCCTTCCGCTAGCACTGCCTCTTCCGCTGCTTTAGCTGGCACTAGGCCTTCTCCGCTGGCGCAGGGCCTTTCACACCTTTTCTTTTATGCGCTTTCTCCATGTTCTTTTCATGTATTACTTGTTTTTTAAGGAAGATCTTACGCGGGGGAGACCCCCGCGGACCCCCCTTGCCGCTCGCCGCGGGGCCCACTGCGTGATGCTTTTGCTCGCCGCTGGGCCCACTGCGTGGTGCTTGCGCCTTCGGCGCTCTGCGGCACCCGTTGGCGGAGTTTAATTCCCTTGATGAGGTGTGCCCGGGTCCCATCGTTGATCATCAAACGGGCTAAGCGAGCTTAAGCGAGAATTAGCCGAGTCTCACTCCCATTCTTCTCGTCGATACTCGTCGTCTGTTTCATGAACGAGCTAAAAACCGTGTGTAAATTGACCGCTCGCTGTCAGCCTGTAGACTTCTGTAGGCGTCACTGACCTCATTGAAATGAAATCGAGCGCTCGCTGTCAGGCCACCTGCTTTTACTCTCAGCCTCTCGCTGATCGAAACAGAGCGCCGGCATATTCAGCGCTCGCTGTCAGCCTCTTCCACGCGCTTCTTCTCTCACTGTCCTGCTTCTGATTATGTCTCCAAAAATGGCCTCATTCTTCTTTTTCCACTCGCCTTACCCGGAGTGTAAATTACTACATGTACACGCCGGCCATGACAGATAAATCGGTTCTTACATAGAGAGAAAGAAATCGGAGGGCAGGGCTCGAATCGAGACTATCCGGGGCCCTGTAAGTGTACCGCTTCCGCGGGCTCGCATACAGGTAGATCTGTGGGAACGCTGCAGGGGTTCTCCCACACCCACACCGAAGACTTGGCTCTATAGTAGCGGCGAACCTATTTTGGATGGCGGTCATGCCGAGAGTCAGCTTCTCATCCATCAGTACTTAAAGTTCTCTACTGTAAACCAACGGCATGGACCCACAGGCGGGGGGGCCCGTCTGTATATAAGCAGCCCACAACCGCACCTCTGAGCAGTTTGGTCCCATCATTTGACGACGCAACTTATCGCACCACCCAATCCTTGAGTATCGTACTCCTGGACGCGAGCCTTCGTCTGTGACAGAATCAGAGAACACTCATTCTATTCGTCCTTCAGCGGATCCAAAGGGCGAACCGTACCCACAAGCAAGGTGGCCGCAGGATTCGCGAAAGATGGGCTCGCCCGCAGTCCTTGTTTGTCCCTCTTGTCGTAGCATGCGAGGTTGATGCCAAGGGCTCCATTGCACCAAGGGGCCCCGCGTCGCCAGTATGGGACTATGTCCGATGAGAGGTAGAGTTTACGTGGCCACCTTCTGTCCACACGATGTTGATTCCAGGTAAGCAGGCTCATTTCCACCGTTCATTTCCAACCTTAGCTCGTGCTAGACTTGGGAGCGGCGCCCCCGTGTCTCGCTACCCTGAACCTATATTTCCAGGTGTGCACCATTCTCGACACCGTGAGAGACTGACTGCCTTCCCAACTTCGAGATATACAGCGAGGCCATCACTGTCCATTCACTTACGTACTGTTTGACACTGCTGATCGAACATTTGTTTCCCAACACATTGTGAGGAGGCTAGACTTGAATTCTCAAGTTTCTGATTCATATTCGCTCGGGTTCCTCAATATGGTCTTCTCCAAACATCCTCCGGTTGACATCCTTCTCCTGAATAGACGACTTTCATTTCCAACACCCATCACTCCATCATTTCCATTTCCCACGATACTCCCCATCGCTACTTGATTCAACCACTCGCGCTGTTGCGCTGATACCATCATACTTCACTTGTTTCCACACGGACTACATCAGGAAATCCTCCCGGTCCTTCCCCGCCCTCCGCGCCCGTGCCCACGATAACTAGCGCAATTTCAAAACGGATTTTCACGGGCCCTTGTTTGTGTGATAGCCAGCGTAATTTCGGTCAGAACTGTCTCTTTAGATTTCCTTCTAGTGTCCCAGGAATAGGAATTGCTTTATCCATGAAAGCTATACTTAGAGTTGAAGCCATGTAAATACTTTCGTTTTTGCCGAAGTTCTCGAAAGCGTCCAAAGGCCTGACGGGTGGTGTTCTCACGGGGAGACCATCAATTCCCTTTCTGGGACCCCATCACGCACATGACCAGAACTTTTGCACAGCCATCCACTTTTCGGATCCCTAGAAGAATTGGGGTCGCAAGCTCCCCCAATCAATTCGTGTTGTGGAGCCTAGACTGACGGAATACGGTCCTCACAGCACCGCTCAACTTAGACCGAAGAGCTTCAAAGCCTCAGGCTCAATGACAAGGGTAGCAATGGGAAATCGGAAGAGACAGTTTTGCTCAGAATCGTGCTGGCTATCACATCGGCAGTGTTGGACTTAAGGGTTAAATTAAGCCTTAAGTTAAGTTAAGGGTTAATAAGCCCTTAATATTAACCCTTAACAAAACTCCTGGATGTTCTTAGGCCTTAACTAGGCCTTAATGATGGCATTTTTGTCCATGGCTGCTACGAATCTACTGCTGTAGCACTGGACATTATCACTTCAGTTCAGGACGACCAAAAAAGGGAGATGACTGTTTTGAACCTCAGGGTGATTTCAACTCAGATGATGTTGTCTTCTGAGTTTGGTAAATGACTGCCTTTCAATTGGGCTTAAAAATGAAGATTGGGGGTTCAAGGCAGTGATGAGACATCACAAAAGGATATTGGAGTCATTGGGACTATAAATGCACAAGAAGGTGCTATATTCTGGGCTTTTTCTGCACGGAAAAAAATTGCCAAGAAACACAGCCACCCTTAAGTTAAGCGCTTAATAAACCCTTAATATTAAGGGTAAATTAAGGCCTAAGGCCTTAACAAGAATTTTTACCCTTATTAACCCCTTAAGTTCCAACACTGCACATCGGAATCAAGCCCGAGAAATCAGGTCTCATTACCAAGTCAGGGTTTCATAGGGACACATACCTTCGTCTACTGGCGCCTCTGGCGTTTGAGCTTAGTGGGGGCCACTGGGCTGCTCAATTTACGCTTCGCCCGTGCCACGGGTGTTGTTGGAGTAAAATTTGGCCGCGGGACAGATCGATAATGGACTGAAGAAGGTCCCACCGCCGGAACAACCTCTGAATCAACGTCGGGTTAAACACAACTAAGATATATGAGAGGGAAACGGTACCTGTGGACGCGATGGCGACACGAGAAATCGGTTTCCGAGGCACCCTTTTGGGTGCAGCATACGGAGCTCGGGCCGACTGACTGAATGACTGGGGCGCAATATTTGCCCGCGCTGTCATCAGGTTGGCTCTTTCGAGCCGGGCTAATCGCACAAACGAATCTTCTGCTATGCGAGTTTCGTCTGTTTCCGTTGAGACAATTTTACTGAAGTCCTGGGGATGGGATAGACCTGCCAGTTTATTCTTCGCCTCCTTCACTTCCTCTGGTGATCCGGGAAGGTTGACAACTGTCTGCTCTAGTGTCTTGCCTTGCGATTTGTGTGCTGTCATCGCAAATGCCGGAAGAACTGGAAGTTGAGTTCTCCGAATCGTTCTGGTGTGTTTCGAATGGTAATGTTTAAATTCGATGCTAACAGTATCCTCAAGAGCAACAACATGGTGGTCCGGCAATCCAGGAATGATTCCACTGCCACCATACCAGAACCCGGTTGTGAGCCACCAAGTACAGATACTCGAACATGAAGAGTTGAAAGATGCTGAACACCAACGTCTCGCAAGATATCGGCGTAATTGAGCGAACAATTTTGGTGTATGATACTGTGTTGTATACGTGAAAGGTCTGGAATTATCCGGCAGCGACGCAATTCCGTGACGACATCATGCACTGTGCTATCGTACGCGAGATCTACAAAGGCATCAGAACAGATAAATTAGCACACAAGATGATTTGATACCAAGAAAAACAGGCCGCGGGAATGGTCCGTGAATTAAAACTTGCAATTTCCTGCTCTCCGATGCACAATGCAACGGTGAAGTACGAGACCGAGGCGGTGAGTGTGGAATCTCACTCTGGCACTGAGCATGATGACAGGCTAAAGGATTAAAATGAACTCAAGTTATTGAAGGGTTGAAGGAAGTACCGATTAAACAACCAAGTAAGCATGCAAAGTCAAAGTCGAGTATGCAATGGAGTCGAAGATGTTCCCAGGGGCAAGTGATGCATGCAGTCCAGAAAGTTGCAGCAGAAATAACCGAAAGAAATCCCATTAATGTACAGGTAGGGATGGTCACGGGTACGGGTTCGGGTATAAAACAGTCGACCCGGACCCGAACCCGGAAAACCCGGACCCAAACCCGCGGGTCTACGGGTTGTCCACGGGTTGTCCGAATTGATCGGATCACGCCTGCCGAAGCCTGCCGGGAAGGTTTAACACCTTAAACATGAAATATGTTGACTAATTAAGGTTTTTAAATGCATCGGGTGCTTAACAAAAGGTTGGGAGTACCTTTGATAGCTGGTAGTGATGTCCAACTGCCCTGAAATGAGTTAAATTCCATAACAAATTCGATGTTCCCAGACCCGCGGTGTACCCGAAGGGTTTCGGGTCTACTAAAATTGGGACCCGTACCCGTACCCGGGCCGACCCGACCCGGAAACCCGCCGGGTTGACCCGTACCCGTGACCATCCCTATGTACAGGTCCAGTTCCGTGATTTTCTTCGCAGGGCATGCACACGACCGCGTCGCATGTGGTTCTGCCATCGCTGAAAGCGCTGCTTGTGAACGGCTACACGTCAGGAGAAAGGGTGGCGTAGGTCTTGAGATAGAATTTTGGGTTTATTGGGTGGTTCCCCCAGTTTCACACCGGAAAACTATGGAAAGCCAGAGCACCACACTTTGAAACAAATGATTGGCGGAAGTGCCGGGTGACGGCCGCCAATTACCTAAGGCGGTAAGCAAGTTGAAATGGACTTCAATGGGATGAATTCTGCTTTTTAGCGGAATCTGAGTCAAAGGCTATGTATTGTAGTTGCTTGAAACCTCATTTAACACCTGTCAAGAGAGAAGAAAAAGTATAATGCATCCCATTATTCCAAGTTGTCCAACCAGCGACCAAGAATGGAGGCAGAGGTGATCTGCTGCCGTTAGAACCTTCTCCTACCTTTGAATCCATGCATGGATCTGCGAGAGACATTATAGATGTTGAAAATGCCACCTACATTGATGGGGTCAAGATGACCGAGATACCCGAAGTGGCCCATCATATTTGACTCAATGCAATACAAGCACTAAACTCGGGTGTTCTCAATTTTGATCTTTTAAATTTATTCATGGCTACCGTGTACTACCAATGATACATGAGCAAGCCAAGGATACCGCCTTTTACACTGTCCAGTCCTTTGTTGCCAATAGGTTGAATAGACCAGTTAGACAGCTTTTCCGACAGTCTAGCTCCTTTAATATGCTTACAAACTATCTTTGGGTGTTCTATAGCTCCCTCCACGCAAGTCCTGTGTATTTTCGAGGAAGCAAATCGAAGTTCCCGGTGCGGGATTTGTCTGGATTGTGATTCAACATCCCACCCGGTTCTTGGTGGGAACTATAGACGGAAAAACTCCATCAGCAACTGGGAAGTGCTTCATATACGGCGCGGGGTCTCTAAAAGCTTATTAAAAGCATATGGGACACCTCAGTGCCATTTGAAAGAGATGAAAACACAGACAAAGGTGCCAAATCACGGCTAAAACCGAATAATTTGCTTGACTTTACTGAAGGATAGGTTTGGGGGGTGTATTGTCCATATCCAATGTCTTCAATGCGCTACAGCAGGGATAACATTCTGTTAGAATCCGCAGTTTCACCTTAATCACTGCCTCGGCACGCGGCCGGCCATTGACGGCAATCATCACCATCATTTGTTTCAAAGCGTGGTGCTCTGGCTTTCCATAGAAAACAGCATCGGGGAGGGAGCAGCACGTCAATCAGAGACACAGAGAAGATCAAGAGAAGGGAGAGAAGTGGGCTCGGTAATGGTGTTTGTGGGCAGTGTTGGACTTGAGGGTTAAGCCTTAAGTTAAGCTAAGGGTTAATAAGCCCTTAATATTAACCCTTAACAAAACTCAGGGCTGTTCTTAAGCCTTAACTAGGCCTTAATAATGGCATTCTTGTCCATTACCACTGCAAATCTACTGATGTGGCACGGACATTATTACTTCAGTTGGACAGCTGAGAAAAGGGAGGACTGATTTGAACCTCAAGGTGATTTCAACTCAGATCACATTGACTTCTGAGTTCAGTAAATGACTGCCTTTCCATTGGATTAAAAGGAGCATATTGGGGTGGCAGGGCATTGATGAGGCATTGTAAAGGATATGGGAGTCATTGGGACAATAAATACACAAGAAGGCGCTATATTCTGTGCTTATTCTACACCGAAAAAAATTACCAAGGAACACAGCCACCCTTAAGTTAAGCGCTTAATATGCCCTTAATATTAAGGGCAAATTAAGGCCTAAGGCCTTAACAAGAATTTTTACCCTTATTAACCCCTTAAGTTCCAACACTGTTTGTGGGTGCTTAATAATAATAATAAATAACTAAAAAAGGAAAGAGAAAGAAGGAAAGAAAGGAGAGATTCATACCTCCCACAGGACCAATCTACCTTCAGACAGGCAACTTCAAGAATTTGTTGTCATTTGAGTAGACTCGTGAACCAGTCGGTGTCGCAGGCTCACTCAAATCCGAGTCGGCCAACTGATTGGCATGTGTTTGCCAGACAGCTGCGCAAACAATGATGTGATGGTGGACAGGTGAGCCTGCTAACCGACTGGGCCCGCCCGTCGCTGATTTGGGTGATGGATTTTCGCCCCGCCATTCAAGAGGTCCGGACTTCGTGAAAAAACGTCGAAAACTTCGGAAAAAGTGCTAAAAGTCCCTATACAAAAGTGGGATAACTTTTGATTCCCTATCGAATGCTAGAATTTTGTTTTTTTGACGTATATAACAATAAAATAATATTTTACACTCGCTATCGTCCTCTTCCCTATCCGAAAAAAACCAGTCATCACATACCGTGACAATGTCACCCACGGCGCCGCAACCGCCTTCTGGACCTTCGTCGAGCATGTTCCCTTCCGATTCTAACGAGGATAACTCATCAGATAGACAGTAGACACTCCCCCTTGTCTCTCATGTATTAATTTTTTCATTATGTACATTGTTGTGCACGAAAACAGCAAAAAAGAAAAACTTCCACCATTCGATAGGGAATCGAAAGTTATCCAACTTTCATATAGGGACTTATAGCACTTTTTTCGACGTTTTCAATGTTATTTTGCAAAGTCCGGACCTCTTGAATGGCGGGGCGAAAATCTATCACCCAAATCAGCGACGGGCGGGCCCAGCCGGTAATTCATGCCACCTGTTCCGCGAGTAAAAATAGATTTTGTGGTGGCCTGTTTGTGAATTACCGGATGGGGACGAGCCTATCATTTGAGCTCTCAGTGTGGCCGCCAGGCACTTGTTTGCATCCAGGGAGGGTGTCAAATATGCCAAACATAGACAAATAATTTTATCGATAATACACTCCTGCCTTGCTTGACGACATCGACATGGATCCCCCCTCCCCAGACTACTATAGTCAATTTGATGATATACCAGATGAAGATGCTTTGTCTAACTTTTCACCACTCAAGGCCCAACCCAGCAGACCAGCAAAAATAGTATCCCCCCCTGAAAGGTCACTGATGGCTGGCCAAGATACGGCATCTGCCACTCGGCGAGAGGCTGCGAGTTGCCTCCGATTAAATCACCAAGTACAAACTGTTCATGATACTCTGTCCATTGCAAACCGGAAAACAGTTGTGGCAAGAAAGCAACACCAGGTAAACCCGTCGGGAGTAGGCCGCAAGAACTGTGGCTGCCCTTTGTGTTACCATGATCGAACACAGTGTGATTGTCAAAATCCCGGAGAATGCATTGAAACTGCCAAAATTCTGATGGACAGCATTTTGCTGAAGTGGAACCCAACCATTGCCAATCTAGATTTGTGCAATGAGTTAGCCCTCACAGATGAAGAGGTGGAGCTCAATCAAAACCCGATAGAACTGGACCAGCTCATGACCTTTAATCCGAATTTCGCGCTATCGGATATTCAGAGTGGGTTCCGCATTTTTGCGTTCGAGGAATCACTGAAAGAGGTCCCCGCACGACGGTATAAATTAACTGGACAAGAACCCCCTCTCATGACAGTTTTTCTGCATGCGCAGGTCATTAATCCGAGTCTTGGTTTCTGAGTGGTCATACCGCTAACATCTTCCAGCACTTTTTAAATGCCTTGCGGTAGGGTGTGAGCGCTTTAGAGCGTCCAGGACGGAAATCATTTTCGAAGATCTGCATCTTAGCTTCTGTGTAAGGTAGCACCTCAAACGCTATGAGATAAATGAGCTGATCGAAGCGCTGATGAACAAGATGGTGGAGGGTTTCATGCTTGAGGTTGCGCCAAAAATTCTCCACTGACATTGTCATGCGCCAGCGCCCAATAAAATTCGGCTCGGAGGAACGCACCCAGATCCCGAACTTCGTAGGACAGTACCACACAGTCCACATGTAGGCCCAGACCTCGCGTAGGCCCCTTTGAAAGCAGAATTGATACATCTCCCACACTGCATCGTATCTGATCTTCTCAGAGTTGTGGGTGCTGCCTGCGCGATCGGGAAGCAAGGGGTGCTCACAGAAATGGCGAATAAAGATGCGGAGAAGTTGCTTTCGATGGGGTGAAGGGCAGAACACGTAGGTTGCAGTGGTCGCAAAAGCAGTCTCACCGGGCTCGAATATTGATGCAGGGCCATTCCACCTGTCAACTGCATAGGGATCCTCGTCGAGGTCTTCTTCGTCATCATCAAGCGAGTCCACATAACTCTGCAACGCTTCGTCGCTGTCCTCTGAGGACTCGGAGTGTGGGGCTCTCTCAAGGCGACCATTGAGATGGATAACAATTTTGGGGCGTGCTGGCGCAGGCAGTGCCACTTGAAGCCAGCTAACTATGGCCGACAGTGTAGGTTTCTGCCTGGGATTTTTCAGGAGATTCCCAGAGGGTAATAGAATCTCCATGAATGGCTTGTCACGTCAAGCGTTGAATTTTCAACTCACACCGAACAGCTTCATCCCGATCATGAAGCAGATTTCATCCAGTCTGCCAGAGGGGGGATCCCAGTAGCACTTGTGTATGCTGAGGTCTAATTAGTGCAATCAAAAGCAATTGAGCTGGAGAAGTCGGGCGGCCGAAATTTAAAGAAGAATGCGACTGAATCCTCGTGCCAAGGGACAATTTAAAGAAAGGGAATCGAGCCGGCCAGGTCACGCAGATAAATTTTCAACGGCGCCCCGGTGCTGGGCTCAATTGGCCTAGTAATGTGCTGGCTAGCAAGTTCTTTATTGTGCTGTTGCCCTAGTGGTTGTGTTGCTGATCCTTTGTGTATTGACTCAGCCGTGGTCGCGCCGCGTGTTGTTTCGAATCTCGTGTTTAGCAAAAGTTTTTCATTTAGCCATCTTTTTCTCTTGGCCTGCCTCCTTCCCGGCTGTCGACTTAGCCAGCTGTCCGCGTTCCCTTGATAAACTGTCCTCGTACATGCCAGGAATGGCCCCACAACACAAGTGCTATTCATGTTTTCGAGTCACCGATCCACAATAGGAAATTTCACGTGACATTCGTTGAGGGTGGATGGGGTGTACCTTAGCTGAGGGGTATTTGGGAGTGACTACGAAGCGATAGGATTAGGTGGGACGAGATGGAGGAAGAAGAAAGAGGCGAGGTGCCCTAACATGCACGTGACCAACGTCATTCGCACGGACCAAGCGGCCGTAAGAAGTATTGTTCAAGTTGGGACACCTTGCACGCATATTGTCGATTGGATGCCTGGGAGATGAATCGGAGGTGTGCTGACGGCTGGGAATTTTTTGGCAATAATCCTCCATGTAGCCCAGTGTTGGCTTACAGCTCTTTGCAGAACTTACAGCTCTTTGCGGAACTTAGGGCGCGGCGGATTTTTTTTTTTCCTTTTTGAGCTGTTTTTGATCATTTCAGCCAGAACAGCTGTTCTGACCTCAATTCTCAGCGTACGTTTCTGAAAACTATATGAGCAGAATCACACGACAATTCCGCAGGGCATGACGTCCTCAGAATCATTCCATACCGCCGGTAGTAATTATAATATATTATTTTGCATGTTTTGCGGAGATCATCTCTTGTGTCGTGATTTGAAGGTTGTGTGGGATGTTGTATGGTAGGGGACGTGACTTCGTGACAACTTTGATGCATCGAACTTGCAACCCTAATAGCGAGGTCAGATATTGTTCGAACACTCTGTTAATGCATATTTGAGCAGCTATTGGTAGCTAGCAGACATTGTATGGGTCAAAAAATTGAAATCGTAAATCGATTTTTTGAGAGCCGATTTGGCGGGTTTGGGTCACGTGGTGGGTCACGTGTAAGCCAAACAAGCACCACTTCCAGCCCTCGACCTCGCGAACAGGACTATGGCACGCCCCAAATGTTTCAACAGCTTCATGTGACTTCAAGAACGAGCCGTATCTGCTCGAAAAGGTGCGTGGATTAGATCACAGATTGCTGAACTACCTGCTCAATCCACCACAGTTGCGCCGCAGATTGGCTGCAGATTATCAAGGAGGTGGGCGACGAGTGTCATTTCCTCCCACCCAGAGCTCAATCCCATTGAGTATTTTGGGGGTGGTGCAAGAATTATTTCCACGAGCCAAAGCAACGGCAAGTTCGAGCATAGGAAGCGGATTCTCCAGGAAGCACTTGACATGATATCTATCTGTCGCTTCTTCCGACGAGTACATCAATGTCTTGATATTTATCACCACGGCACAACAGGAGCTGTAGCTGAGTTTGCTGCCAAGATGTGCAAAGAGCACCGAGGAGTTACCTCCCGGGATATTGAGCCCGCCGAGCAGCCGCATTTTTTCTCTCGTATTTTACTGCTGTTTGCGGTACTTAGGGCGTGGGCTCGTTTTTATTTTTTTTGATGCTTTTCGATGAGAACAGCGATTCAGAGCTCAATTCTGGACCGTTTGCCTTGCAAATATGCTCATTCTCTCCGCAATGAAAATGCGGAGGGCATCACCGCTTTCAATTCTCTTGATGCAATCACAATTGCCTTATTAGGCAAATATCGATCTTTTTGCACAGAATAATGGGCATGATAGCTATAGGTGTCCAACTGATCTGGAAATTTGAGAGGATGGTCTTGGTTGTATTACTGAGGGCTGGAAATGCTGTGATTTTTCATATCATATGTCTTTCCTATATAAAAGGTACTCAAATATCCATTACCATGAGAATGCAGAATACTGGCAAAATAAAGCACACATTAAAAATACCGGCATTTCTAGCCCTCCGTAATACGACCAAGACCATCCTCTCAAATTTCCAGATCAGTTGGACGCCTATAGCTATCATGCCCATTATTCTGTGCAAAAAGATCGATATTTGCCTAATAAGGCAATTGTGATTGCATCAAGAGAATTGAAAGCGGTGATGCCCTCCGCATTTTCATTGTGGAGAGAATGAGCATATTTGCAAGGCAAACGGTCCAGAATTGAGCTCTGAATCGCTGTTCTCATCGAAAAGCATCAAAAAAAATAAAAACGAGCCGCGCCCTAAGTACCGCAAACAGCAGTAAACGGCCAAAACACATACTTGAAAAATTTTGCACCTGCCGAGATTTGGCGGGTTGGTCACGTGACTATATACCCAAAGTCCGAAACGTGAAATTTGAATAGAAACATGTTATTTTCCTGTCGTTTGCGCCTACTTTCGGCCCAAAATTTGCAAAATTGCGACTTGACATGAAGTCGCGTCCCCTACCATATAGCTCTAAAAACAATTATTTGGATGGCGGAGGGCACACCGTCCTCGTAATTGAGGCATGGCACCCGGAGCGTGTGAACAGTGGACTTGAACAAGCAGAATATAGGTACAGCTCAGGCTCTGTGTATTTGTGTGATCTATGATTGAATGAGCTGAGAAACTGACCATTATCATTCTATTGAGTGTCCTGGAGGAGTCCCACGGCTCGGATTTGCTCTTGTACTCCCTGTACAGCACCGCGAGACAACTCGATCACAACAATTCCAGGCACGTGACCGCACTTGTGATCACATTGGGACATGTCGCGTCGCCGGACGGGGATGCACAGAGTTGATCTGAGGCATGTAATCTCTCGAAAACACTTCAAAGTCAGAATATTGACAATTGGTTCACTCGCTGGAGGATAGAGCACACAGATAAATAAGGCCTAGACTGTAGGAATATTTCACAGCTTCAAGTCCTCTGTTCACGCGCTCCGGGTGCCATACCTCAATTAAGAGGACGATGTGCCCTCCACCATCCAAATAAGTGTTTTTAGAGCCATACAACATCCCACACAACCTTCAAATCACGACACAAGAGATGATCTCCGCAAAACATGCAAAATAATATATCATAATTACTACCGGCGGTATGGAAAGATTCTGAGGACGTCATGCCCTGCGGAATTGTCGTGTGATTCTGCTCATATAGTTTTCAGAAACGTACGTTGAGAATTGAGGTCAGAACAGCTGAAGGATGAGTCGAGGTTGATAAGGAGGAGATCCTTATGGGTAGTTGCATCGACAACAACACCCATCGCAGTGAGCCTCGATACGGCAGCAGCCATAGCGCGGATATAGACGGTGATGTCCTTAGAAGGATCATGCCGAACGGCGTTGAGCTCCGCACGAGCAACAACACGGTTGGTCATGTTCGACTTCTCGAAGTGACCCTTGAGTGCTTTCCAAGCCTCAGTAGCAGAGACCCTCTTCATCTGCATTATTTTCCTGCAGTTCTGTGCATTCCACATCAGGAAGTTCATCTCCAAGCAAAAGATCCCATGAGCTAAGAGTGTCATCTAGAGAGGCTACATCCAATTCTGAGGAGGTTTGAGCTGGGGAGTCCAATTCCGAAGAGATCTGAGCCAGGTCATCTGGAATAGGGGTACTAGTCTGTGATCTCTTCAGAGTGAGAGCTGCTGTGGCCTTGGAAAGGTTGTCCTGCCTAGCTTTCTTGCTTTTACTGGCTTTGGGCATGGTGCAGATGGAGGGGAGAGGAGAGGGCCAAAAATGCGACTTGAACGAGGCTGCAACGAGGCTCGGGTGAGGCGCCGGGATGTCCGGACCGATCATGTGATTGATTACATAATCGTTCCAAATGTTCGGGGTTCGTTTTCCGAAACCGCGCCAAATGCGCGGAAAAGGCCATAGGAACACAGTTTCCTAAAAAGGAAAAAAAAAAAGTGCTTGTAACTCTGGAATGGATGTCTTTTTGAAGATTCTGCTTCCTAGGAAGTGATAACATGGTCAATTAGCACATTTCCTAGCAGCCATAATATTTTTTTGAAAGTTCCTGATATAGTTATAAGAGCGTGACAGAATGGCTTATGTAAGGGTGCTGGGTTCCCACGCTCTCCACCTTAATGCTTGTATTACCAACCCAGGGCCGGTTATCGAAGCCTCTCCCTCAGTCATTGTTAATGATGATGGCACTGTGACTTTACCTCCCATCGATGTTGATGCAATCCCCTCTGCACACCTCCGGCATCTCTTACAAGAATATTTCGAGCAGTGCTGGAGTACGTATGGATTCTCTTGCCTTATCTACCAAATATTCACCAAATGTCATCTAGTTCATAGAAACTTCGGAGAAAAAGGATCAGATCTGGATCTACTTCCAATCCCATGGGCAGAGATTATGTCTGATCCCTCCAAGTTTTACGATACCGGGAAATTCAGCTTTCCTCTACCATTGAAAGATCCACCGACACTCAACAGCGTCGAAACTCTTATGGTCGCAGAGTTCTTGAATTCCACCAATCGTTCCACACCCTTCAATTTCAAGCGTGGAATATTCACGTCATCTGGCCAGTCGGAGTCTCCCCATCATTCAACTTCAACACAGCTACTTTCGACGACCAACACAGCACCGACATCCCTGGCAACAACACTTCTGAGATCTCCTTCTCTGGCTATCCAAAGTCCAAAAGCATCGCAGGATATACCCTCCACAATCACATCACACATCCCCGGTGCTCACATCTTCATCTCCACCTCCACTGTCTTCACAGCCAAAGAAACCCGCACAAAAGGGGACCAATAAGCGGTCGAGGTAACTCAGGTGCTAGTCCTTGATGCAATCGGGATTGATACAATTTCTAGAGACGAACAGGAACCAGGGTCGGAAAAAAATAAGAAACCCAAGGATGGGTACATATGTTGTTTATCCTCCTCGATGTTTAACTTATACCATGTTCAGGAAAGAACACGGACCTGCTCGTGTGAACCCACCCCGCCGTTCCTCGCGAGCTGCAAAATCCTCCCATCCAGCAGCCGCACCCACCTCGAAGGAAAAAGGCAGGAAAGTGGTGGTGGGCGACCCAGGTACGTTTGCCAGATTGCTATTCAATACAAATGTCAGCTCACAATTATTCCAAGCGCGAGTTGGAGAAAAAGGGAAAGGGCGCGACCATCATTCCTGTCATCATTTCCTCTGACAAGACCCTTCTGAGGCTATTCCGCAACCGTACTGCCTACCCAGTATGCCTGGCAAAACTTCGTACTTATGTAAGTTATTACCATTGGAGTCTTTCCGACCGATTATGTTTCAATCTGGTAGTTGACCCTGATATCGAACGATGGAGACAAGGGGATCCAGAAAATAAAAATTTGGAACATAGGCCGATTTGGACCCAAAATGGGGTCTGGCAATCTGGATCTGAAGTCCAAATGTTCGCCCGGTCAGCGGTTCACGAGATATGGATGCTTTTTGTTGATTGCCTTTTTAGGGTGATGGATTACCATATATAGTAATAAAATGACGTCATGCTTACGTGGTTGGTTGCCCCAGACGTCTTCAAGATAAGTATCGGTTACTAGATGAGCAGACTCCTGAGATCCATCCATCTGCATAGGCGGACCAGGGACTCCATATGGGATGTTGTACAGACCTGCATCCTCTGCATAACTGATACATTCTAATATCGCCCGGTGAGATGCCACTTTTTTCATCGAAAATCTGTCAGTGAGTCCTTCTAGATGGTCGAGAATCATGTCCTCGGTCACATCCTCTCCTGCAAAATCATCTGTGTCCTCGGGGCGTCGTCTGCGCCTTACTTCTCGCACAGCTCGTCGGGCAAGGTAGCGTCGTTCAGCAAAATGATCATCCCGTCTATCTCGGCATTCATGGAGTATTTGCATATTGTCCATCTTGTATCGGACAGAGGAAGAACAGTTGAGTGAAAATGATTTGAAAGCATCTTCCCATGATTGACCGGCTATTCTAAGATCTTTTGCATGTCGCCAGGGTTTGAAAAATATCAACATCAACCGGCAGTACCGTGCATACACTTCCGACTTGTCTCGCCGCGGAATTCCTGGGCCAATCGGCACGGGGACCAAGGTGTCATCCGGGGATCGAACTCGGAGAAGGCGAGTTTTTTCTTGGTTGTGTCCTTTTAACAAAGCTACCCAGGGTCGTTTGTGAGTCTCTGAACTCATGAGCCATTCACCGTTGCACTCATTTTCGGCTTCATCAGTGTCGTCATCAAATAAATATGTGGCCTCTATATCGTTGTTTCTCTCATTTTCAGCAGTTGAGGTGTGTTTTCGGCGGTCCGATATCTTGCTGACTCTGTCAACACGGGAAATAAAGTCCCAGACACACACTTGATTCAGTTCACTGCCCCGTAACTGATAGTCTGCTACATAATTGATTCCCCATAGGCACCAGCTTCCCGGAACCGTCAAAGGATACACGGATTTCGTCATCAGCGTCACCAATCTCAGCTGTGTCCTCGGTCTCCTCTCTGTCAAGAATGTCATTGAGGAAGACTGGATCAGATTCACCTTCATCTTCTGAGTCGTTCTCGTCCGTGTTATCAGGATTTAGGTCAGGAGCTAACTCGTTGTCCGTGTTCTCTGGTGGACTGACTGAAGCTTTGGAGGGATAACATTCCGGACCCGGGTCCTCTTTATTAATGAAGTTCTCAAAGGACGTCCAGTAAAAATTCCGATATGAATGGCTTGTAAAGTGGTCCTCAAAATCGAGAAGGTACGAAGCAAGTTGGCTTCAAGCAACCTGTTGCGCTGAAAGCTCCTGCTGGGAAATCATGGCATATGCACATTTCTGAAGCATTTTTTTCGCACGCATCGTTAAGTCGTCTTCAAGTGGGTTGTAGTTACCTAGCTTTTTGACCGCAAGTTCGAGCATTGCAAATGCAACATGAGTCTTCAGTTGAGATTTTGTTATGTAGTCTGTAATATAATACAAGATCCCCTTGGCAGATGCACCCGAACCAACGAATTTGATGTCCATATTGTTGCGCAAGGCTTCAATCATCGTGACGTTGAAATTATTCACAAGGCCGTCCAAACATCGCAAGTGAATCTCGCCTGTTTCTGGGTCAAAACAGCTAATGGCACGAAAATTATCCTCATGGAGGTTAAAACGGCACGTCTTGGGCTCCGGTGGCCCCCGCGAATACTTGAGCAAGTCTTAGAATGTGAGTGACTTTGACATTGCAGTACAACGTTACCTAGATCCTTCTGACGTTCTGCTGAGAGTGACTCGTCGTCAATGGGCATTCCACGAACTGAGCACGGATGATGGTTATCTGAAGGCACAGTTAAATCTGGAGCGGGGTCTTGGGGGATTGAATTTGCGATCGTGTCATCAAGAAATGCTAGAAGCCGTTTGCCGAACTCTACATCTGACTCATCAGTTCCTAGTGCACGTTTTTTGATTTCGTTCGGGTTCAAACCACCCTCAACCCATACGAGCATATGGCAATGGAGCGTCCCCCAACCTTGGGCTTCGACACAACTGTAGTAGGCTTTGACCACACCGAGAATTCCTCCTTCCAAGTCTTTGTGCTCGGGATCGTAGCCAAGAAGAGCTGAAATAAATCCTTTCATATACAAGTCGAAAAATTGGGCTGCAATGCCAGGGTTTTTCGCAACCAGGACGGACTGGTCCCAATAATTGGGAATTTCTTCGGGCAGTAGTGCGTCAATATCAATCTCTGCACCGGCGAGAAACTTGACAATGGGATTGATAACGTGCGCTGGGTTGATTGTTATGTAGAAACTAGGAAGCCCTTTTTCAATCATCAGTCCACGAATTTCGTTCCACATTGCAACTAAGGCTGGAAGAATATGATTAAATATGGCCTCAGCCCATAATATATGATAATCATAATATAATGAGAGAGAGTGGAAAATTTGCTCGACGGAGTCTGAAAATCCGGAGATACTCGGGGCAAAAGTTGGCCCGATGTCCTTGGCAAAATGTTAAGTAACCTATGTGCATTTTCCATGTCCCTCGGTGACCAAAAACCAAGCCATAGGCAACCAAATGAATGGCCGGAGATGCAAAACAGAAGACAGATGGGAATTGAACCCATGGCAGGCTACATGATGACTGAAATACACAGACTGCAAAGACTACAAATAAGCTAAGGAGACGATGACAAGGCTGCAAGACAGGTACCTATGGGTGGTACCTCCTAATATTACGATTAAATACACCCACCGTAACATAATATAATCATACTGTAATGTAATTAAATCAATTATAATCCGTAGTGGCTAATATTATGGCGACACCATATTTAATCATAATTTGGTCATTACATTATATTATATTTGAATATAATCATACTCTTATCCACCTTAATTGCAACGCGGGCAGCAGAAGAGCCAGGCACAGATGCAGCGACTCCATTCACCTGCTTCAATAAATTCAGGACCTTACGTTCTTCTGCATTTTTTGGGACAGCAGATTCACCGTTTGCAACACGTTCTGAAACGGTCTTAACAACCTCCGGAGAAACAGATGCAAACTGTGAGGCAACAGAAACAAAATTGGCACGTTTTACCTTCAAACTGGTGTTCAAAAGCATTTCATGACGCTGAAGAACATTGAATGCTGTGAATGCAAAGGAGGGATGCTCTTGGAATCTCTGATCTGACAAGTTCAAGAGATGTTTTACATGTTGTTTCAAGGACAGGGGGTTACCGATTTCCAGTGAGGAAGAGTTGAGTTCTTGGTAGATGGATCTACTTGGGTACATGTGGGAAATGTAAAGGGCCAACAAGAGAAGTGAATAAAAGATAGAAAAAGAAAGTGAGGGAGAAGGGAAGAGAGAAAAAGAGAGATATTAGTAAAATGAATCGTGCAGAATATTGGGTAGTCCTTTAGTTACCGCACCTGATAACCGGTAGCCTGCGTTATTATGTAAGCTTTCCTTTTCTGGTACTCACCTGAGACGTGTTTCTCATCATCTCTTCTCGGGGGCTTCCTTGGATAGCTTCGGAAACATAAAGGTACCTCATACTCAACACCAGATATGGTTGGGTTTCCTTAGCAGATAAAAGGGGATGTTTTTGAGCAGGAAACTTGAAAGACCGAAATCAGACAAGAATATTCGTGTAACACCATGCCTGAGTGGAAGGTGTGCGGCAGCTGGCTGGCACCTGGCCTGGAAGCTTCCACAGAGCTTCCGCAGAGTTGCACTTGGAGTTGCACGGCAGTTTGTCGGCAGCACAGATGGCAGCTGAGGTACGAGGATCAAATGTTGAAGCGTCTGTCTACGAGAGACTAGAGATTGGGAGAACTTAGTACTGAAAAGGGCCATCAGAAATACCACGTGATGAATCAAAATGACTTAGAAAGATTTCGTCTTTTCGCCCACTCGACTTCTCCATCTTCGCTCTCGCACTCTCTGGCAACATTTTGAAGCGTACAAATCCTTTTAAAAGCCCTGACCACAAGCTATAGACGTTAAAACCACGTAAAGACACGTTACTGGTGGCTCTATTTCCACACGATGGTCGCCGCATCCAAGCCTGCGGTGCCCAAACCGCTGCCTTCGAAGGTCAAGATATACAAGCCAGAGGAGGTAGATATCGCTGAAATGGTCGCAAGTTCCAGGTTCCGGCTGGGCAAGACTCCGCATGAGTTCCAGAAGCAGTTCTTCTCCAATGTCATGCAAGGCTGCGACGTGGTCTTGGACATCGGTACAGGCAGCGGCAAGTCGCTGTGCTTTGACCTGCCTGTCCTACACAACCAGGAAGACATTGTCCTCGTTGTCAGCCCTCTAAGCGTGCTGATTCTCGAGCAGGTAAGTTGTAATTGTCCTGTCGAGTACGGATGATTCTAATGAGAAATCCGGCTTTCAATGGAAACCCCACTAGCCGAGAGACCCCACCAAAAGGTCTAATTGAAAACCCCTCCGGCGGCGCATCAAGGCTACCGGATCAATTGATCCAAATCAAATAGTCAGGTGACCTCAGAAGTTGAGCAAAATTTGAACCAACACCCCATCCCTGCCGTCGAATTCCCCCCAAACTCCAGAGGCAGCAGAAGAGGCTTACGAGTCTGTTGGACTCTGGAGACAATTCATTCCATGTTCCAAAAAAAATACTGTATGCACTTTCCGTAAGTTCCGACCAAGTATGTACTTCCAAAAATGGAGTTTGGGCCTGTTTCTGCTTATCTGTCGCGTTTTTTCGAGTCATGAATTGAATCATTAGCTCAATGCTGGCATCGGGTCATGACTAACCCAGAACCCGGTTCCAACCCACGGCTCACATCGGACTGTCGGATCCCGCAGAGGCTATGATATATCCCCATTCCTACTTACTGTTTCTGGTGTTTAAACCTCCATTATAGTATGGGCTATAGATCAGTGCATCTGACCTTTAAAGTCACAAAACATATATGCCTCCAATATTCACTCATTACCGTGATAATTGAACATTACCCTGGTTTTTACATGTTCTTTTTGCGGGTGCCGAAAACTTTCAAATATCTAAGCGGATGCTGTGCTTTCTTGGTTGGCCGCAGCACATTGCCTTGGTCGCGTAGAGGTGACTCTATAGCAACGCTATACGCAGGTAAGTCTTTACGGATCTTACACAGCCTACAGAATAATATTGCTGACAATAGTCTGCCCACAGCAAGCTATAAAAGCCAGCCTGTTCTACCAGTCAATTATCCAGCAATGGCTACAGGTCTCTCCCCCTTCCTGAAATACTCAACCCCTCACCACTCTATGCTGTATTCCTCCACGTTTTTTGGTGGCCTTACATTCAGACAGGCCGATAAACTCGTCCTTCCCACCATTTACCCGCCGAATACCATCTCACAATGGACTTTCATGAATGAGCTTCCTGCCGACTCTGATTGCGAGGTTCAACCGGGAGAGGGCATTCCAGATATCTTTGACCTTGTTCCTATCTTGAGAGACATGGAGGTGGCATTCTTGGAAGGATCTCGTTCGGTTTCCGTCTCGATCAACCTCTCAGGCAGAACGATCTATCGGATGTATGGATTTTCCAAGGTAAGTTTTGTTTTGTGTTCGTCGCACTTTTGTTTACCAAGGGCACACTTAGCTCCGACTCTTCAGCCACCTAAACAATAACAAAAGCGCGGTTCACTCTGCGCGTGCTCTCGTGGCGCACCTTTCCTCCATTTCACTTCTTAATTCGTCAACATTGGATCATTTTCTCGACCTGCGGATCCGGCAGCCCATTTTTGGGTTTTGTGTCACTGACTTTCCCCTTTGGAAGCTGGGGTGCCTCCTCAATGAGGATTGGTTGCACGAGGACGTTGTCAATGCGCTCGCAGAGCTGCTGTACTTCACTGAGGCGGCCAATTCAACATCCGGAACACCATCGACTCTTATCTTTCCCACAAACTTCCTGAATGACGCCAAATATCTCTTCGACCAGTCACCCTCGTTCTTCTCTCCCAATCTGTCCGCCCTGCGCCGCAGATTGGAAGAGACAGCAGTGGACAAGTTATTTTCCTTCAACTGTCATTCGAGCCACTATTCCGTGTACAGCGCCTGCGATGACTCTACCACACTCAAATATGCAGATTCCATGCACCCTTCACCCGACTGGAGTTTGTTGTCGATTTTCCAGTGGGTTTTGCGTGGGACCGGGTTCCCGGTGCCCTCGTCTGTTGGCTCTTCCGATCTGCCTCTTCAAGGCTCTGGCTCTGGCAGCTGCGCGATTGCTGCTTTGAACTTTGTTGAAAGTAATGTCAGGACCGATGTCGGGGCATGGAGCCCATCGACGAGCCCTTTTTTCCGCAACCGCGCTCTTCGTGACTTGATTCTCTACCATGTGACCGCGTCAGAGCGGTGTGCAAAACAGGTACAATATACCACTTTGTCCACTTGCACCCAACTGACATTGTTTAACTCAGACTTACGACGATTGGGTCACACCCTGCCTTCGCGTCTTCCTGTGGACCCGAACACTGACCACGGACCTGTTGGATACAACGACTTCAACCTCGATGCTCCAAACGTACAGTTTTACTCCATCCTTGCCTCATTTAATCCTCTGATATACTTCAATCAGGCCTTGCATCCAATTCATCACTTTTGGATATTCCAACACTGCAGTTGAAGACGGGTGAAGCGGAGGCCATGCGGGAGCCACAGGTTCATATTTGCTAATTCAATCTTGCGTTGCCTGTCTGCCTTCGCATCAAATCCTCTGGACACGACATCACATGATACAACTCCTCCACCTTCCACGCAGACGGTTCCGGCCCGCGATGTGTTCCACAACGTCCAGGCTGCAATCAGGCCCCTTATGGCCGGAATACAGACTCGTGAACAGGTTTCAGAGCTCATACATAATCTTGAAGATCTGCAGTATGTGTTGAACTCGTTCTTTGAATTTATTGTGCTCATATCAAACAGTCAGAGGAATGTTGATGAAACTCGACATGAGCGGATCATGGACCCACCTGTCATCAATCCCAAGGGTCGCCCACGTACCACACGCCTCACGAATTCCAGGGAAGGCCGACAACGTGGAGGGGGTGCAACGAATAAGACCCGCACTCAACCTCGGGCAGAGTCAGAAGACTCCGAGTCTCAGGCTACTTCCGGCCCTCCACCGAAGAAATCACGAGTTGGTAGGACATACAAGTGTGCATTATGCCGACAGGAGGGGCACAATCGTTCTAGATGTCCATTACAGCAGTAGATAATTTTGTATGGATGACTGGGTTCAAATTTTGCTCAACTTTGTAATTCACCCAGACATAGAATTTCAACAACCCTTGTGGCAAGAGTCTTGGACGCTCAGATTGGACATTGGTCCTCTTTAGGCATCCATTGATCACATCAGTGATGGTCGGTCCGCGGGCCAAAATTTCGGACCACCGCCGGTGGGAGAAACCCCCAGAATATGGGTTTCCAAATAACACACCATTTTTTAGAGGGGTTTCCATTGGAAACCGGGTTTCTCAGTAGAATAATCCGTCGAGTACAGCTTGTGCTAAAATGTTTTAATGACTTAGGCAGCCGCTTCCCCACTGTCGTCCATTGCTATATGCAAGGAGACGCTTTCGTCTGAGGGTAGGGATGCTCTATACAACGTACGTTCCCGTCGTCCTCGCAATTCATTCGTTAATGTGTGTCCAGAGAGCTGCAGAGGGGTCTGCACAGCGAATTTTTGTTTCCCCAACCACCTTCCCAGATGTTCAGGAAAACAGAATATGAGACTCACTATCACAGATATACAGTATCATTATTTTCCCCTGCCAATATACACCTAAGTCAAACCTAAGTTGTAATGATTTGGTGCCTAGTGCTGAAGTGGGGGTGATAGAGCAGATAGCAGCACAGGAGTGTGAGGAAAAGCACACCAGAGGGGTACTAGATGGCCAGGAGGGTGTTACTACTCTGTAGGATAGCTATACTGCCTGTCATGCCCGCCTCCAGTGGTATACTGAGCTGTGACGGTAATCGGAGCGACGGCCCGGCGCTAGGGGTGGGAAACTCCTTCCCTATATGGAAGGAGGGGGGGGGGGGGGGTCAGCCGAGGGTCGAAAAAAACATTTCGACCCTATGTACTTATTTCGAATCCCGAGTTCCCCTTGGTTGGGGAGGTCGATTTCGAGGCGCCCAATGTACAGAGACCTGGGAAGGGTGACCACCGTCTCGAAACACAGCCTGTCGGTATCAGAAGTCTGGGCACAGGAGAGTAGTGAGTTCGCCGCCGGAAAATACAATGCAGCCAACAAACAAAGATGTTGACGCCGCGCTCTACGCGATCGTGGTTGATACAGTTTTTGATGATAGAGATTTTGGTCCTCTCGCGAGCGAGTCCGCTGTCGTAGTGCATTGTGATATCCACCTGCGCGATGTTAATAACCTCTGAAGAGGCAGTGATTGTCAAATTTCCCAAACAATGTCCCTTCGACGTGAGAAGAAAGGTATCGGTCGGCAGCGGAACAGGGAAGGAGACGCGGTCGTGATAAGGTAATGCGTCTGGAATGGTATAAGTGTCGGCGCTTTGGGACGGTATGCTGATTACTGCACCCTTTCCAATGCCCCCCTGCCCACCAACGTTGGCACCGCCGGGACCACCTGTTCCGCCTACGGAATATAAGCAAAGACCTAAATAGAAAAGGAGATATTCACCAAAGATATTTCCAAACTGACGAGAGACTACAAAATTGGCTGAAGTGTCGGTGCTTTGGGGCGGTATGCTAATTACTGGACCCTGTCCAATGCCCCCCTGCCCACCAACGTTGGCCCCGTTTCCGCCGGGGCCACCTGTTCCGCCTACGGGATATAAGCAAAGACCTAAATAGAAAAGGAGATTCACAAAAGATATTTCCAAACTGAGGAGAGACCATAAAGTTGGCTGAAGTGTCGGTGCTTTGGGATGGGATGCTGATTACTGGGCCCTGTCCAACGCCCCCCTGCCCACCAACGTCGGCCCCGTTTCCGCCAGGGCCACCTGTTCCGCCTACGGGATATAAGCAAAGACCTAAATCGGAAAGGAGATATTCACCAAATATTTCCAAACTGACCAGAGAATATGCCATCTTCAATGTATACGGGAACAACACCGGAAGTGTCGATATCTTTCTGAATAATCATATTGGTAAGGGGGCATAGACCCCTCCGATGAAAAAATCAATACCCATTCTACTTCTGCGTGCAGGAAAAGCAAAATATGCAGCATTCTGGGCGAAAATCCACAAAATATTCCGAAACGTGCTTTGCCGGGGGTCAAATTTTCTGTGCGCGTTCTCATACACTCATTCGAGAGGGTGGAGCATGCTCCAGTGGAAAAATCAATTCCCATTCTACTTCTGCTTAGAGGAAAAGCAAAATATGCAGTATTCTGGACGAAAATTCACAGAATATTCCAAAACGTGCTTCGTCGGCGACATGTGTTCCGGTGCTTGCGGACGACCCGTTACATGACACAAAAATTGAAACGAAACCAGGCAGTTTATTGTGCGTTTTATTGCAAGGTATTGCAAGGTTTATTGCAGGTAGCCCTGCAAGACCTTTCGCAATACTAATTAAGCGCCATAGCGTCCGCTACGCCACCCCTAACTAGACCGGATATGTGGGATGATTAAATGGGTACGACACTAGTTGGTGGTGACTAATTGGAGTGCATCATACACGAAACGAGACTTCATACGGTTCCAGATACACCCCGCTCATTCGTTGGATTTCCCTTCACGCGTCCCCGAGAAACGCTCGGGGCCTTATGTAAATTCAAACTCAGTCATATCCCTTTCCTGCATTTTTTGGGGAGCGACGGTTTCTACCCAAATCACGGATCTGAGGGGAGTAGCTAACTCGTTGCGCTGCTTGTTGCCGTCGGGGATCTAGAAAACGACGGGTTGGATTCATTTATGAGGTGCATATCTCCCAACATTCCAGGTCATGATGCTGCCGGGGTGTATCCTGTCCGAAAGAGGTGTATCCGTTCCAAAAGAGGCATTCAAAGGGCTACATAGTGTTGAGGAAGTCGCTCCCCCGAAACAAAAAGAAGCCCGCTGGTGAGCATCAGGATCATCTGTTGTTGTCAGAATGCTGACACCATGTCTCGAGGTAAGAGGGCTAGTCTCGGTGACAAAAAAGGCACGTATCTCACTGGTCTGTGCTCCAGATGTTTATCAATCTATTTGACAGCGGCATATCAACGAGCCAATAAGAAGAGCACCACTGCATCCTCTGCCGCCTCAGGGTCTGATCCGACCGCCGTTGGAGGAGATGGGCTGCGCCTCGATATCGAAGTCGAGGAGTTTACTCCCACTGAGACGTTTGATCTCGCCGCAGACATCAAGAAATTTTTCCATGACGCTGCGCCCCACATCGGCAAGTCAGGAAAATCCAAACCTCACCGGAAATGTAAAGCTACACGTACGTCTTCCATTTTATACGTCATTTGATATGGTGAGCGGAATCTCAAGGAATTGTTTCATTGTGGCGGATGCATCCACTGTGCGTCGACACCTTGCCAGTGCACATGCAGTCAGTCCATTCATTTCGTTTGGTCCACTGTTTCATTGAGGTTTTACCAGCCGGAGTACCGCAAATGGTGTGAGAAAGTCAGCTTTGAATCCCGCCCGAGGATGTCAAGGAACGTAAACTTGCTGCTGGCGGCCAATGCGGCGGCAAAGCAACTCCATCAACAGACGCTCGAGCCTCATCTCCGCGAAAAGCCGGAACGTATTGTACCGTACACTGATGAACTCTGGCGTACTTCTGCACTTGAATGGCTAATAGCAACCGACCAGGCACACATTTTTTACTTTATTCGATTAGACCCCTACTAACTCACTCGATGTCAGCCAATCACCGCTCTCAATCACCCAAAATTCAAATTGATGATCGACATTGCCGCCCGCGCCACGAATGGTGTCAAAATTCCCGGTAGGCATGCTACGAGGAGATTATTAAGTTATGAGACGCGACACGTAGACGACTTCAAATGCTGAATTGACGATGCATCAGCAGGCTTGAGAGCAAACACGAACAATTTGATTGTCGGTCAGGCCGGGGCTTGTCGGCCCGGCCTGGGCCTCAGATTCTCAAGCCCAAGCCCTGGGCCCGCTCAAGCCGGCTGTCGGGCCCGGCCCGGCCTGGGCTTCGCAGGGCCCGGCCTGGCGGGCCTGGGGCTTGAGGCCGGGCCTCGGGCAACACTAGCGCGAGCTGCCAGATGTGTACGCATCCTTTGAGGCTGTCTCGGTAACCCAGCCGTTCTGTCCGCTATCCCGCCCCGGACCGGATTGATCCACGCCACGCGAGAAAAGGCGAAAAAATGATGGACGGGATAGCTACCAGAACGTCTGGGGCAGTCCGCAGTGTGATACCCCCCATGGCGTCACATATGTGACTATCTTTGATTATCAGTATGATCCCGTGTCTGCCGCGCGTTCCCTTGACGTATCCGCACACACACTCTTCGACGCGCCGGCCTCACGGTGCTGAACTGCCCATCCAATGGCCCAGGAAGACGACCACGTCAAGCGGGCCGCTCTATCACAACGCCTTCTTCAGGAGGCACGCGACAAAGCGCGTAAAAAGTCCAGCTACGACTCAGCAGCGACGCGGGCCCATCGGTGGTGGTGCGGCAGCCATAGCAGGCTCAGTATCCGACTCATGGTCAGAGGAAATAGGGTCAGGTCCGAGATCCGAGTGGTCCGACTCCGGGGCAGAGTAGTCGCGATCTTCGTACTCGTCCTGAAAGTGGGGTCATCGAGGAGGAAAGCAGAAAGATAGGGGTGCAGTACGCAAATCGATTCGATGGATTGATTAATTACACGAGATAATCAAAGATGGTCACAGATGTGACGCCATGGGGGTATCACACTACCAAATGCCCCAGACGTTCGGCCGGTTACTGGTGCTGTGGGTAGATACTGCCAGTATCTGTATTACCTAATAATTATACCAAATGCGGCTCGGATTTGATCCAAGCTGTGCAAAGCTGTGCTCTCTGCCGCTGCACATCATCTTTCCTCTCATCTGTCCTTCCCTTGCTCCCTCCCTATCGTATGGCGCCGCCTCAACTCCAATTCGTGTCCTACATCCCTCCAACTCCACTTGGCACCCCAGAAGAGCCTGGATCTACCCCGGATCTGCCACCAAAACGCGGACGCGGACGGCCAAAAGGCTCTAAAAATAAGGTGAAGGATGAGTCCTCCACGCAAACGGTACGCACCATGGCTTCGGGGGATGTCGAGGTGCCATCTGTGATCGCACAACCGGGTCAATCAGAGCGCAACGGCACTGGGATGGTTGAGGAGCTCACAAATATGGTGCGTGCTCATTTTCTCTGATTTAAGCGTACTAATGTGAATACTTACAGGTTTCAGCTGCTACCGTGGCCCCCCATCACATTGGGACTCCCCCACACAACGTCGTCCCGCAGACCCCCATCAATTCCCACCCGGGTCGGGGTACTGCACAATACGATGTTGTCGCACAGACAGCCTTCCATTCCCACCCAGTGCTGCACGAAGCAACATCGCTCAGACAGCACCCCTGTTCTCCCTCTACCCAAATCAGCATCTCAGAGAGCTGATGCCGCCGTCAGCGCTGCTGCTTCGAGCACATCTCAGGCTCGCAGTGTCATTGACCGAGCGCGTGTGCAGCAAAATACAGTCCCTGATGCTGTGTCTGTTCTCCCGCCTCTCTCTGCTTCCAATACACTGGATTCTCCTCTGGGTTTATTACAGATGTAGAGAATCAAAATGATTTAACTTCCTTTGTGAGCGGCGGACTTGGCACTGAAAACGACGAGGATGGGGAGACAGATCCCAACAGAATGCTTCTGGATCTCAGCCACGAGTGCCTTTCCCAGACTGGTTTCAAAAACGATTCAATACTCTGCTTGATGAGCTCAAGCATGATCTGAAGTCTGTGGGTCAGTCACGCTATTACAAGAATGGACAATTCTGGATTCGTGCCAACTCTGTCTGGTCTACTCTGAAGGGCACAAATCTCAAGCCAACAGATCTATTTCACTCCAGACTTCTTTTTGTGGGACCCACTCAATCTGCTGGGGAAAGCACACAGGCTTTGCTGCCCAGATTGCAACCATCATCTGACTCGTGGTGGTGTTGTAAATCGCCCGCGCCGAGTCGTTGATGTTGACTCAAGTTTCTGGTTAGTTGGCTACACATATGAGTGTCAGAAAACTGCTACAGGTGGCTGTGATGCTCGGTTTCGCTCCTGGATGAGCGGATCCTTCAGCGCTTACCTCGCGCGCTGCTGCAGAATTCCCAGCCCATTGACCTGGCGTAGCGGACTTTCCACTCGTGCTTTCGGTGTAGTGAGATCATGCTTTCAGCATGGCATGGGCTCTGAGGAAGTAGCCGATATGTTTCGAATGCAGCACCTGAGGCGATACGACGAGCTACGATTGCAATACTGCGTACAAAAATTAACCAGATGGGTTTCTCGAACGTCTATGAACCATTTTTTGCCATTTGAGGACTGTTCCTCACACGGCTCCATGGGTTCACACCCAGTGGTCAATGGCTTCGAGATGTGTATGATGCATTCATCGAGTCACACCGGGATGCAATGAATCAACACATGGCAATGTGTTCTGCTCTAATCTGTTCCATAGACCACAGCCACAAGGTCAGTATTGTGACTTCAATCTTGGTAATGTGCACTGAGCCGGAGGATATTCCAGATCGCAAAGCATGTCTTCAAAGTTGATGGTGTTCCCATCTTCACTGCGCTCCTCACAGTAACAAATGAGAAAGCGGAATCCGTGTCTGGTCTTTGTTGCAACGAAGTCCCATTCTCAATATGAAGAGGCATTACGGCGGCTTGCAACGACCTCCCGATCTATGGCCACGAATTACCCGAAGTGTTCTACACTGACAACATGAGTGATAAACCCATGCTCGAGAAAATATTTCCCTCCCTCCGAGCAGATGTAGTTCCAGTGGAGAAATACAGTCATCTTCCCATGTTTGCCAGCCCGGACTTTGTGCGCCATCCTGAGCAACTTGATAACCAGATTTCTATCAACAATGTTATGCGCAGCATATGTGAAGATATCCCAGTCAATGGCCACATTGTTATTGGATTTGATTCAGAATGGAATGTGGATGTGGCACCTCACGGACGCTTATCTGGCCAAGGACCACCAGCGATTGCCCAAGTTGCGTACAAGGACCGGGTGTATGTTCTTCGGGTAGCCTTTATTGTTTTTAAAGAACTCTCTGACTTCACACTGACTGCTCAATATTCAGATTGGAGAAATGCTACTTCGCAAGGCGCTGCCAGCAGAGCTCGTCAATCTCCTTCGCAGTGAACAAGTTATTAAAGCTGGTCGTCAAGTCAATGTGATTTGCAACGCCTTGCTGTGGCTGCTGGCTATCCACCAAATTATTTCCGTGGGGCTCTTGACCTCGCAGCATTTGCAAAGATCGTTTCTTATCATGAAAGCGACCTTGTCACTTGCTGATATTTTTGCCGCAATATTCACCAATGCCTTCCAAAGAATGATATGGAGCGTGTCAGCAGCAATTGGTCGGACCAGGAGCTCAGTGATGCTCAATTGGAGTATGCCGCTCGAGATGCATATGCATCGCTTCTGGTCTACCATGAGATCAACAAGACTCCTCTCCCCCTTCCATTTCAACAACAGCCACACACCTTCGGGCACTCCAGTTCTATTGCTCACAGATGATAACAAAAGACTTGCGGCCCGAGGTGTGATTTCCGTGGCAGCATCCGAGCACCAATTCAATGGGGAAAATGTCACCAAAACCCGCACAGTCATGACTGTACAGGAAGTCTTGCTTCCGGGTGCGATAATTGGCCAGAACAAAGAGAAGGGCACCGGCCGCAAGCTATCTCTGGAAGATTTTGGAAAGCCTCCGTTTGACATCCTTGCACATCGCAGCCATATTCGAATAAAGCCAATAACTTCCGCTACTGGCATTCATCTGGACGACTCCCCAATGTCTCACACTCCAGAGATCAATAATCAACCTCTAGTCGATTTTGGACCTCCTTTGGACGAGAATGGTGCTGAAATGATCAGTGTTGCAGAAGGCTTAAATATTGCAGACGGCGATGATAGTGTTCCCGATGCTGATACTGTACCATCTCAAGAGCAAGATGCAGCAAGCGCAACTGAAGGGGAGACCATTTTAGGACCCGCAGTACTCCATGTCTATGCATGGCTCATTCGTAGTCGTGTTCTCAAAGATGTCTTCCACGTCTTCCACATGATTTATATCTCGCGCACCCATGGATTGCGGCAGGCTTTTTGTCAAGCCCTGCGCGACGCAATGCTTATCCCGCACCCGATTGATAAGCACTCATTGAAGCATACCTCAAAACTCACAACGTCACTTGGGAGAACATGCGGCGATTTCATCCCAAATGGCTGTGGCGTCATTGCCGTCGCACCATTCCTCCTGCAGAGGAGCTTTATCCACTGGTACATCGGGTATTCATGACCTATGGCCCTCTCAAAGACGCAAAGTCTGGGCTCCCGCTTTTCAACACTGCTGCCTGGAAAATTGCCAAGAATATTCTGGAGCTAATTAAGAGTGGCTACGTTTCCGATCCTCCTGGTGTACAGCTCTACACGTGCCTTGGCTTTGACGAGAAAGCAGGTGGTCTGCCCATTTATCGCTGTCGGCGTGGAACAAACGATGTTGAGGGTGCTGTACACACACACCTGCTCTCAAAGCTGCCATCCCATGGAGCTTCAGTTCGTCATATGATCGCATGTTTGTTGGACTTCATTCTCTGCCATAACCTGCGTGTATGTGCCCCTTCTATTTTCCCCCCTCTTGTTTCTGACTTATTTTAGGTCGGATATTTCAACTCAACCGGACGGAAATTTCAAGGTCATGACTGTATCTGGCTGCTGAATGAAATCCAAGAGCTAGAGATCACGCTTGGCGAGCACCATGATTGTCTTCCAGCTCAGCTTGCGTGGGTCAATGGAAATCTTTACAAGAAGACGGAACAGAGCGCTGGAATCATTCAAATTCCGAAATCCGTTCGCGAGCTTGTCAAGATCCAACCATACAATGAAGAGACTGATTCGGAACAAAAACAAGCTTATCTTGCTAAGATGCAGGGTACTCGCAAGCCTGTGTTGCCGGTTCACACTCTTGCTGAGAAGCAATTGTTTGCCGAGCTCATGCGGACTTCACCAACCTTTAAAGTGCAGCACATCCATATCTCTCCCTGCTGTCGAAATCTGGAATCAGAAGGCTGAGACCACAAAAGATATTTACTACAAGGTGAATTGCACAATTTGTGTTGTTGAAGAAACTCTAATTAATTTTTCAACAGCTCGAAGAACAGCTTACTGCGTACTTGAATGGTCTGTTCAAGGACTCTGCCAACATACGGCAGTCCTGTGCTCAAGCACGGGGTCGAACAGAGCCTCTGAACCGTAGTCTGCAAGACCCGAAGCGTTCAAATAAAATTGTGAATGCAACTTCTGGTCCTCTTGTTCCGCATCGGGTCACCACTGGATTTGAAGGGTCGGTTAATTCCGCTGAGGGTTCAAGGCAAGTTCAATTCGTCATTTCTTTTCCTCCAGCAAGTTGAAAATTTTCAGTTCAATGCTTTTGACCGTATCCACATCGAAGGTTGTACAGTTTGCAAAAACTCAGGATGTTCCATTGGCTGCAGCGAGATCCACTATCGAAATCAGTCAGAAGCGCTCAGCGGATGGCGAGCCTGCTGGTCAACCACCTCAAAAGCAGCTGAAGACACGTACATGTATTCGTTGTGGCAACACAGACGGATGCAGTGGGCGGCAGTACTGGTATAGATGCACCAACCCTTGCCGGGATTGCAATAAGCGCACAGTTCTGGAGTGTGCTGGCCGCTCTTCAAGGAAGCCCAATGTTCAAAGATGTGTTCCGGCATGAGACTTGGACTCGGATGATCTCACAAAGGCTGCGAAATTAGCGCTGGGTTTGGGGCAAGTGAGTTCAAGTCAACCAACATTCTCATTCCACAATATTAGCAGCACTAGTTAGTTAGAATGTAAATTCACAGATGCTACTTTTAAGTACCGTTTATGCAAACACGTTGAATACACGTACATCATGTTGTCTTTCGATTTTCTGCAACCACAATAAAATTTGTCCTCAGCAAGACTCAAGAGTTCTGGCCACCATTTCCCCAGATCCGGGACATTAATAAGGACAGGCACATAGCCAGTAATTCTATGATAAGGTGTGATTTTTTATGGCTTGAATGGCTGCAGCGTGAGTGTGTGGAACAGCGACGACGGATTGTAAGTTTGACGCGTTGTTTGCGCATGTGGTGTGATGCCGAGGTTTGCCGAGCCAATTTACCCTTTCGAGTGCTCCAGCATCTCCATCAACCACGGGACCGGCGCGGGAACACACAAGTACCCGGTCCATTTAATCTAAAACGGCAATGTCACACGATTTTACTCGGCTAAAGCCGGATAAGCCGTATTGCTCAAAACTTGCGCCGCAGGCCGGAAAAAAAAATTCTGAGTAGGCGGGGATGTAGATGTGAGTGTATCTTGATCTCAACTCGAAATTCACAGAGGATGAACACAAATCTCTTTCTCTCTTCTCCTCTCCCTCTTCCTCTTTCCTTTTTGGGATTTTATTATTCTGCTGACGAATTTACCCACAACACCAGTAACCGGCCGACGTTCGGGTGTGTATCCTGTCCATCATTTTTCTGCCTTTTCTCGCGTGGCTCGGATCACAGGATCACACACCGAACGTCTGGTTACCGAGACAGCCTTTGAGGAAATTCTCGAGATCGCTGGGGGCCCACCTGATGATCGGGAGGATCTTCTGGGAGCGCTCCCACCTGACCAGATCGTCTTCCTCAGCACACTCGCTGCGATTGCTGCACTTGACCGTGTATTTCAGCAATTTCTATATCCGGTCATTGCAGATTTTACGGACCGCTGGGTCGCTCATCTGCGGCAGGATTCTTTTGGCTAGGTTGACGGTGCGGGGTCGCACCGGCGTATCTCGCTTTGCTCATACGCTTTTTGGAGGGGGTGACTGTGGCGGGCCACTGGCGTTGCTAGTATGTACATCGGATGTCGTAGATTAGTCATCACAATCTGGGTTTCTTCCTGCTTCCGCCCTCCCGCTGCGAGCCCTGCTGGCTCATCTCCCCTGAGAGGTCATAGACCCTCTCCACCGTGTTCTTGAATACACAAATAATACTGATAAAACAACCAGCTGCCCTGCTTGATCCGGGGAAACTGGGACTTGCACCTGCGACGAGCGCCTACCCTGGCATCCAAATATCAGATTGACGGGCTTGTTCCGGAGGATCATCACCTCTTCCAATGCGTTACGTTGATTGAGTGTATTCATGGCGAGTGCTTTGAGATTTGATCTCCATCACAATTTATATGAATCCTTGCGTCCGAACCTGTATGTAACCCGGCGCGCGGGCTCCTGACAGTCATATATAGGGCTCTACCAGCGGTCATTATCCAATCCAGTAACAATGGTTCCTAATCGTGCCCTGGCGGCCGTTTTGAGCGGAATTGTAACATTGAAATCAGTTTCTGGGATCTCACTCATTGATCAAGGTCCCACCCCAACATTCGAAAAGCTGGACTGGGATCAGGCAATAGCAATTCCACAGAGATGAACCAATTTCTGGGTCAACAAGTGTCTTGGCCCGCGCTACTTCTTTCTCTGACTGCGATAAATTCTGATCTTTCATTTACAGGTATTACAATTGGGACCAGACCCCTCTTTACCGACGTCGGGTCTTGAATTTGTCCCAATGTTGTGGGGAGGGCGGCAGGTCGCATCCTTCTCTAAATCCATTGACCATAGCATCAATTGTTTGAATGTGACCACTGTGTTAGGAATGAATGAGTGCGTAAATCGAAAGTGCTGTGATCTGTGTCCGATCACACACATGATGATATATCCAGGCCGCAAGAGTCCAGGCAGGCGAATATGACTGCCGTTGAAGGTTCTGAAATGTGGCAGCAGTACTTGCAGCCGCTGAAGGCAAGAGAAGTTCGTTTGGGAAGCCCTGCTCCATCCGGAGCTTCCGGAAGTAAGAAATGGCTCCAAGACTTCATGGAACACTGTGGGGAAAACTGCACTGTCGATTTTTTGGCATTACGTGCGTGGCCGGAACCCAATTGAGTTTACTCTAACTCCTTGAACTGTAGATTACTATGGAACCAATGTCAACGAGTTCAAGGAATTCCTCGAGGACTACCATGACACATTCAATCTTACCATTTGGGTGACTGAGTGGGCATGTCAGAATATGGGTGGCCCGTCCAATCAGTGCAGTATGAGTGAAATCAGCGATTTCCTCCGGGAGATGCAAGGGTTTATGGACCGGACGGAATGGATTGAGCGTTATGCCTGGTACGGAGTCAAAACCCCAGGGGAGATGCACGGCGTCAACACGGTTGGTATTCTCGTTACATAAATCACCCATAACACTGAAGAAGCCCATAGCAAAATGCCATGATGGACCCAGATGGTCTGATAAACGACCTTGGCAGGCAATATATAGACGTGAATGGCAATATATAGACGCGAATGGCAATGAGATTTGCGATAAACATCGCCGACAACGGTTGATATATTCCTGGTGGATCCAGAGCAGATATGCCAGTTTAGTAGTCATTTGACCCACAATCGGTTGTACCCAACATTCTGCGCAGCAATTTCATCGCTTTCGAGCCGGTCAAGGCGAGAAATCGCTAGTCATCGCCGACAGCGGCTGATATATTGCTGATGGGTCTAGAAGATCTCGTATATCGGGTAGTAGCCATCCTCGTCACTTCGTTACTTCGCTTATTTCGCTTATTTTCACGAAACCTCGTCACTTTGATTGCATTTAGTGAAAGTTCGCTACTTCCGATGATTTTCTGTGAAAGTTCGTCATTTTGATTCGGCACGTTCAAGAGCCCGGAAGCATTGGCCATTAGTGTTCCTTCAGCACAAGGCGGGCGGGTTTTTTTTCATATAGATACCTTACCCGAACGCTGACAGCTAATCATAACCCCTAACCACTAACCCCACCTAACACGAACCTAACCGGCCATGCTCGGCACACTGCTGATACCTATCACTTCGTGATACGCTGAGCAGTTGCCATGTTACAAACAACTCACGAACTTTCCCAAAAACATCCCAATGTGACGAACATTCACAGATTCCCATCAAAGTCACGAAGATCCGCGAAGTTAAGCGAAGTAACGAAGTGACGAAAATGGCATGGACTCGATATAGAGCCCAAATGGGTTGTACCCAACCATTCTGCGCATCAATTTCATCGTTTTCGCGCACGTGTACCGAGACATCGCACCGCCCTCCGCAGGCTACAGGAGGTGCGCCCAAACTAATTTGTCAAAAGTCTGATGTGCTGGCAGAAACACCTGCTGAGACTTGCTCACCACCATTTCAGGTCTGTACATCATATTCCCTTTGCGGGAAATATTGCTGAACCATATAATGCCACCAAAGTTGACGACAATATTTCGAGTTGGTGATCACCTGACTGGACTCGCACAAAAAAAATATATTGATTTGGCCGCAAACACAACTCCTGGAGCCGAACATTGACCTCAGGATGTCAATTGAGCTACCACGGGGGCACCTGGATGCCTCTGGAGTCACACTGGTATACTCGTAACGGGCAACGACATAATCGAATGTAATCAATTAAATACCCGTTAACTATAATACAATTAAATAGAGCAGGGGAACCGAGGTACGAGGTAAAATTGTTTGTAGTGTCTGTCTACGAGAGACTGTTACAAACTAGTTACTTCACTCGGAAGTCGGAAGTCTTGAACAGGATGTCTCACGTATGGTAGGGGACGTGACTTCGTGACAACTTTGATGCATCGAACTTGCAACCCTAATAGCGAGGTCAGATATTGTTCGAAAACTCTGTTAATGCATATTTGAGCAGCTATTGGTAGCTAGAAGACATTGTATGGGTCAAAAATTTAAAATCGTAAATCGATTTTTTGAGAGCCGATTTGGCGGGTTTGGGTCACGTGGTGTGTCACGTGTAAGCCAAACAAGCACAACTTCCAGCCCTCGACCTCGCGAACAGGACTATGGCATGCCCCAAACGTTTCAACCGCTTCATTGTTACCTCCCGGGATATTGAGCCCGCCGAGCAGCCGCATTTTTTTTTCTCGTATTTTAAACGGGCTCAAAAGACATACTTGAAAATTTTTGCACCTGCCGAGATTTGGCGGGTTGGTCACGTGACTATATACCCAAAGTCCGAAACGTGAAATTTGAATAGAAACATGTTATTTTCCTGTCGTTTGCGCCTACTTTCGGCCCAAAATTTGCAAAATTGCGACTTGACATGAAGTCGCGTCCCCTACCATAGCTGTGGAATGTAGGGAATGAAAAAACAAATCTCTTGCGGGAAGAGCGACGCTTACCGAAGAGCCCTATGGTAGTGTGGGGAAGGGTTGCGCGGCAGCAACAACTATGCGGACATCGGACATAGTTGGATTCTCGCGGCGCTAGGCATATTCCTTAGTTGACGCAGTGGGGCCGCGCCGGCAATAAGCAAACATACAATATAATCCGAGGCGCGCGGTGCGGGTGTTTCTCCCGGGTTATGCTGCGGCAACGTCAATGAATTAACGCCCATACCATGAGCAGGTGACCATACCTGAAGCAATTGGAGCAAGTGTCGAGATCCGGGAAGTCTGCGCATTTCTAGTGCAACAATGAGCAGCAGCGATCTCCAATAATCAATAGCGATCTCCAATACTGATGATGAGTGGAATAATATTTGAATGGAGGTTTCCGTCAGTCCATCCGGCAATCAATAACGTTCCCCTGAGAATGCACAGCGCAGGCCATGAGACCGAGTTCTGTATGACCAGACAGAGCGCAACCGAACATTAGTGCTCGAAAAATGCGAGAGAAAAAGTAGATTAGAAAGAAAATGATGAAAATGATTCAGAGGGTGTCTAAGACGGGTGCCAGATGCAAGGAGTATAGACTGAGATGGAAGCCTGTCAAGAGGATTCAGGCACCCACGAAAAGCAAATTAAGACCGCTGTCAATGTAATAGCTGCGATCGATTTCCGGGCTAGTGCAAATCCAACCTAGAAAGGAAGGCCCCTTGTTAGACATGGGAAATAAGGCCGAACCGAATCTGAGGTCGGGAGAAACGTGTGAGTGTATACGCCCGGATTCAGCAATGTACGCTCAGATTCAGTAATAGAGAAACCAGAAATAGATGATTAGAAGGGCACTAAAACGCACCCTGGAATCCGCGCTCAGTGTCCTGTAACGGAATAATGAGACTGGAGAGGCACCAAAGGATTTTGAGCTTACGTTTGTAAAGCCCATGATCCTTGTTCTGAATGAGCAAGGCTATGAAGTCAGCATGAGGTCACTGCTTCACCAGGTCGAAGCCATCACAAGGTCGAAGCATGACTGAATGACGCACTTGATCGAATACAGACTGCTGGGGACTCTGATCCGCAGGAACTCTACCACTCGGATGCATATTATCCACCTCCGCAGGTGACGCGGGGCTCCCTGGTGCTATGGAGCCCTTGCATCGACCTTGCGTTGGCATATGGACGGTGCGCTCGACGAGGGGGACAAACAGGGACTATCAGTCTCTCTTTCACAAGTCGTGCGGTCGGAGGAGAGTCCGGAGACGATCCTTGGAAGGAGAAGACAGAAACATAGTAGGAGATATAAAGCCATCCCTTTTTCATCCGTCCTCACAAACCCCGCCTGTCTCTCCAAACGCCTTAAGGTTAATCAAAGAACCTGGGCGCGTCGACGCTTATGACGAAGACAGGAGATTAGGTATTAGGCTTCTGATTGGGATGGAGGGAGAAGTTGTAATGCGACTCTGACAATCCGCTACTTATATACAGAGGCCAGGCCCCGTTACGGCTTATAGAAATGATGATCCAATATATCATTATGCGTAAAGCGATCATCTTCTATGGTATGGAAGCGCATATGATAAAGCGACCGTTGATCTCGCACATTGGTGGCGGGAGGCACACCGCACTTGAATTCCGCAAAGAGAAAAACTTAGACATGATCACTCCCGTTAAGTAGGGGTGAACCAAGTGTGAACTGGTTGACCCAGACTGGAGTGCATCGGAATCATATCATGCAGGGTCAAAGACCATCCAAACATCTCACGGCAGCTCACATGGATACACTTCTTGAAACAGACGAATCACACAACAATTCGATGCCGCCTGATACATTGATAGGATCTGTACTGGACTGCGATCCTCTGGGAGGGCCGGATAGGATGATGTTCAACCTAGCTTTCAACTTGGGATAGGATGTGATTAAGTAGCTTCTAGGTTGAAATTCAACGATCGTAGGTTACATTGTATACGCTACTAGGTTGATCAATTTAGGATGATGGTCAACCTAAATAGCGTCCGTTTTATCCTACGGTCCTGTCAGCGATTCCGGTGGATTATCAACCTATGCTAGCACATTTCAAGTGACCCACAGATAACCAACTATTGATTGAATTTCATTCACGCGCTGGTTGTAGCTAATCCAAATGGGTTGTATTGCACATTTGTATACATCAGTAAATCTACGGAATCCTGCCATCTTCAACTCCACGTCCTCCGTGCACGCACGCTTGCTCGGGTCCTCCCGGGCTCGCGCGCCCCTAGCACGTCCGCGGCGGCGTGATGGCCTTGTGCGCCTCCAGCGGCATACTGGCCTTGCGAGCCTCAGGCGGTGCAGCGGCGTCCAGCATCTCCACGGGGCCACATCTCCTGCGCGTCAGGCGTTGCAGCCCCCACCCACGTCGTCCAGAGCTTCCGCCTCCGGCCGCGCATCGGGGTGCAGATGTCCACGACGCAGGTGGGGCCACGCGCGAGCTGCGACGGGCGGCGCAGGCGACGCGAACGGGAGGTCGGCGGGACCGCACTCATCAGCGGCGTGCCCGTGCCACGTGCACGCCGGTACGCACGTCAGGCCCAGGTGTGCGGTCGATGGTGATTGAGGCACTGAAGGGGACTGTCAGAAGGAGAAAGCCAGGCTAACTAAGCACATACCGATGCCAGGTGAGATGAGTCGGAGACGAAAATAGCTACATCAGACATATTAGTGTGTGGAAATGGATGGTAAATGCCACAAGCGGCAGTCAAGTGCGACATAGAACATAAGGAAAAGAAAGCCGGCAGCCTGAGGTCCAGACACAAAGATAGCGAGCCCAAGCCAAAGCGTGCAGTGAGACCCCAGATAGGACAACAGTGCCTCTAGTAACCACATAGGATGAGAACTATTTGATTTGGTTGGTTGGTAAGACCTGCGACCTGTCTGCGGCAGGATAGAAGAGGGGAGAAGCAGAAAGACGATGGGATGGTTGGTCAAATCACGCCATATGGCGTGATCTGGACATGTGGCATCGGAGTTTGAATGACTTGGGCGAAAGAATTACCAACCCATCACCGGCGCAACACAGCACAAATGCCCTGCAGTGCTGCACACAGTGACTCGATGGATGATGATTTACCATGAGGGACACACCATTGTACTTTCTACACAGTCTTGGATTTAAATCTGGGTTGTGTTGAATTTTCATCCTACGATAGGTTGATATCGGCGTAGGTTGATGTGGCCTCTGGAACAACCCGACTGAATATCAGTTGGTGATAGGATGAGTTTCAAAGGATACTAATCAACCTAAGAGATAGGTTAAAATAAATCAACCTATGATCAGCCGGTGATAGGTTGAAAGTTGTTATTCATCCTAAAGCAGGATGAAAGTCATCCTTCACCAACCCCATAGTGATCGTCGCGGTTTGCGGGAATACATTCAGTCAAGAGGACTTCGATCAAGGGTCCAATCAGAAAGATGATGGCGAAGTTTGATACAGGACGCTTCGAAGTCTCAATCCTTGAAGCCCTAAAATTACCAGCCGATCGGCGGAGACTAGCAAATACATAGTTACCTTCTCCATAGAGCAAGTTCAGCGTTCAGAACAACTTAGTCTCTCGTAGACAGACGCTACAAACAATTTTTAGCTCGTGCCTCGATTTCAGCGATAATTCTGTCATGCTGCTTACGTGTTCTGCCTGCGATTGGTTGGAGGCGCCGCTGGCGCCGATCAAGGGTCCTGAAAGATGACGGCTTCGAAGTCTCAATCCTTATTGAGCTCTAAAATTACCAACCAATCGGCGGAGACTAGAGAAAAATGACTGTCTTGAGTAATCTTATTTTTGGAGGATGATTATTTTGGACTATCAGTAACGTACGAGAGACTGAGGAAATTCTAGCCTCACACAAATTTAGTGACTTGTGCAGTCCTCTACATTGGAATGATGTTCTACTGTATGTCTGTCACCATCAATCGAAGAAATTTGACAAGCTCCAATCTCTGCAGCCACAACTTTATTGGAAATTCCGGCCATTTTAATTCCTTGAGTCGGGGACAATTTTTTTCTGTCGGACACATATTGGGTGACTTCCCGTAAGATATAAAAATTCCCGTAGAGTTTCTGAGCCTTTTTCGCCGGGATGCCGAGGAGCCATCAGGACCCCATCGGCCTCAGATCTCGCTTAGACCCTCGAATAGACCTTGCTTTAATGTGATTCTGTACGAGGGTCCCCCCCCCCCACAATAGACTTAAGAAACCTCTGAATAAACCGTTTGGGAAGTCAGATGATGGCGGCGACTCAATTCGGTCGTGACATCAGTCGTCGCACTTCGCGGGGGTCCCGAGGCCTCCTTCCCTCATACGCACTCGAGCCAGGTGCGTGATTGTGTCCGTTTCCATTGACTTTTACTTACTTCCACTATCAGGACGAGTACCAGTTCTCGCTCCGCCCCATTCACGACCCGAACATCGACCCGGCTCTTCGAGCCCTCCCCCGCGGCGCTGACTTTGACCCGCCGGACGCCGTGTCGATTCTCAAAGAACGTGGCTACAAATGTTTTGATAAAGTCGCCGGTAGCCGTCGCAAAGGCAAGAAGCGGCAGCGTGCCTCCTCGGGGTCCGACGACGACGACGAGCCCGCTGCCAAGCGCGGTCGCCCCACGGGCTCAAGCAATTACAGCAAGGAGGACGTCAAGAACCTCTTCGACATCATCGAGGTCGAGCAGCCTGTCGGTCAGAAGGGGTGGAAGAACGTTCATCGTCGTTATAGCAAGTATGCGCGTGCGAATGGGCGGGCAAAGCGCGGTGCGAGTTCGCTTGAGAACAAATACAAGTCGGTGCGTAACAATAAGCTCAATTTCCAAGTTCGCCACTAACCCAGCTCCAGTATCTCAAGATGAAGAAGCCGACGGGCAACGCGACCTGTCCCCCCGACGTCAAGCGTGCGCACGAGCTCGAGCAGCTCTTGAATCAGCGAGTCGGCACCCGGGACCTCAGTGACTCCGAGTTTGACGATGCCTCGTCCGGCGGCGGCTCTTCCGATGACGAGGTCGAAGTCCTGGAGCCCGTGCGCACTGCTGTTGCCCGCCGCGCGCCTACTCCTCCGTTGCGCCGCAATGCGCGGGCGAGCGGCGCTGACCTTGCCAACAAGCTTGCCTTGGCTTTCGATCCGGACGCTCAGCGTGCGCGTGACGAGGCTCGCTCCCAGCGGTCGCTCGAGAACACCCAGCTCCTCACACTATCCCAGCAGCTGCGCGACGCTCAAGCCGTCGCCGAGGGCCTTCGCACCCAGAACAGCATCCTCCAGAACCATGTCCACGACGTCGAACGTGCTCGGGACCGCGCCGAGTTGAAGCTGGAGGTCCTCCAGATGGCTGCCCCTCGCCCGGAGATGGCACGCGGCCGTTCGCGTGGCCGTGCTTCCCGTCGTCGTAAGCAGGATGCGAATCGACTTGCAGGGTTTCAGAAGGTTCGGGGAAAGGTTCGATGTGAGCGGTTGGATCCCGATGGAGGTGCAATGACTTACTGGGTCACAGACTCGTCCAGCGAGGGTGAGAACAACGAGAACTACAACTCCTGGGACACTTTCGACATTCCCTCGTGTTCTATCAGCCGCCGTCGCACTCCCACCCCTGGTCCCTCGCGACTCCGCACCCATCAGCCATCTGTCAGCCCCACCTGCCCCATCGCGTCCACGCTTACCGGCAGCGCTGTCGAGTTGGTGATGACCCCCACTCGCGGGGCTCCTTTCGCCGTCGTCATCAGCCCCACCAAGAAGTTTTCGGCCGCGGATTGATTACCTCGTCCATTTTCTGATACCCAAGCCTCCTTCGTCCAACTCGTGTCGCTCATTACTTATAGTCCTTGCTCGTAATTTATGGTCCAACTCATGTCACTCATTACCTACAGTCCTTACTCAAATATATTGTGGTGTTTCAGTCATACACGGGGAAGTTGTGAAATCGGGAAACCCGATCGACGCGACGTTGTTCGGAGAACAGCATGTTCTCGAAATTGCTCCAAACCTGCTCGTCCTCCACGTTCTGTCGCCAAAGCGGCATGTACACGGAACGGATTTGGTTGTGACCCACCCGTTGCGCACGCAGATTGAGCAAACGGACACAAATCTCGAGCAAATTCCCCCGCTCCTCTTGGTTTCCGATCTCGAGTGGAAGTCTGAGCCGGCCAAACGAGCCCTGTAGTGCTCGCATCCCCCATTCGGCGGTCTGGCGATAGGAAAGCAGCTCCCGATCAAATGCCAAGCGCTCCTCGATCTGAGCTGTCGTCCCTCGGAAGCTCTCGCCCGTTTTTACGGGGGCTCGAATCTTACCGTCGATTTGGTCCGAGCCGCGTGGAAAAGCGGTATCAGCTACAAGGTAGAAGCCGTCCGGTGTGCGCGTGCGGAGCTTCTCGTAGATCGGCTTTGCAATACGAGAATCATGCCAACTCCCCGGCGCATTGAGCTTCGCAGCAATTATTGTTCCTGAATGAATAGTTAGCTCAAGAATCAAGGAAAGAAGACAGGCAAACCTTTCGGTGAAAAAACAAGCACGGAGCTAATGAAGTGCTCGCAAAGCCATCCATTGTACGTGGCATTCTCCATTTCTTCATCCTCCGCAGTCTGTACAGGCAAGTTGAGGCCATCGATGCTTGCGAAAGCACCTGTCAGACGTGGGTGGTGCTCGATGATCAAGTCGTTGTAACCTTGAAACTCCTCGACACCATCTGGCCACCTGATCGCCGCATCTGGGATGCCACGGAGGACAGCGAGCAGAATGTAGAGGCCGAAGGTGATATAACGAGATACTGTGGTGGGGATAAGCGCGAAGATCTGCTGCAGACTGATCTCCCGCATTGTCGAATTCAAGTAATGGAGAAGGAGCCCGAGAGCACCCTCTGCGGACAGAGATAGTGCACCGGGGCGAGGGTTGCCTGTCGTAGATACATCGGACCGGGGGATTGGGGTTGAATACCATGCGGAACCGAAGCCCGCGCTGATGATTGCCTCGAAGGTTTTGACGTCGAATCCCATTGTAGTGATGAATGCACGGTCACTCTTGCTGGCATAAAGGACCTGCCATGGAGTGTCGAAACGAGGGTTGGGTAGAAGCTGGGGGCGGCAAAGGTACAGCCGTGTCTGCTTGCGACGTTCCGCGCGCAGCCTGCGCGCCTCCTCGGCCCCTAGCCAAATAACTGCTGCTGCCGTGGCAGCCAGCTCGCGGTCGCGGTCATCATCTTCTTCTTCCATCTCGGTGGCCTGCTGGAGAAAAAATGACGCGTCGAAGTCCATCGATGGTCGAGCTAGTCGTCGAGGTACGGAGGGACGCGTTGTTTGCTCATTGTTTGCACTACCGGCCCGTTGCAAATCATCGCAAATGCTGATTTACTCTTACGGGAATCACGCTTGATTAAAATATGTAAGCTTTTCGGTAGCCGACATCACTGGCACCGCCCAGAAACTCGCGCAGCATTTTTATATCTTACGGGAAGTCACCCATTAATGGATGTAGAGTTCTTCGATCAATTACCACCGGACCGGCGTCACGGAGCTCTGGTTTCTATCAAAATACATGGGTTGCAATGATGAAGGAAGCCTGCCGCCTTGCCGTCGGACATTGAACAGTAGATTCGTGAGTTCACAATAGACGCAAGCATCCGATCTGATAATCTATCAGGCTGCAGCGAATTTTAAAGAGCGCATGGGTCGGGCGCCTCGAATTAAAATTGAACACTGTATTTCACCAGATATTCCACCAGATATTGAACTTGTCAGCCAGCCAACGGCCAATGCACGGGTAAATTGTGATTCTCTCTTTCATGGATGCAAAACGAACAGTGTGATCACAAAAAATCGAAATTTTAAAGAGCGCATGGGTCGGGCGCCTCGAATCAAAATTGAACACGATATTTCACCAGATATTCCACCAGATTGAAGTAGATATTGAACGCTATATTCAACCAGATGTTCAGCTTACCTGTTTCAACCGTTCTATCATCGGTCCCGAGATGTCCATTCTAGCCAGTTTCACCCAAAGTGTAGAGCGATCAGTGTCAGGGAACGCATGTTTTAGATACTCGCTCTCAAATTTGTTCTAACTTCTACAGGTTATGGGCCACGACCTCTATAAGCAGCTAAGTACTGGTCAAAACTGTCTGCAGATAGAAAATTGGTGTCATGTCCAGTTTTAACTCCGCCGCACTGGGTAATGGCCAGCGAAATTCCAAGCAGAACTGTCTCCTCAGATTCCTTTTTGGTGCACTCCGGAGCTTTCCAGGCGATTGCGTCCTTATTTAAACAGATGCAAAGCAAACGGCAAATCCCGCGATTCAATCGCATGCGCTCATTTGAAGCCAGGTTTTAACTCCGCCGCGCTGGGTGATGGCCAGCGAAATTCCAAGCAGAACTGTGTCCTCAGAATTATTTCTGGTGCACTGCCGTATAATCAGCTTGGATTTACAGGATATAACCAGGGTTTTATCGGGCTCGTGGATGGCATATATACGAGCTCTACACTTCTGATTCATATATATCTAACCTGACTTCACGCACTTTTATGTGTGAAATGTTTCTCCGAGCACTGCCATCAGTATCGAGTCATACTGTATGTATATGTCTTGCCTCCTCTTCAATTTTTAAAAATAATGGGCGAAGCGGAAAGGAAGAGAAAGTTGAAGCTTTTTTGAAGCTGTATCCGGAAGTTCGGGGGTAGCAATCTCGCGCTGCAGTATTCACGAAATGATGCGTCGCTGAATGCATAGCCATTATCGACTTCTCCACGGAGCTCCAGTCCGATGTCATCACCGGTCAGAACCATGCCCACTGTATCTTCATCGGCGAGATATTCTGCCTCCTCCGAGCTCAGAATGACGGTGGGGGTCTCGCGATGACATCTCCAGGCCTGGAAGACCATTTCTCGATCCCAGGTGAAGTTGGTTGCTTCGGATTTTGCTCGCTTGGTCTTGAGGGGGGGTACAGAGAGAAGTGATCCGATCTTGTTCGTCACCCGGTTAAGCAGAGACTGGACGGCCAACGATGGAAACCGTTGGTTCAACTATCTATATAATGAGACCAAAAACCGCGAACGAAGAATAGATCATTTTACAAACCAGCTCGATCTGTATCTTGAGCTCACTGAGCTTCTTGCTGTTCCGCGCGAGGCTTTCTTCGTAGACAGTCTGCATTTCGTAAAAGTATGAGGGGAATACAATAACATACTGTGACTGGTATTTAAGGTCGTGTATGCACGCCGGTGACCGAACTTGGGGCAGACCGCGCGCCGAATCGTTATTCTGAACAAATGGGTTTTCCCGTCTTCGGTCCCGGTGAGCCAAACACACTGAATTCGGGGCACGGCTTATGAAGCCGCAGGCCATTACTAATGGTCCTCGGGAAGAATGTTCCAGTGCATTCTCTGGTTATCTTTGCTGACTGAGATACTATACAATTACCATAATATACAATTACCAATCATCTTTCCTCGTAGTATAAAAGCTTTGTAATTAGTCGGTAGCACTTCGCTGGTTTGCAACGAGATAAATCCTCTTGCAACTTCTTAATCTTCTGAGCTTATTTCAACAACAGCTTCTTAAGATCGCTGTGCTAGTCTGCTTATAGCGTTACGCAGGCGTTACTGTGCAGTGAAAATTTGCTGTTTATAGGTAGATGTACATAGTATTCGGAATGCTGCAGAGGTTGCTCCAATATTTTGTGTTATTTGAGTCCGTAATTCAAATTCAGCCTCGGAATGCCGCAGCAGGTCTTCAGATCGCAATGCCGAGTCGTGTCAGGTGCATTTTGCACCGCAAGTCCGGGGTATTTGCCGGACATGCACCAGACCATCAAATTTGGTCGCATGAGCCCATTTGAAGCCCGTTTCAAATCTGCCTTGTCTGCGTGATAGCCATCGAAATTCCACGCAAAACTGTGTCGGAGGGTTGCAGAATCAAGTGTGGAGGTAGATATCAGACGCGTTGGTGCAGCTGTAACTCTGGGTCTGACTTAGCCGAGATTGACACCGGTGACGTAACCTAATCCAAAGACGCCTTTAGACGACTTGAGACAGATTTTTGACAAATTTAAGGTGTGTCGATACTTTCTAGACTACGTAGCTAATTCCCGGTGAACATTACCGCGACGAAACAAATCGCTGGAAACTCCCGGGTCAACTTTTCTGCCGCGCTGGTCAATATGAAACTTTCTGTGTCCTCGGAATTTTCATGGTTCACTCTGAGCATTTACACGGACCGAAACAAGGTTTTCATCAACCAGCGCGGTCACGGGCTCGAGAAACGGCACTCGGACGCGTAATTGGATATTACACAAGGCCTCAAAATGTGACTTGGTATAGAGATTTCTTTTCTCAGGTCTAACTGCGCCGTGGTAGCCAGCGCGATTCTGAGTAAAACTGTCTCTTGGTTTTGCTCCTGCTGCTGTGGTTGGTAAGCCACAACCCCAGAGGCTCTTCATTCTGCAGGGAGGCTGTGCCCAATAGGACCGTATTCAAGCCGGTCCGCAGCCTCAACGTGACTTGTTATGGAGATATTTTTTCTCGGGTCTGAATGCGCTGTGGTAGCCAGCGCGATTCTGAGCAAAACTGTCTCTTTGGTTTTGCTCCTGCTGCTCTGGTTGTTAAGCCGCAAGCGGAAAGGCTCTTCATTCTACAGGGAGGCTGTGCCCAGTAGGACCGTATTCAAGCCGGTCCGCGGCCTCAACGTGACCCGTTATGGAGATATTTTTTCTCAGGTCCAAATGCGCGGTGGTAGCCAGCATGATTCTGAGCAAAACCGTCTCTTTGGTTTTGCTCCTGCTGCTCTGGTTGTTAAGCCACAACCCCAGAGGATCTTCATTCTGCAGGGAGGCGGTGCTGGATAAGGACGGCAGTTCCTGGTGAACAACACCGCGATGAAACAAATCGCTGGACACATCAGGAAACACCTCCTTTCCTAATAAGGCCAGATTGTCCAGAAATTTGAGGCAATCAGACCAAGTAAGTTTGCTTTGGGACGTTAGCTTCCTTTGGACGTTGCTAATAAATTATCCCTAACTTGTCCCTAATTGGTGGTCATTTGGTGCACTTTCCGTGCCATTTGCTCCGTACTTTGTGCCATTTGCTTGGTACTTTTTTAGCTTAGTTTCCATCGATTCGGTAAAATGTGAAATAGCAACTTGAATTAAAGTGTATATAGTCTAAAACGTGTACGGAAAGTAGCAGCCACAAGGTATTAACTGGTCAGTCAGGGAGACAACAATTTTGGAGCAAAAGCTAGTGATAGATTTAGTCGGACTCGGGAATATCGACCAGGTTGATCAGCGTGGCTGAGCTGCCCGCCTCGGGTTGAGCAGCCTTGGCCTCCCTGAACAGATTAAATGGTAATCAGCAACTGACACCAGAAGCCCGATGGGAAAAGAAGCAGAAGACGTACGTTACTTCATTGTAGAGGGAATGAAGAACCTTATGGAGTGCAACAGGTGCGGCGGCACGGGTGTCGGCAAGAGTTTTCATGTGGTTGCGATAGGTGTCCTCATACGCGCCTTCGGTGAAGTTAATATTCTGGCGCTCGCCCGTCAGCCGATATTCAAGGAGCGAAGCATACAGCTGGGGATTTCTTGGCGAGATAAAATGAGCGGAGAGAAATGGACGTACTGCAGTTCCCGTGAGAGAAACCATGGAATCGGGCAGCTCGAGGTTTTTCACATGCTTCTTGCTTGTTGAGATAAAAAGATGTTGGTTCTTCGTCTTGAACTGCCCAATGAAGACACCGTCCTTGAGGACAGCACGGAGCGCCGGATTGTGGAATGGCAGCTCAGATTTAAGACGGCCCTGTCGGCAGTGAGAGATCAGCATATATGTATGGGACCAGAGCGCACCGTGTCTGCATCAACGGGGAAGATGTAACGATGATCTTTGAGAAGATCATCGACACGTTCCTTGGTACTTGTAGGACTCAAACCGACGAGCCCATAAAATCCGGGAGCGACTGCAACAGCAGCCTTTTTGATGTTCCCGCGGAGGATGTTGACACGGTCAAGGAGCTAAAAGTATAGGATGGGTAAGATAAGAGAATAGTCGGGAGATGAGCAGCGTACAATGTCAGCCAGGACGGCGGCATACTTGAGATCAATAGGCAGACGTTCCCTAATGTGAACAGCGGCTGGAAGGGCATCTGCGGCCGCGACGAGGTAGGTTCTCGCGAAGCCAGCACGAGAGATGATGGCCGGATAAGCATCCTCGAATAGAAGTGATGTCTTGATCAAGTCAATACCGCCACGAAGCACTGCCTTGAGCTCCTCCGACTGGCTATTGAGGCCGATATCTTTCCCTGGCATGGGGTAGATGATGCGGGCAGATACATGCCAGCTGTCCTCGGGACGAAGTGCAGGCTCAGTATCTGCCGCAAGCAACTTACCAAGACCTTGGCGGCCAGGAACTGTCTTCTTGCCAGCGTGCTGGGTGGTGGGCTGCACCTGAGGCTTCTACTCAACGCGCATCAGGTGGGAAACAGTAGGCGATGCGAAACTTACTTCGAGATCAGCTTGCTTCTGACGAGCAGCAGACACCTTTCGGGGTTTCTATTCCAATGAAATCAGAAGTGCATCGGGCAGGGACAAGGAACCATACCTTTTGCTGGACCACGGGCTTGACATCCTCCTCGTCGTCCTCATCACCATCAAGCAGATCGTCGACATCGCTCTCTGGGACTAAAAGATCCTGCCCCGAAGAGTAAGACGCAGCTGAAGACCGACGACTATGGAAACCGCGGCGGGGCATGGTGCTGAGAGCCTTGGCCATGGCTTCATGCATTTCGATGTCGCTTTCACTGTTGTTGTCGACGTCCGGCTGAACGTCCTTGTCGGATGCGTGCTTGGCTTTTCTGGCTTTGATGGCAGCGGCCTTCTCCAGCGCCTCGCGGATGTAGTCATCCTTCATGTGACGAAGATTAGTCAAGATCGCACAAGGAGGGAAGGCATACATCATCGGAGTCCTCATCGAAAAGGTGCTTGACATCGCGCTTCACGTTCTTTTTGGGCTTGACGTCGGTCATCTGGGGCAAAGCAGCACAGCAAGGTTCAGTCGATAGAAGAGAGTGGTGTGAAGTACGTACCTTGACATCCTCATCCTGTGCTTCATCATCGGACACAACGACATCCTTAGCCTTCCTGGGGATGACGTGGGGAACCTGTATATCATGGAGTCATTGAAAGAACGACAATAATGGATGCAAGATACTGACCTCATCAAGAAACTCCTTTGCGTTAGGTGATACATCCTCGACGTAGGCGTCGGAAGCATCACTGTTTTCAGCCTTGTCGACGTCAGCTTCCTCGTCGGACGATGTCTTCTCTGCCTCTGACGTGGACTCGGCAATCAGTTTCGGCGCAGTGGGCGCGGTGGAGGGCCGCGCGGAGATTTTGGCAGCGGTGGACTTGCCTGATGGAAGAGGAGACTCAAAATCGATGACAAGTAATCTGAGTATTAGGAGCGTACTGGAAGCGACGACCTTCGAGGGTTTCCCAGCGGCCGGCTTGACTTCGGCCGCTGCTTTGGCTTTGGCTTTGACTGAATACAACGGAGGGTTAGTAAAGTCAATGTGGACTAGAGGAATAAATAGAAAAACTATTGGAGAATAATAGAGAGAGACATACCGGGCTTCTTGGTGATGGGTGCTTCAGGCTCAGACTCGTCGGTGTTGATGGTGATGGTGGGTGCAGCGTACTCTGTCGCGATCGCTCTCACGTCAAAACAAAGAGCTTGGTAAGCGATTGTGACTTACTTCTCTTCGACGACTTCTTAGCTTTCGAGGGTACTGCAAGCTCCGCATCGTCGTCGGCATCGCTCTCAGCTAGAGAGGGTCTATGGTTAGTCTCAGACACTGCTTGGGCAAGTCAAGACTTACTGGCTGGCTTCGACTCTCTGGGCTTTTTTGGCTTCTCTGACACTTGTGCCGTCGACGATGTCCTCTTGCGAGATGTGGGCTGGTCTACATTCCAGACTAGGGAGACTCATTCAGTATGTAATGGCGTAGCGTGAAACTCTGGAAGGTTAGTCCCGGGTGCAGACGCACCTGCATTTTGTTTAGCATCGAGCTTGGCCTTGCGGCCTCCCGCAGCTTCTGGCACAGGAACAGACTGAGTACCCAAAGTTGCTTCTCTATATAGCTGCGAAACCTACTTGATTTAGCAACGAAGGCTGCCTGCTCTTGACGCGCCTTTTCGGCTTTGGCAGCAAGTGTTATCTTACGCTTCTCGGCTGGAGTGAGAGCGCTGTTGTTGGCTGGCTGAGCAGACATGGAACAGATAGGTAATGAGTGGGATTTGAAGGGAATGGATAGAGGACGAGGAAGCGAATGTGAGTGGGACGTTGTCGTGAGAGAGTGAAAAAAAGTAAGGTGCGTGTTTGTCCTCCAGACCTCTGACTCAGACTCAACGGGCTATCAAGGCCGCAGTTTGCGCCAAGTAAAGTTTGCATCAATTCCTTATCGTAGATTTATCGTCCAAGTCTACTGAATCCAATAAACTCCTCCATTATTCTCAATGGTCCGTTGCCCAGGCTGCAATACTGAGTGTAAAGGCGGGAAAGGATTGACTCTCCACCTCAAACTAACCACAAACGATGCTTGCGCCGCAGTCTTCAAGGCCGCTGAAGCCCGTGGCAGTGATTTCGTCCCCGATATCCCACAGGTGAAGCAGACGGCGCTGGATGAAGCAGGGAGCAGTTCGGAGAGCTCTCTGGGAACGGTCTGCCAAATGGCCAAGCCGTGTTCCAAGGCGATTTCTTTGGCGAGAATTACACACCGAAGGAGTTCGGGTATATCTCGGACGACGAGCTGGAGTCAGATGAAGAGGATGAAGAGGATCGTGTTGGGCAAGACCGCAATGACGCCTGTCGCGCAGGACTAGAGGATGGATACGAAGCCCCTCGCCCACCCGAGCTCCTGTGGACGTGGATACTAATATGCCAGATGTTGCTGCTGGACATAGTACACTCCGCGCACCCACTCGTGAGGCGCGGAAAGTGGCCGAGACCAATTCCACCATAAACCAATTATCGAGAAATATCCCGGCTGCTCTGCCGGTAAACCAATCTCCTCCGCTAAATCTCAGACTTCAGAGGAGAGATATAGATCTTCTCTGGACGATTCCACCAACGCGAATCCTTATGCACCATTTAATTCGAAAATGGATTGGGAAATAGCCAGATGGGCAAAGCTTCGTGGCTCGGGATCTACTGCATTCACGGACCTCCTTCACATCGATGGGGTATGTCCTTGAAGTCGACCTCCTCATCTTCTCCTTAATGATCTCTATACACAGGTCCGTGAGTCGCTGGATCTGTCTTACGGGACATCTGCTCAGCTGAACAAAATTATTGATGAAAAACTTCCGGGCCGACCGAAGTTTACTCGTTCAGAAGTTGTCGTGAATGGCGAGGTTTTTTACCTCTATTCTCGGGACATACTTGAATGTGTCCGGGCTCTGTGGGGTGATACAGATTTTGCGCCGTACCTTTTCGTTGCTCCGGAACGTCATTATATTGATAAGGACAAGACGATCCGGATGTATCATAATATGCATACCGGGAAATGGTGGTGGAGCACGCAAGTCAGTAATATTATTAACAAAACTGTCTCTGAGCTGACGAACGTCTAGGAAGCGGTCGAGAGGGACAACCCTGGCGCAACAATAATCCCTATCATCATATCTTCCGATAAAACACAACTTACAGTGTTCGGAAACAAGACGGCATATCCTGTCTATATGACAATCGGGAATATCCCGAAAGAAATTCGGCGAAAACCCTCCCGCCGTGGGTATGTTCTACTTGGGTATCTGCCGACTTCGCGCATGAAGAATGTTACCAATAAAGCTGCCAGGAGACGTATCCTGGGTAACGTCTTTCACGCTTGCATGAGTCATATTCTCGCGCCGCTAAAAGACGCAGGGATCAATGGGATACCTTTGACGAGCGGCGATGGCATCACTCGCAGAGGCCACCCTATCTACGCGACATTTGTCGGCGATTATCCCGAGCAGGTGCTTGCGGCGGCAGTGAAAACGGGGGATTGTCCAACGTGCGAAGTCCCTCGCGATGAATTGGGTGCTGACTCAAAATTCCCGCTTCGTGATCTTGAGAAGATCCTTGATGCACTCGATACGCTTGACTATGGACCCTCTATCTATGCAGCGGCATGCGCGGAGGTGGGAATCAAACCCATCTACCACCCTTTTTGGGAGGGTTTACCTTATACGAACATCTTCCAGGCGATCAGCCCGGACATCCTTCACCAACTTTACCAGGGAATCGTAAAGCATCTTATTGCGTGGTTGAAGGAATGCTGCGGCGAGGCGGAGATTGATGCTCGCTGTAGACGCCTCCCACCAAACCATAACATCCGCCTCTTTATGAGCGGTATATCTAATCTTTCGCGGGTTACGGGGAAGGAACACGATCAAATCTCGCGGTTTCTCCTTGGGATTATCATTGACGTCAAACTTCCAGATAATCAGTCTTCTGGCAAGCTTCTGGGAGCCGTTCGGGGCCTCCTGGACTTTGTTTATTTGGCGCAGTATCCGATGCATACAACCGAAACCCTGGCACATCTAGAGAATGCCCTGCAGCGCTTTCACGACAACAAGTCAATTTTTGTTGATCTAGGCATTCGCGACAACTTCAACCTCCCCAAACTTCACTCCTGCTGCCATTACATCATGTACATCAAGTTCTTCGGTACCACAGACAACTACAACACGGAGTATACGGAGCGGCTCCATATCGATCTCGCCAAAGATGCATATCGTTCCACCAACTTCAAAGACGAGTTCCCACAGATGACACTTTGGCTCGAGCGCAAGGAAAAAATCTACCGCCACGAGAAGTATATTCAGTGGCGCCTTGATGGATGTCCTTCCCCACCTATGACAGATCATTTACCACCCGGAATAATCTATGAGCGGCGGCTCAAGATGACGAAACATCCCACGCTTAAATCGGTTCGGCTGACGCGTCTAGTTGATGACTACGGCGCGACCTTCTTTCGGGACGCTCTCGCTCGCTATGTTTGCCGTTTAAATGAGCCCCACTTATCTACCGACCAGGTTGAACGACACTCTCAGGATCTCACCTTCTCATTCAACACTCTACCTGTTTTCCATCGCATAAAATTCACTACGCAAGACCCTTACACCGCTCGCGGGCCTGAAGACTCTGTCGTCGATTCCATTCATGTTCAACCAGGCAGGTTCCTGAAAAATGGTGAAGAGCTCCCAGCTCGTTTTGACACCGCCCTTGTCAATGTCGGCACTGGGGAGAAGACAGGGGTCGCCGGTGAGTGGTACTATCGTCACAATTGCAGCAGGGCTTCAACTCAATGGTTGGTTAGGCTGGCGCATCGCTCAGGTTCGCGTTGTGTTTTCCCTTGGCCCACGGCACATCCAAACCCTCTTTTCTCCTGGTGTTATACCTCCAAAACACTTGGCATATGTCGAGTGGTTTTCTCCCTTCACGCACTGCGAGCCGGACCATCTGATGTACAAGGTAAATCGGTCCTTGAAGGGCGGAGATCGACTTGCCAGCATTGTTTCGTTGGCACATATCCGCCGCAGTGTTCATTTGCTACCAAAGTTTGGGCCGGTTGCACCACCGGAATGGAAGTCCAGTAATGTCCTGGATAAATGCCCTTATTTCTTTGTAAATTCTATGACTGACCGACATATTTATGCAACAATATTCTAGTTTCCCATCCATTTTCAGTATATATACACAGACATTTAGTTCCGATATACTTTCTGTTAAAGTTTAGGACCGCCAGTTTTATTTTATTTATGAACGGTTGAGCCGGTGAATGTGTGTACTCCATGGTACTAGTTGGGGGTTAAAAAAAGAATTCTCATCGACAACATTTCCTGCGTTGCCAGATTTTTCCTACTTTTCCGGGAATCCCTCCATATTACCCTAATGTTGCATCAGGGTACCAAATTGCCTCCAAATTAGTAAAGGAGGTTTTTTCCTGATGCAGACGTGGCATTTTTACCACGAATTCAGAACTTACCGAGGTATACCTGGACGGTATACCGAAACAGCTTAATTGCAACACTCGCAGAAAATGGTAGAAGATGATATACGGTTCAAAGGATATAAATCAATTTGTAGAACATTCTCATATTGAGCAGACAGTAGACTTTCTCTGGCACAGAACAAATGTTTGACTAAATAGTGTATCTCAATATTGGATTCTGGGGTACTTGTGGGAATTTGAACTGAAAGAGTCTCAGTCTCAGTCTCATTGGGGACGTGGAAATACAATATTCTGCGTTTCCGAGATTTTGCGTTTTCGGTTCGGGCCGGTCATAACCGGTGGCTGTGCTCCGCCATCAATCGCGCCCGACGTCTTCCTCTTGTTCCATACCATGCCGCGGGTCGTCCAAACCGCCTCTCACCAGCACAGGGGCACCGGGGGGATGTTTTCCCCGTCTCGAAGGCTAAATAGGTACTCTAAAGTTCGAAATTTTCGCTCCATTTTTTTTCCCACGCTATGAGACGCCCCAATTTTTTTGGAAACGAAAATTTTACATACAAACAATACCTACATTCATGCCTCTCCACAGTCCAGCCGTACGGGATCACTAGCCTGACCACCCGATCAGGCCCTTGACCTTTACTGTACAGGAATTTATCTTGAATGCTCTACTACATACAAACGGAACGTCAGGGATGATCAGTCACGGTTTCTAATCCTTCAACAGCTACTGTTGCACTTTTGCTATTGGCAGATGGAGTGGGCTAGCGTGAACCTCGACATCAGAGATGATAGTGTGAGGAGGATAATGCAGTCTGAAAACTCACACATGAAATGGATGCATTATTTGGCAGTGTGATCATAACCTCACTGACGAAGTAGTCCGGTCGCACTGAGTAGGGGGAATAAGGAAGATAGCCCTCCCCCCGGGCAGGACAGTACAACACGATTCAGGTATGGCATGCGGTCCTTGAGGTTCACCAATTCCTGGTCAAATCGTGTGCATTCGGGGCGCGGGAGCTCGAGAAGAAGAATGGTAATTTCGTGAATCAAATTGGGCGCTGGCGCGGTGGATAGCATTCCCAAGGTGACAGATATCCCATTGTCTCCATCCATGGATAGAACGGTGAGACGTCGGAGTGCCACAAATGGCCCAAGATGTAGTCTTTGATATGGCCAATCTGTTTGAAGAAACAAATTTATTGACATTCATCGCGGTTCATGGCGCTTACCATGGACCTTTGACATACATAAGTTGAGTGTGAGGGTTTCGATAGTCGTAGCCGCAGGGCTTTCACCGAGTTCCGCAAGAAGGGTGGCGTCGGCGTCGATACCGACGGTCAAGACTTCCGAAACATCGAAAGGACAGCAAGGCTTGAAAAGCCAAGAGTGGATGTCGACCGAATCGCAGAGCTCTAGGGAGTCTATTTTGGCGGTGGCGAGGGCCTCCCCCGACAGATTGGATGGTTCTGTCGAATTCTCCAACCAAAGGTGTCTAAAAACGAGGTTTCGTATACGCTCTCCACGCATTTGAAAGATCCGGTGAAAGTCCACTACGCTATCGAACCGACAAGAGATTTCGAGCTGATGAAGGGATTGGATAGCGATCAATCGTTGAAATGAGATGATAAGCGGATCCCTTGTTGGAAGTGTGTAATTGCAGAGGGAAAGCCTCTTTAAGGTTTGAACGCGGAAACACGCCGTTACCGGCCACAGGCGAAAATTTGGTTTTTGGGGGCCTTTTTCGCCAATTTCGTGACTGGTTTTACATCTTCGAAAATCCCCTCGGTGACCCGTGACAGGTTCGAAAATTTTCGAAAATTTTGGGTCCTGTGACGCGTGACATTCGAAGTGATTTAAATACTACAGTATCTGAATGGACTTGAATGAAAGAAAAGTCAAGTATAGTCATTCCACAGTCCTTGCATGAGCTTTTGAATGCTGGCTTTTCTCCGTCAAAATTCAAGCTCCAAGGCCTGACCAAAGTATCTAGAGGACGTAAATGAAGACATAGAAGCCCAAACGACAAAAAGAATTGGAACAATGCGCCAACTCTTGCGTTTTTGGGCCACATGGGCGCAAGCCGGATTTCGGACATAATCGGTCCTTGCATTTTTGTGTCAAACTCGGCGATACAACTTCAAGGAATGGAAACTTCAATGGTTTGGAATACTTTAGTGAACATGTAGACCTTCTATCGACTCATTCCTTTCTCTGAGTCCTAACCTTCTCAAATTTCCTTCTCTGACTCGAATTCCCCTCAAGATCTGTAGTCACCCCTTTATTAAAATTACGTGTGTCTGTCCGTCCGAAGCCATTTCAAACTCCGACATCTGGGCCGGCCCACCTCCACTTTACCTCCACGCTCACTTCTTTCGTCAACGTCTGTAGTCTTTCGCCCGAGCTCGCTTTGTTCAGCATCTACATATAGGGAGGAAGGCCGTAAATAAGTGAGAGAAGAGATCCAGGTATGCATGTGTACAACCCGAAGGAAGAGAAATGAGAGCCCAAGCGCAAAACAGACTTTTTATTTATTTACAAATGGAAAAGAAATGAGATAACTTGAAAGCGCAGGAGCCATTTGACGCAACAATAGGGTCAGACTCCCGACTCCGACGTGCGGGACGGGGTCTGGGCAGACCGTGTCTAAGGTCAAATGACTGATGTGCTCTGGGTGTAGTGTCGCGGGCGAATGCATGTGCAAAGGTTTTTTTTTAGTTTGGTTTGGGCGTGAGGGGGGATAGCATCCAAGAGAGACAGACAATGTAAAGCATGTATTGGAATGACAACGAATTCGGAACCGAAGGGGGATTTGGGGATTTGGGATGAAGATGAAGATGAATCTAAGCCTCTGCGAGCGGATGAGGACACCTGACCGCTTACACGACGCGGCGTACGCGGGAGCGAGAGCGGTCCAGTCAGGCGTCCTCGTCCCCATCCCCGTCGGCGTCTTCGTCCTCGCGCTCCAAGTCTGGCCCGCACCCACTCTCGGTCGCTTCCGCTTCCGGAGTGGGACCATTGGCGGCGTCGTTGGCCTTGGCGGCGCCGTTCACGCCATTGGTAGTCGTACCGTTCGTCTTCGCCTTCCCGCGCTTACCCTTGTTCTCGGTCTCCTCTCCAGCCTTCTTCGCATCGGCAGCGGCAGCAGCGTGGGACGGTGCAGCAGGTGCGGGTGCGCCGGCGGCGGGCACTGCACTGGGGGGCGGCGGGGGATACATACCGAACGGCGAGTACGGGTAGAAGTACGGCACCGGCGGCGCGCCCTCCTCTGAGCCCGGGGGCGGAGGTCCAAGGAGGAAGCCCATGGGCGGGTAGAAGGGGTGAGGGTAACCCTCGGGCGGGACGGGGAAGGGGTGTGGGATGGGCACGGGCGCCCCCGGCGTGGGAGCAGGTGCAGCGGCGGCAGTAGCAGCAGGAGCAGCAGTGGGGGCGGGGGCGGCCGTTACGGGCGCGGGCGCGCCGTTCGAGGTGGTCCATTCCGGCGCAGCCACCGCAGGGGCGCAGCTCCCGCCGCCGGCGAACGACGCCGGCGGGCTGTCATCCTCTCTGGGACGACGCTTGTACGGCCCGCGCTTGATGCCCTTCTTTCGCTCCTTGCGCTGCCCGTCAACGCATTTGTCCTCTAGGCCGTACTTCTGACACCGAGTGCACGGCCGCTGGTCGTCGCAGCGCTTGCACGCCAGAGCACAATTTGTGCACTGCGATGTAAGGAGTATAATAAGTGATATGAATCTCCCACTTTGAATTCGTGACTCACAGCCATTTTTACCTGGCTCCGCTTGGGACGCGAGCCGCCGGAGGACGTCGACCCGGGAGACCGTGGTTGCGCTCCGGGGGGAGGCGGAAATCGTGCAGGTGGGAAGGTGTAGAATAGCCTGGGAGGTGGCGGGTAAGGAAACATGTAGGGTCCAGGAGGCCGGGCAGCATCTGGATTTGCAGGGTCTGCGGGAGGTGGATAGGCGAAGAACGGGGGAGGGTAGGTTCCAGGGGCTGGAGGGAAAGGATAAGGGTAGACAGTGGGCTGCTCTGCAGTAGATGCATGTGCTGGCGTGGCAGCTGACTACATGACAATTCTTGGAATATCATTGGCTGAACCTTTAGGTTTAGCTACTTACATGTGGGAGCACATCGATTGCGGTCACTTTTTGACCATAAGTACAAACACAATTTAGTCATGACAAATTAGTCATTGCACAAAAACATATTAAAAGAAAGCAAAGAAAACAGAATTGAAATTGACAATGTCGGAATACATTTTTACACCTCCCTGTTAGTCGAAAATTCTACGTGTCTACAATTCCATTTCCTCTCTTGTGAGCAAAGAGGTTCGGGTTGGATTTTATGGTTAGTCATATCTGCTTTATGTTCGGGTCCGTATCCGTTCGGACTCGGAATCCGTCGGTCGAAAGTCACTCTGAAGCCGCACTCATAACGAGTACATACAACTTTAGTAGGATAGGTATTCAACAGACGCCTATCGCGCAGTTGAAGGCATATCATGCAATTAAATGCCTATCCCGCATTCAAATGCCTATCGCGCACGATTAAACGCCTATCGCGCGCTTGACTGCCTAACAAGTCGTCACATCAGTAACATGAAAAGTGACGCATATTTTCAGTGACCACGGTCACAACGACTCACCCCACCCAGCTAATGCCATGCTGAGACAAGAACGAGGTGGAGGTAAGACTGTGATGGTTTGTTTGGTCACGTGATTTCGATCGCCGGATGTTGCCGAGGCGTGCGATACGGACGTAGAGTGCAGGTGTGCGCGTCAAAGGAAATCCAAGGTGTGGGGTGCCCTTGAAATAGAATGTCAAGTAGGTTTACGAGGCAAGATTATTCCCCAAGCCCTTGAAGTCGGTGTGGCGGACGTGGACGTCGCCGATTGCTCATTGGTCGGCATTTTCCGCGTGTGCCGTGCCACACTTGATCATTGATGTGCCGCAGATGTGTGCCGAGTGCCGCGGATAAATGGCATGTGCTGCATTCTTTGTGCGCTGCATCTCAACAATCCCGTGGTCACACTGGGGGGAGAAAGCCTCAGTGGATAGGCATTCATGAAATGATAGTCACTTAATGTTGCCGCGACTTAGTGCTTGAAGTCATAAAGCTGACTTTTCTAAGCCGATTTAAGTCGAGTTGAGTTGAGTCGCACAAGCGACTCGGCTCGACTTCAAAGTCATTTATGTTGACTTGAAGCGACTTGAAGTGACTTCAAGTCGGGTATTCAACTCAAAATTGTAGAATAGCTGTACGGACATGATGGGATGATTTCTTTCTATGCTGGATGCCTTGACAAAGGTGAACAGTGATCTGCATGCTTACAAGTTGTATTGATGGACTTAGTGAGGCAAGATGCCCAGAAATGAGGAAAACTCTATTTTTCAACTCCCCTTGACAGGAACATGGGGTTGATGCTATTTCCAACCCCCTGATTCCAGAAAATGCGATAAGATTGCAACCTATCTATGGGTCCGGGTGCCGTTACGTCGGTTTAATCTCTCTCTTTTCTCTGCCTTTCCCCTCAGGCCCCGAGCTACACAATTCAACAATGAATGACCTGTGCTACTTACAAGTCCAAGGATATAGAATCTGATTACCTTGCAAGAAATGGGCTCGGTAAATACATCCTTACCAAAATAGGAAATTCAACACCATCAAAAGATCACTTCGAAATGCGGTACTCACATGCATGGTGCGCAATTCTATCAGGCAAAAGAATTTTTTTTCTCATGTCATGAAGTGCCTTTAGACTTTGCCTTGAATTCATTTACCAGCCCACCAAAATTATCATCCTGATTATGAATCTTGATCAGCAAACTACCATGCAGAGGGAAATGATCATAAGTCAGCACAATACATGGTGAGGCATTCTCAAAGTGATAGTCCAAGAAAATGCTGAAAAGATGGCCAGGAGGTTCATTGCGCTCCTACCTTTGTTCAGTTGGCAATTTCAATGCAGGAGGACAAGGTATGGGAATCCGGTCCGAAGGGTTGCCAAATAATTGTTTGCTGTTGTCAACACCGTGTTCTTTTCAAGGGGGGTTGACAGATAGATTTATCCCAGATACCTAACCAACATAATTTTGCGTCCTTTTCATCACTACCATGGCAGTTTGATAAATTTGATACCGTTATAAAGTCTACAGACTGTAAATGTCTTGTACCCATGGAATCCTATTTATTATGATCTCAAAAGCGAAGTCTGCACAGCATATGATATAGAGCTTTAAAGAGTACCAAAAAGTTGACTTGAGTCGACTTGAACAACTTGACTCGACTTGAACCAGAAAAGTCAAGTCAAAGTCAAGTCAAAGTGCGACTTGTCATGACTTTCCAAGTCGAAACTCGACTTTTCAAGTCACGGCAACATTATAGTCACTTGTGAAGCAATTGGCATTCACCCGCAAAATAGGCATTTTTATTATTGTGATAGGCATTAGTCCCATCAATAGGCATCATCCAATGCCTATCATACTAAAGTTGTCGTGTCTCCTCATAACGCACTCAATCGCTTTTCTTGGCCGTGGGTGGTTGAGGTTGAAGAAAGCTTAGAGAGAGATGCACATTGAGCGTCCGCTGTCAGTGTGGCGGCAGAGAGCAGTTGTCGCAATCTGTCACCCATGTCACTGGGCCACGGCACACATCAACAGCTTGATCAACCTGGCAGAGCCTTTCTCGACGTGAGCTTTAGATGTCCTGTAGATTCAAATAGGATAAGGATCTTTGAATTTACAGATTTTTAGAGGCAAAAAAAAATCAAGACCCCTCACGTTTCATAAATATTTTGCGTCGTGCATATCATATCTCTATCTAAGTGCCTTTGGCGTCTATCTGATCCAATTTCGCTTCAAATAATTTATTCATCCAAGGTTCAGCCTCCGCCTCAAAGAGGCCTAATCCATGTCATGGAAGCTCATGGACCAATTGCGCAGTTTTCGGCTGCTCGGCCCACCATAAAAGTCACAAAATGTGACGAGACGCGTCAACGGTCAAGCTTCCCTTCCTCCCTCCCAACACCTCGACGCGTCTGGCCCCTTATTCCCATCACTTCATGTCGCGTATCCACGACCAACCGGATCCCTCAGTGATTCGAAAAACCGCTCGGTCTTGGCAGCCATCAAGCAGGCTTCTAGATCCCAAAAATAGTGAAGCCCCGGATATTACCCACCGTAGTCTGGTCGATAACATGTTGACCGAAGCAGGTCAGTGGTACTTGGCCGCACTCTCATCTTATCTAACAATTGCTGGTTCAGTCACCTCCGTTACATCCCTCATCGACCGCATTGAGGAACTTTGTCCCTCGCTTCCCACATCTGTTCCCAAAGGCACCGAGGAGGACAAGATCCGCCACGTTCTGAACCACATCAAGGGCCCTGACCCCGATGATCCAGGTTCCACTTTCAATCGTCGCATGGACATTCTGTTCGGTGAGGATTGCCGGGACGACAACGGCCGCCTTCATCACGTCCGTCGCGGCCCGTGGGGCATGAAGCTAGTGGTCCAATATTTTCGTAGCATTAAGTGGGCCACAGGTTGTGTACCTTTCACCATGGCATCTATCAAGTTGACGCGTATTGTTACCGAAATGGAACATCTTTGGTACGCAGCTTCTTTGATATCAAGTCACATCCATCTGATTTATGGGCAGTTTGAACGCGTCGGATGTAACTGCCTCTGCACCTCAAACCGGTCAAGCATCATCTTCGAAATCCGCCGGATCCAAACGAAAATCTGCAGAGGCACTGTCCGACACGGAAGACACTCCGACGCCTAAGAAATCGAAGAATAGTAGTAGTACGTGTCAACTTTGTTCGCGTATCACGACTAATGTCTGTTTAGCACGCAACGGCTCAGTTACGATCGAGGACGTGGACGAGGATGACGAGTTTGATGAAGAGCTGTCTCCGGCCGCTAGAAATGCTCAAAAATGTTCGTGCCGCTCATCATTTGGATATTCCTGAGCCGACTATGTAATCCCAGCCAAAGTCGGAGACCAGCCAAGCGAAGGAGACTCAGGCACGGAGGATGAAGGCGCTACAACACGCAAGAAGCCTGGTATGCTAGCTGTTGCACCTCTATAGATTCACGCTCCTCACACTCTTTCTAGGAGCACCGGGCAGTCGACTTGGACCCACCCGAACGACGAAACTAGGTAAATCTTCCTGTTAGTTGCTAAATAATACAAGTCTCATTTGATGCTGCAGCGGATCGACGTCGGAACAAGAAGAAAGCTTCGAAAGGCTCTGGGTCCGACCCAACTGCTGTGGGTGCCAACGGGATGCTTGTTGATGTCGAAACCCCAGCATTAGTCGAAGCTAAGAAATCCCCGACTGCTGACGTTCAGCATTTTTCTGGGAAGCCTTTCATGAGCATCGGACAGAGTGGCATTCAGAAACCCCATCGCAAGTGCAGGCTGTGCGGGTGCGTAATTTAACTTCTCACCTACTGACCCATACATACTATTTTCTCAGCGATCTCACCGTTTCTGATCCATCAACCTTCCGACGGCATATGGCGAAATACCACAATGTATGAATTATCTGGTGTCTTTGCTCCTCACCGCTAATCTTACGTTTAGCCAGAGTACCAGAAATGGACCGAAGAGAACAAGTTCGAGCCGAGACTCGAAGCTGACGCGGCAGCACGTAAGTTAGCTGTGCTGGATGCTGCGACGAAGAAAGCTCGCCTTCATCAGGCCACTCTTGATCCGCACCTAAGAGATAAACCAGAACGAGTTGCACCATACAGCGACGATTTATTTCGTGACGCAGCATTGGAGTGGCTGATTGCGACAGATCAGGTGAGCAATTTCTCAATCTCCCGAGCGTAACTGACACATGCATACAAATTACAGCCGATCCGTGCTCTTACCCATCCGAAATTCAAGGTGATGATCGATATTGCTGCTCGGGCAACTGAGGGTGTTCAGATTCCTGGTCGCAATTCAACGAGGAAGGAAATCGTAAACTTGTTTCATGCCCAAATGGATAGACTTCGGATTCGCCTCCGCGTAAGCTGATTGATTTATTGATGATTGCACCACATACTTACGATACTGGCGGCTTAGAGCAACGCCGTTACTGGCCAGATTCACATCACATGTGATGCCTGGCAGGCAGGGAATACTGACGGCTATTTTGTCGTTACAGGCCATTGGATGGAGGAGACGTCTCCAGGGATTTGGGTACTCCAAGAGGCGCTTCTCGGATTTACGCGCCTAAATAACGCCCATCACGGTGTTCGTCTCGGTCAGGCCTTGTACAAGATTGTCAACAGGCTTGGGCTCGAAGGCCGTGTACATGTCTTTTCAATGTATTTTGCGCACTGTTCTCATTCTCCCGCCACCGTAGATCGGATATGTGACGTGTGATAATGCAGCCAATAACGGCACTATGCTTACAGAGTTTGCGCGCCAGGTTTTACAAGCAACTGGCGTAAAGTGGGACCCAATTGAACGCCGCATCAAGTATCTGATATTCTACTTGAGTTAATAACCTCCTTAACATTCACCTTTTAGTTGTCTCGCGCATGTTATCAATTTGGCGACTCAAAAGCTCATCTCGGACAAAGTGGTCGTAGATGCGTGCAAGTAAGATTGGGTCGTTGACAAGGCTGCCGTTGGGTCGAAGGAAATCGTAGTGCCTGCCGGCAACCAGGAAACGGAACGTGTCGATGGCGCACATCCTCATCGCCATGTTATACAGGGAATACGTACTCTGAGAAAAATCCGGTGCCCAGACGGCGATGCCGAGTTTGGCGAGATAGGAGCCGACGTGAAGAAGCGCGCTTTCTTCCAGTTTGAAAAATGCTGACAGGATCTTGTTCTTGGTGAGAATAGCTTCTTCGACGCTGACGCCAAGCTTCAGGGAGATAAAGATCAGATTTGACCGTAACTGAACTTATGAGCATAGACTAACCTTGATGCCAGCGGGGTCAATGAGGTTGCGGCCAGATTGCCCCGTCTTCCTGAGTTCATTGATGTCCATACCTTCGAATCGAAGGACAAACACTTTGACTTCCTCCGGTGTAGCAGAAGACGGGGCACAGGATGCATCCAAGCAACCCCAGATGAATCGGATGTGATAGTGAAAGCTAGTCTAGAGCAAGTGAGTGATTGTCAGACTGGGTATGGCTAAGATTGGAAGGAATAATGATACCTTGAATGTTTGAGCGTCCTTTTCTATGTCGGCCGCGAACATCTGATATTCACCGCCCCTCCTCTTCTTCGTCTGCGATGATGGACTTGGAGTGGAAAGTGTTCCTGGTGATGAGCGAGGCAGGTGCTTCGAACAAGGTACAAAACTGTGTTAAGGTCGTCAATTGTGAAATACCATAGCTGTGCTCCTCCATCGCTGGTGACATGTATGTAGGTGGTGGCGCCATAGACCTCAAGTAGCGCCTTTCCGCAGAAGGGTCTAATGAGTGCATCTGCCGCGGTCCCACGACTCCTAGGAACGGAGTCCTCGGAAGGGAGTTTTTTTGTCACGTGGCGTAAATCCCAATCTTCCCTAATCTTCCGGACCAACGGGGGATCAACGATCAAGAAATATACACAGGATCCTTTTTAGGCTCATATAAGGCTGAAAGATTGATATCTGAAGAGTTCAGGTTCGCCTGACCACTGGCTGAACAACAACAACAACAACCACTACGCCCCACGCCCCGCGCCCCTATTTTGTCACTCTGGCCTTCCGTGAATACTTGGTCGAAATCAAGGGGGTACCGGTCCGTGAATGCCGGACCGGGTGCTGGTTGGTTGGTTGGCCCGGTGGCCCCCAAAAAACATTTTCGGGTACTTAAAAAATTTGGACTTGGGGCTGGCCCAGGGATGCTTTTAGTCCTTCCTAATGGTCGAATAACACATTCCCTGTGCCACAAAACTCCTGTTACCTCCTTTCCTCACCCCTTGTCCGTCTTGATTTGGTATTGTGTTTGAAAATCTCCGCCGATCACAGTTCCCGGCGTGCTCTCGTGTGAGTTTCTCAGTCATCCCGATGTTACGGTACTCATATATACTTCGCCTTGGTTACAGAGTTGAAGGGCCCGAACAGAGTGACCATTCGGATGCTCCCGACTTGAGCGATGATGATTCCTTCATGAACTTGGACTCCCCGATCCCATCGCCGAAGGCCCCCCAAGATTATGACTCTGAACTTGAATTGCCCACTGTTGAATGGCGGTCTCCCTCACCATTGGAGTATATTCCTGACTCCGATTTGCCTTCAACTCAGATTGGGCCATTGTTGCAGTCCGTCCCGGAAACTGAGGTGGGTATCACAGCTGTGTCACAGTTATAATTCCCTCATTTGAGTAGGATCTGGCCGACCACGACGAACAGGAAAATGGAAGCAGCGCCCCGGCCACTATGCCCGACGCGGTCTCCAGTGCTCCGACTTCCTCCGAGTCGGCGCCTCCGGGAATCACTGTCACTCCCAATCTGGGAGCAGAACCAACTGCGAGACGCTCCGGTCGCAAGCGCAAAGAGCGGGAGGAATTGAAGGACTTGTCAGCAGCGCTTTCGGCATGCATTTGCGGATCTTCGGCGGCTCCTCTGGATAGTTCGGAACACCCGAATGTGGTACGGTGCAGAAATGAAGGCTGCAAACTGTGTGTATGATGCTGTATGGCAGGAAAATATGACAATGTCTTGGATTTATTACATTTAACATCAAACCTCTGCTGAATGAGCCGTATTCGAGTGTATTTCTCGGGTGCAACTGTCTTCGGGACGAGTTTTCGCGAACCGCCCAAGCATGCACGTGAATAATTGCCTTTTTAGGCCATCACGTGGTATGACGTGGTTGGTTGGTCGAGCCCAAGGGGTCTAAAAAACAAAAACCGGCATATGTTCCGTCATTCACAAAACGGTACCCCCTTGGTCGAAATAGTCACCACAGTCTGGGGGACTGATGTATCACTCCCCGCTAAAGTCCCAGATGCAATGTTATAATGAACAGCCTCATCAGGTTTCGGTTTTGATACTTCAGTTTAGAGGTTCGTCCAAATGCAGTAGACACCCGGCACGCCACTAGCGTAGGGAGTCGCCGTCGTACAGCACAATGAGCACATGTATGCTCCTGTTTGCCAAAACCATTATTGGATCATCCGCATTTAGATGACTGAGGGTGCCATGCTCTTGGTCCGAAAAAATCAGTATCTTTGGTCGGGACAAGGTCTTGTATTTCCGAACTCATGGAACCGATGTCGCATTGCCATCGCACTATGTTGACCTCCTCCCCTGATATCCAATATCTAATATGTTTTCACTGACACACTTACCGCTTTTATTACTTTATTCTTCACCGAATTATTGCTCTATTCTTTACCTACCTCCTAGATCTATCTCAAAAGGGCACAACAGCAACTTTACTGGCCCCAATATACCAGATCTTTGATCGTAGATCCACCCTTTGGACCACAATCTTATGTTATGATCCAGCGCGACTCGGAACAATTTTGGGAATTTCTCTGATTGAAAGTATTGGGGCCCGCGTAGTAAGCGTCAAAATAGGCCTGACAACCATCTATCAGTCCCTGAGACGACCCTGGCCCGGCAAAAAAATGTACCAGATGTGCAGGTGGCCACGCGGAAGCGAGCACATCGAATGAGTTTGAATGTGACATGTGTACACTCTTATATTCTTGTGGTACTGCCGGAACAGCCATCATTCCCCCCACCTTGTTCTCTCCTCCGCCTCGACAGCTCGTCCTGTCCCATGTCCGACTCAAGGAAAGCCAGAAGAAAGCGAAAGGCTGATCAACTTGCAGACACCCTACTATCAGCAACTGCCTACCGGGCCACACTAGGTAGTGGGCCACTTGCATAATACAATGTGTTGTGATGTACAATCCAGAGATTTGGTGACTATGGGATGGAATACGACCTATGAGGACACTGTATGTCAAATTACATCTCCCCCTCTAACTAGAGGGTTATATTGGGCTATATAGGTGTATCTGCTTTGCCTTTTTGCTTCCCCCATGTCCTTTGCAGCATATACGACTCCCCACCCGCATACACGGTTTTCTGCCGAATACTTTGCCAGCATAACAGTTGCTGGCGCCACCGACATCATTCGAAACAATCAGCTTCCTCGTATCCTGCCTAAAAACAGGTGCGGAAGGACAAATTGAAGAAAGCAGCTTCTTCCGTTTCGGGATCGACTCCCACAGTTGAGACCTCCTCCATGTCTGGTCCATCGGTCGGCCTTGCTGATGGAGCATCGTTCAGGGCATCATCGGACGTCACTAGCCACTTACAGGAGGTCATGGGTGTATACATTTCCTGTCGACAACAGGATACTCTACCAATTCTACCAGTAACTGCCGATGAGATCATACAGGAATATACCCTGAACACGGAACAAGCCCAGGCATTCAAAATAATTGCAGAGCACAGCTTACAGAGGCAAGACTCGCCTCTGCGGATGTTTCTTGGTGGTCCTGGTGGGACGGGCAAGTCCCGGGCAATCAATGGATTAACCGATTTCTTCACTAGAAGGGGTCAAGAGCGACGATTCAGATTAGCTTCCTACACAGGTGTTGCCGCTCGCAATATTGCCGGCATGACTTTGCATGCAGCATTGAACCTGGGCCAATTATCTAGGATGAGTAGCAAGGCGAAGCGTGATTTGATGGCCATGGGGGAGGGTGTTGACTTTCTGTTCATAGATGAGGTTTCCATGATCGGTTGCGGCCTTCTCTCTGATATAAGTGAAGCCCTGAGCATTGCTAAAGGAAATACTGACTCCTTTGGAGGTATCAATGTTATATTCGCAGGTGATTTCTCTCAGTTGCCTCCTGTTGGTACAAAGTCACCGCTTGCTCTCGTTCGATGACCGACTTGACCCGAGGGATGGTAGCGTCGCCGAAGTCTTCGCGACACGTTCAAGCCTGATTCGAACAGGCATCTTCTGCATACAAAGCGAAGGAATCCAAATTGCGCAGAGGCGCGCCGCTCCGCCATTGAACCAATGTTCCCTCTACATCTGAACTTAGATTTATTGTTTGAAACTTGCCGGTGACAATAGGCTCTGGAATTTATTAAGGGGCATTCAAGTTGTCGTGTTCCCTCCCAAAGGCCTAGAAATCTTCAAAATGCCATTTACGCGGACATTTGGATGGTTCGACGTCCTCAGGCTAGGACTCTGCGTCTGGCAGCGGCCATCCCCTGCGGAATTTTAAGTCAAATTGTACGCGCCCTGATGCCCTCCCTGCTGTGTCACCCAACGCGGCCCAAGATGTCGCTGACTCGGTCCGGAGTGCTGGTTTCGATCCGCCCCCTGCCCAGGCCTGACCACATTCCGTGCTTCGTGGGCCCGCCTTTCGCGCGAGGAGCTTTCCAGGCCTTTCTTTGCCTGCCACAAAGGGAAGGTGTCGCACCGGCAGCTCGACACTGCCGCAGGGATTATGTAAGGTAAGCCTCAATTTATCAACGTAGCACCCGTGCTGCGAGTCTGTTACGACTCTGCGTCCCCCCCTACCCTCCTTCGCACCCGGATATTACTCCACCATTATCCCTCCTGCTTTGTTTCGAGATTGTAATTTCCTCAGCTATCGAAAGCCACTTTCTTCTGGGCTATCGAAAGCCACCTTTTTCTTGGCTATCGAAAGCCACGTTCTTCTTGGCTATCAAAAGCGACGTTACTCTGAGCTATCGAGAGCCACTGTTCTCCGGGCTATCGAAAGTCACCTTTTTCTCGGCTATCAAAAGCCGTTTTTTCGCGGGCTATCGAAAGCCGCATTTGTCTCGGCTATCGAGAGCCAGTTTTTCTTATCCAGACCCCATTCCCCCTGTGCCATCAAACACCGGGCTTTCAGGGATCGGACCATTTTGTTGCAATGAGATCACCAGATGGAAGCCGAAAAGGCAGGAATAGCACCAGATGGAAGGCGAAAAGCCCTGTCACATTGTCACACCATGACTAAATATGTGACAGAGTACAAATAAGGAAGGCGGACCCGTCTGAACCAAACACTACCAAACCCCACTTCAACACTCCCACCTGGGACAGACAGAACACCAAACACAGAAGAAAAAGAAAACATCACAACTCCCACCGAATGCGACAACTCCCACCCAATTCTACAATCCTCTCCCAACTAGGTGCGAATCGGTGGAAGACCAGGGCCAGAAACATCGCCGTAGCCACCTCCCATGTGTTTCTCCCACAACCCCAAGAATGAATCCACGTCGAGACCAGCATCGATGGCAGAAGCGAAAGCCGCAGCGTGCGACTGAGGAGTGCGCAGATTGGAATTGATCCAATCCTTGACAAATGCAGGCATCGAATGCATGCATTTGTAAGCAATATGGCCTGCACGACCGCACCGATGACAGTCCAAATTGGTAGGATCGCACCAGCGATGTCCCTGTGAGTCGAGAGGGAAGCCATCAGAGATGGTGCCAGTCAAGGGGGAAGAGGAGGTAGCGGCAGCAACACGGCGGGGGGCAGAACCATGGGCGACAAGGGTGATGGACGAAATCCCGTCATCCTCCTGCTTGATCCCAGGATCAGCAGCAGAGGCAGAGAGTAGGCTGGTGATTTCTTCCAGCGCAGGCTCAGTTGCACGTGCAAGGAGGACGGTGCGAACTGCACTGAAGGATGAGTCGAGGTTGATAAGGAGGAGATCCTTATGGGTAGTTGCATCGACAACGACACCCATCGCAGTGAGCCTCGATACGGCAGCAGCCATAGCGCGGATATAGACGGTGATGTCCTTAGAAGGATCATGCCGAACGGTGTTGAGCTCCGCACGAGCAACAACACGGTTGGTCATGTTCGACTTCTCGAAGTGACCCTTTAGTGCTTTCCAAGCCTCAGTAGCAGAGACCTGGTCTTCGACTAGATGCTGAAAGTCATCGCTGACCTTTCCATACAGGTACGGAACAAGCATGCGATCAAGGGTGATGTTGTCTGCATCTGTGCCAGGCCCAGTGCCATCCTGGACCCAAAGAGCATCTAGTCCCAGCAAGAAGACTTTCACATTCTTCCCAAACTTCACCCAGTTGGATGAGTCGAGAGTGACAGTGAGCACAGACGTAAGAGCAGAGGTGATGTAGGGAGGGGACATGTGATCTGTGACGTGTGATGTGTGACGTGACAGAAAAGCGCAAGAGGAGGTTATCCAGAAGGTAAAGGATGAATCCACCCAAAGACAGACAGATTTTTGAAAGAAAAGAGGCAGAGGAAGATGATATGAGGTATAGAAGACTCTGAGACAGGGCCCGTAACCTGTTGCAATGAGATCACCAGATGGAAGCCGAAAAGGCAGGAATAGCACCAGATGGAAGGCGAAAAGCCCTGTCACATTGTCACACCATGACTAAATATGTGACAGAGTACAAATAAGGAAGGCGGACCCGTCTGAACCAAACACTACCAACCCCACTTCAACACATTTCCATTCAGAGCGCTTGTGACGCCGTAAGACCACATTCCCCCCGTGCCATCGAACGCCGGGTTTCAGGAATGAGGTCGCTCGTTTCTTTGCGAGTGCCCGTGACACTCTAATATTCATCCCTCGTGCTATCGAACACCGGGGGGAACTTCTCATTCATGATTCCATAAGCCCTCGTTCCAGCGAACACCGGGTTTTGGAAGGATGAGGTTTCTCCTTCCATTCAAGTCGCCTGTGTCTTTTGCTTCCAAGGGACATTCAGATTCAGCGCCGCCAAACACCGGTTTCTTGGGTATTTGCTTGGTCCATTCGGCCGGACACAACCTGTTTACCGCGTCGCTTCCGGTGCTGTCGAAGGCCAACCCGTATTTGCGGTTACCGCTGTTCCAAGGACGCTAGAACCGCCGCGCTACCGGAGGGAGCCTCTCCGGGGCCAATGTCGCTCCGACTTCAACAATTCCCGTCCACCTCCCATGTTAGCAATCCCGACGGCAGCGTTCGGACGGGGCTTATTTTTTGCTGAACACGTTCGAACCTCGAAAATTTCGAGTTGTTTTCACAATCTCGGTCTTGGGCACTCAGTGGATTGAGCACTCTTCCTTTTGCTGATGTCCTTGTGTCTTGTCCTTATGTTGGGCATCAGTGAGTACAATCCAACAACAATTGTTGTTGCAGTCAAGTGGTGTGCAAGCCAAATGTGGAATACACAACTCCCAGTGAGAACAGCCATATAAAGACTAACCCGAGTTCATAACCACTGCACATATTCACGGAAACTGAGAAAATGCCGATTAGAGTTTGACGGTTCCTCCTTGTCTTGCTATCTATGTTGTTTCCTCAGACTCAAAAATCCAGTGCTGCTCTCATTAACTCTCCAGAGTTCTGAAGCATGGGAAAGAGTCCTGATTGAAATATTCTAACAGCTTGAACAAGACCGCCCTCCAGTTCCCGGGTGGTTCTTTGACGGTCCCACGAGCGTGGCGTCGAAGTCCTTTTGCCACGATGGCGGGCCGACCCGACCCGGAAACCCACTGGGTTGACCCGTACCCGTGACCATCCCTAAAAGGGAGATAAGTCGTCGTGCCCTGCTCTCGAGGAAGTTAAGACTGCTCTCACAGCCCGCGGAATACTCGTCACGGATTTGTACTCCCTCCCCACTGGTTCTTACATCGGACTCGCCAATCACCGCCATGTCGACGACATCCTTGCCGCCGGTGCCATATCCGCCCCTGCCCTCTCGCCTAACCCAATCCCCGTGATGCGATGCCGCCAGATTGAGATCGAGCACTGCTTCGAACTCGTCGTGTCCGGCCTCTCTGAGGGAGAAGGTGTGCAGTCTTCGCTGTGCCGCTGGCTTACTTCGACGTCGCCGTCTGAAAACGCGCACAAAAGGCGCAAATCATCCAACGTTAGGGATGACGACTCGCTGATGACGGACAAACCTGCCGTCGTTTCCGTGCGTGTTTTCCTCCCGTTGAAAACTCCCAAACTAATCGCGGCTCGGGATGCCTCTTCAGAACAATCGATGAAGTGCGCTGAAATGAAGCGGGTTTCGTCGCTTGTCTTTCCCTTAAGGGTTTTTCATGGTGTATTGAGCTTTGCGGGTGTTGATGTGTCGCCGAGATGTGATGAACGAGTGCTACCGAGTCGCAAAAAATCTGTTTATTCTTTAGATACACAATACAAACTGACCACTGTTTCGGCCCCTTGAAAAGTGAGACCATGCATTTGAACATGAGTTTAGGCACATCAGGAAATATATTAACCACAGGCGAAAGCAGTCAAGGGATATGTGGGTAGGGATGGACACGGGTACGGGTTCGGGTATAAATCAGTCAACCCGGTGGAGACCACGCGGGATCTCTGGGGCCGGAGAGGAGCCAACGGGGCTCGCAGCGGGTGGGTGCAAGCGGAGAAAAACCCAATGTATGACTAAGCTACGACAGGAGAACCTAATACGACCAAACCAAAGCCCGACACGCTCGGCCACACCACAGTCACCCCCTCCAAAAAACGTCCGAGGGAAGTGAGGACAGGCGCGACCCCGCGCCATCAAGCTAACCAAAAGAATCCCGCAAAGAATAGTCAACAAACGCGTTCGCAAAATCCGCAATCACTGGATTCAGGAAATCCGCGAAGACAGGCTCGAGTGCGACAATCTCGACCAGCATGCACAGGAAAACAAGCTGATCCCCGGGGAGTTCCACGGGACCAACGAAACCCGGACGGCAGATACATGTTAAACCCGGAACATGCACCCGGAAACCCGGATTACCGTAGACTCCAGCTTCTATCGCAGATGGGTCCAGCATGGGACCACCCCCACGTGGTAGCCAGCTTTTGGCGCAGATGGTTCACAGCTCGGCCGGCTCAGCTTGTAGGCTCGTGACCAACCGCTCGCCATCACGTGGCTACGCTTTTCACGGTTACATGAAGCTTTGATCCCTTGACCCCGTGATCAAAGTTGCTTACATGTGACTGACTGGTCGCGAGTCTACTCAGCTTGTACTAGTGGGACTGGGCAACGCGGTCCAAATGGCCAAAGTGTTTGTACTTCTTTATTGATGAAGTCACCCCGCCAAGATGTGATGGTCAAACGCCGACCCATTTTTTGGCTGCTGTTGCCATCATGCTGCCAGACTTGAGAGGCAAAGTCCACCCGAATTGGCCTGCCTGTGTTTTGGCCGAACGGATTTCGAGAGAAGCCAAATTTGGTGTAGATACATATAGAGGGAAGACCATACGGCAAGATTAGAAAAAATCCTTCGGCCAAAACACAGATTCAGTTGATTTATTCAACATCTGAGACAGAGGAAAGCGAGGAAAGCATTCATGTGCCTCAAAAACACGTCCTCGCCCGAGCGTTACCAAACGCGTGACATTATGTGACATAGCGCGTCGCGTCAGTTTTTGCGTGCCTCTGCAACCCAACGGATGTTGTCCTTGACTGCAAATATTGGAATATAGTGGTACATATATTTCCTCACTAACTATGGGGAACTACTCCGAAGGATATTGTATCAATTTGACAACCTTGAAGCTACTGTGCATACTGAGTGCATACTCCCATGAGCATGGCAGTGCTAATCCGGTACCCAAAGTGCCCACAGTGCATTCTGCACTGATAGCGGTGATTATTGAGGACTTCGAGGTTGAGGAGGATGTTGAAATGGAGGAATGATGTTTAGAACTGATTGAATATATGTGTCCGGCTTGAACTCACTACTACCTACCTGCCAGAAATGTATTCCAAAGGTGTTTAGAAATATATTCAACTCAAATATCCTGTATTCATTAATCTCTGGACTCGCTTGTACATTCATCGAGATATTGATTCCAGCGGCGCGATCTGAGGTGGCTATACACTTAGTAAGCAGCCCATCAAAATGTGATCGCTGCCCAGTCCCAGTACTAGCTTTTCAGAATCCTGGCTCACGTGGTGGGTCACGTGTAAGCCAAACAAGCACAACTTCCAGCCTTCGACCTCGCGAACAGGACTACACCGCCGTTCGGATCAAACATTTGTACAACATTTCAGATCAAATGTCGTCCTGACATCGGAAAGAGGTGCGTCAGACAAAAACAGTCAAATCTTCAGATGTCCCACTGACAAGTGGACATTGGTGGGACATCGAGATGATATTGTATGAACACACTTTGAAATAGTTTTTAAATTTCTTTACAACTTTATAAATGCTTTTCAAAAATGAAACAAAAACATATTCATTCACAACTATGTACATGGTGGACGTCACAAGCGACGAAACTACGATAAGAAAGTAGAAGAAAATAGAAAGGAAAAAACCGCGGCGTGTTCAGATTGTATTGCCGCATCCAACTTGAGCCTTGGGGGAAAGAACACCAGGAAATACCCGAGAGAGCAGAGGGTCAAGGAGCTTGAGTCTTGGAGCTTGGCCATGGCAGCTTGAGTCTTGACGGCTTGAGTGACTTGAGTCTTGACGACTTGACACCAGATCCCGATGGACTTGAGATAGACTTGGAGTGGACTGGCGGCTTAGAGTGGGCCAGCCACGGCACGGGAAAGAGAGGCTCTTGAAGGGGATGGTCTTGAAGAAGTGTCTTTGGAGAGGGTGACATGGTGGCGGGAGGAAAAAAGTGAATGACAGCGAATGACACGATCAACCAAAAGATGGGATCAGCGTCTGATCCGACGGTGGGCACCGACCCTCAATTGATGGCTCCCCACGCTTGCGCGAGAATTTGGCAACTTGGGGGAGATGGACGGAGCGTCTGGAGCTGAGTAGCTTGAACATGCATGCTCAATGAATCTGTCCGCAGGATGGAAAATATGCAGGTTAAAACCCGGCCTTTGTTTGATGTGCGCGCAAATGTTTTCAGCATCATGCATATCAACCAGACATCACGGACTGGTCGGACTAATGTCTGTCCGACATATCTCACCGAAATGTCTGCACAATGTTTACTGGACGCCATGGAGATATTACGAGAATTCTCGATTAAACATCAAAAACCAACGTCGGCCAAATAAAATTCTCGATTGGTGGTGTATGGCACGCCCCAAACGTTTCAACAGCTTCATTGTTCGACCTCGCGAACAGGACTACAAGTGTAGGAACCCGTGCCTTCGGCACGTAACACGCACAGGCTTAATCTCAGTATTTTGGTTTTTGAATATTATAACTAAAAGATTTTACACAAAGAGATGATGTATTTATATAGTCGAAAAAAAAGAGGCAAAGTAACTGTGATTTTCATTAGATAATTTATGACAAAAGTACAAAGACATACCAAATAATCAAAGGAGAACCTCAGGGTATACAATGTTCTTGGTCAGTGTGGTATTATGAGTTCCTTTGAAGAGTACTTTGATCCGTTGACTGGAAGTGGAACGGGAAAGGGCAACATAGAGCTGTCCATGGGCAAAGACATCTGTGCGAAGATCCAAGCCAACATGTTTCACTGACTGGCCTTGTGCTTTGTTTATGGTCATGCAAAAGGCAAGACGAACTGGAACCTGCCGGCGTCTCATAGCAAATGGAATCTCCTCAGCAGAGGGAGTGATGGTGATGCGAGGAATAAATGCAGTTTTGCCATGATGTTCTCCACCAATGATTCGAATCTCTATGACATGTGGGGATATTTTGGTGACTATGCCACGGGAACCATTGCAGAGACGATTTGCAGGATCCAAATTCCGAAGGACCATGATGGGGCATCCAACTTTCAACACCAATTTAGAGAGAGGTAGGCCAGATGCCTTGATTGAGTTGAGATACTCAATAGGATATTCAAAGCCATTGTCAACTCCCTCTTCTATCACCTGAGAATCTGCACTGTGAAGAACAACTGCCTCGCCAGGCATCTTGTCAAGCAGCATTTGATTGATCTCGTCCACATCATCATTGCGTGCTGACAGAATGGTGCGTTCCAGGAAGTATTGGTCATGCTGTTGGTCTGCAGGGAGAGTGGAGATGCCAGGGTAGAGAGTGTTCAGAAGGCAGTCAACTGTGTTCTGTGGCAGTTTCATAGAGTCAGGAAGCTTTATGTTTTGGGCAGGATCAATATTTCGACCATTCCCAACATCCAGGAGCCATTTAGCAAAATCCTTCTCTTCTTGTGGAGCATTTGGCCCACCAAGACGCATATTTTGGGTCAGATGCAGCTGATGGACCTTTTGCCACAACAAAGAGCGCTGAAGACAGAGGCCAACAATGCTGTCGGTGATCCTCGGAGTCTGTATGGGGACCTAGGCTATGGATTACCGCCTGGGTGCGTCTTGAGCGTCCTGCCGGCTATCCACTTGATAATTCTTTCGTAGCCCCGGATACCCAATGCGCTCAAGATCCCAGATCATTCCAGGCGCCCAACAGGAGTATCCCGCCGACAGGTGACTACAATTTCCAGCGGCCTACTCTTACTGATGAGCCTAGGTTTACGCATCATCGACATGAAGAACACTCTCGCCGCGGAGGTCATCCTGGATATCCGCAGTATGTCGTTCACTTGCGGTGGCTTACCCTACATCTATATGGTTTTGACTGTTCATTAGGAATAACCGCTCATCTTCGCTGAACATGGCCACCCATGAACATCCCCAATACCCCGCGTCGAATGTTCCCGCACATCAAAGTCAGATGGATGAACTGTTGACCCGAATTGAAGCCATGTCGCTGAAACAAAACGAGTTGAACGAGCGTAATGAGGGTCTACAGCAGCGCACGAAAGAACTCGAGGCGATCATTGCTGCAGGCGCCGACCGGAGCCAGCGGGCAATTCCTGACCACCGCGGCGCTCCGCCTTCCCTCACATCTCAGCGCGGTAAAAAGAGAGGACTCCGAACCCGCTCAGGCGGTCAGGCACGTCCGCGCCTTCGGGGGGATGGCTCCGAATCCGAGGCGGAACCCGAGGCGCATGATGATTCCGCCCCGCCGTCGGCATTGCTTCCTTCCGAGTCTCAAGGCATGCGCTCGGCAGTGAAGAAGTCGGTGTACCTCGGTTCGAAAGACCTTATCGACAAGAGTTTCAAGCGCTCCCGGGCGATTTTACAAGTGCGTCTCCAGATCCCTCGCTAACCCCTTTTAAACTGAAGTGCAATATCTAGGATCAGGTCTCGCGCTCGTTCCGTGAAATCATTGGTGTTCCCGGAAACAAGTGGCCTGATCTCACCGTCCCCCGCATCGACGAAGTGACGGACGAGTCTTATCTGAACCCGATGTTCGAAGCGACCGTGTCTCATCTCACTAATCAACACCTGTTCGATGAGGTCGCGAAACAAGTTACGGCGCAGCTTCACGGTGTTCGTACATTCCCTAAAAATCTGTATTTGTCTGAAATTCAACAGGGCGTCGAATTCTGGCCCGATGGCCTAGCCATTCCAGATATGGGACAAAACGGTGCTTGTCGAGATGGCCAAAACATCGTTTCGATCTTGCAAGGCTCAGTGGCGCGTCCAGGTCGATGACGAGGCCGCTCGCATGAATGCCGCCAACCTGATGACCAATAGAAGACGTGATCGCCGCGAAGGGGTACTTCTATCCATCTGCGATAATCGTGTTGGCTCATGGCATTCTACAGAAAGCAAAGCACCGCGGCAAGGAAGGGGCCATCGAGGCGGTTGCGGCCAAGTACAACGTGAGCAAGAAGTCGGTCGCAGAGCTGTTGCACGAACAACACATGTCGGATGAAGTTTCGGGGCCCGAGGACGCCAACGATACGTCAAAGGCCGTCTGGACGACCAGAATGGCGTTCAAAACAGGCCTAGGTGACGTATCCGCAGAAGCGCTGAAAAAAATTCGTTTCGTAGAGGTGCTCGAATGCCCGTGGCGCTCAGACGAGGTGCGTATGAGTTCGACTATGATGTTTGCGCACATTTGGGTGTCTCACAAACCTAGCTGTTGTGCGCCCACCAATGAACTTCTCACTGGGTGTGAATACTATTGGGGTCACAGACACCCTATTAAAGAGACGAAAGAGACGACTGCTCAAACACAGCGTAGTTACTTCGCAATTTTCTCACCGTTGACTTGGCCACAAGACTGGCCGGCACATGCACAGGTTGTCAAAAGGCCCCAATATACCTTACTACTGGCTCCGGTAGCCGTCATTACATCCATCTGTGACCTAACATAGGTCAGAGTCAACTGTTAATTGACTTTGACCAGTTGAATGGAGTTTACGAACCCAGTGTTTCACGGACAATAATTCAGACCTCAATGCACAGCAAAATTACTCAATGACGAGCTCTGTCCAGGGGCTCCTGATATTCACAGTGCCTAAAGTACTTACCTATAAACTAACGTTGACTCAAGTGACTCAAGTTGACTTGGGTTCAACTCCGAAGTCGGTCGGAGTCATGCACGTGACTCAACTCAACTCAACTTGAGTCGACTTCACTAAGTCGACTTGCAGGCCGGAGTCGGAAGTCGCGGCAACACTAATCCTGCCTGTTTCTTTCCATACCAAGCTTGAAGCCCCTCCTCTACCAACTTGGATCCTGACAGCTCATTCTTAACTTTGTGAGCGCACCCCCATTCGAGTATCTCCATGGGAGATTCTTGCGTGCTATTATTATGTTATATTTCTCATCTCTTTCAACAGGAATTACCTGTGCAATAACCGGGACTTCAAGCTCACTGGACATTGGCCCAAATATTCTGCCGCGAATACAGCCACTTTCACCCAAATATTTGCTAGGGCTGCCAATACAGAATGTATTTGCCATGTATTTCCCGTGTGTAAAGACGGTGTGCCCTCCGCCATCCAAATAATTGTTTTTAGATCTATACAACATCCCACACAACCTTCAAATCACGACACAAGAGATGATCTCCCCAAAACATACAAAATAATATATTATAATTACTACCCGCGGTATGGAAAGATTTTGAGGACATCATGCCGTGCGGAATTGTCGTGTAATTCTGCTCATATAGTTTTCAGAAACGTACGCTGAGAATTGAGGTCAGAACAGCTGTTCTGGCTGAAATGATCAAAAACAGCTCAAAAAGGAAAAAAAATCGGCCGCGCCCTAAGTTCCGCAAAGAGCTGTAAACAGACCTGTGTGAAGATAAATCATACTCAAACGTCCAGCTTCAAGTTCAATGCTTGACTTACGGTGACTGAGTAGTAAATCAGAACGCTATCCAAAAGATCACAAGCGGTACCTCGAGTACCTCAAGCTTCAGGCGCAGTCTTCGTAGATATCATTCAAGTACGCGCGACCCACGCAACCATTTTTACTCGCCTGTTTGCACTCTACTTTATCCTTTGTTTACTACACCATTTACAACAATTCAATGCTCCTGTTTGTGCACTACGGCCGTTGACGAAGAGCCTTATTTACAGCTCTTTGCGGAACTTAGGGCGCGGCCGATTTTTTTTCCTTTTTGAGCTGTTTTTGATCATTTCAGCCAGAACAGCTGTTCTGACCTCAATTCTCAGCGTACGTTTCTGAAAGCTATATGAGCAGAATCACACGACAATTCCGCAGGGCATGACGTCCTCAGAATCTTTCCATACCACCGGCAGTAATTATAATATATTATTTTGTGTGTTTTGGGGAGATCATCTCTAGTGTCGTGATTTGAAGGTTGTGTGGGATGTTGTATGGCTCTAAAAACAATTTTTTAGATGGCGGAGAGCACACCATCCTCGTAATTGAGGCATGGCACCCGGAGCGCGTGAATAGTGGACTTGAACAAGCAGAATATAGGTACAGCTCAGGCTCTGTGTATCTGTGTGATCTATGATTGAATAAGCTGAGAAACTGACCATTATCATTCTATTGAGTGTCCTGGAGGAGTCCCACGGCTCGGATTTGCTCTTGTACTCCCTGTACAGCACCGCGAGACAACTCGATCACAACGATTCCGGGCACGTGACCGCGCTTGTGATCACATTGGGACATGTCGCGTCGCCGGACGGGGATGCACAGAGTTGATCTGAGGGGTGTAATCTCTCGAAAACACTTCAAAGTCAGAATATTGACAATTGGTTCACTCGCTGGAGGATAGATCACACAAATACACAGAGCCTGAGCTGTACCTATATTCATCATTCTCATCGGCGTCGGTGCCTCGGGTACGCCTCGCTCCAATCATGTTCAATGATGCACTGCGGAAGAACGATCAGCGGAGGGAAATCAGAAAAAGGCGGCTCTCACCTTCACCTTCCAGGTCGGCTTGAGGGGAAGCAGTGAAGAACCAGTGACAACAGAGAGGAAAAGATTTGCGCGGAGGAGGGCGTCAGCATCAGCGATATCACTGGTCAAGGCACTGATAACTTGATCGGGATCTGCAGGGTAACCCGGCTCCGTGAGATAGTGAGTGAAAAAGCGGTTAATGAGCGCGACAATCTCGTCATTTTCTCCCCATATGTTTTCCTCTGGGTTGGACTCGCAAAATTCAAGATGTGCCAGAATATCTGCCGCTGACTTGATGCGCCGATCATACGCAACCAGGAGAAGCTCGCGACAAGGCGTCTCAAACCACTCAACAATAATGTTAACGGCTGGTGCACAGGCAAAAATGCAAATTTCCATACCTCAAGAAGGTGGTGAATGCGGTCCTGGTCACCGAATGGCTGGATCGCGACATTGAAGCCGTTCGAAACAGAAAGGAAGTCCGGGTGGTTCTCGATGTCCACCGATCCGAGAGTCACGAAGCTGATGATTGTGCCGCAGATGCCATCGTGCTCCTCCCGGGAGCGGCACACAGATATCAAACTCGGCTGAAGGAGAGTCAGGTCAAACAGCGGTGGAGCAGAGTTGGGATTAACTTACATCCACGTCAGGGATGTTTACCAAATACTGGTACTCCACGCATTCCTCCAGCTGAGAGATATACAAAGGTTGCTCGAGTGGAACAGACTCAAAGCGCTTGATAAGGGAGAAGGAGCGGGGAGAAACAAAGCGAGACAGAAATTCAGAATCAAACTTTGATGCTGTCTTGCGGCCATCGAACAGCGTTGAAAAAAGAAACGGAGACACCGGAATTGGAGCACCAATGAAGAGGAAGTGAAGAAGGAAAAGGAGGCCCGTTGCCTTGAGCACACACGAGCGAGCGGGACTTGTGACACACCTGAGCCACCGCATCCACCCGTCCCGATACGCAGGCAGCTCCTCGTTCGCGCAGCACGTGCGCGGTTGGAGGAAGCTGAAAAAACGTAGGTAGCAGGCACAGTGGGGGGGTTGGTGGGTACCTGCCACTGTGTCTTCCCCTCGCGCTGCCGCATTGCCATGAAAACACACCTTCTCTGCACGCTAGCAGCAAACCCGTGCGGCATTCGAGGGGGAGCATCCTCATGGCGTGGCGTGGGGATCACCTGTGAGGTCGGTAGCTGCGCGTCGCATAGGGGGCTGGTGCGGGGTGGTGGTGGTAAGAGGAAGAGGGATGTTTGTTGCACCTGTTGGCACGTGCTACGGTGATCCGAGCTTACGTCAAGTGAGGCACATAAGAATTACATAACAAGGCCGATATAAAAACTCACAGGATCCCTGCCTGAACCCACCTTTGGCGCTACCGCCAATGAAGCCTGTGGCAATCTTGGTCAGCTGCCGGACCTCCAGCTCCAACATTGCGATGTGATCTCCCAGCACTTTGTTCTCCTCCTCGATCGAGGATATGTGATTTGTGGCTGAAACGGTATTTAGTCAGGAATAACGATGCAGATATGAACGGGCAACCTCTCTGAACAAGTGAAATCTTGCTGTTCTTTTGCTTCGATGCGGGGAGAACTTTCTGTAGCTTTATCTACTGAAGGCCGCGAAGTTCTGGGGTCCTGGTCTGTGGCTGTGAACGCCGGTCTCTTGAGTGGCGAAAAAGCCGGGGTCCTGGTTCGAGAGCTCCATGTACGGTTATTTGGCTGGTTACAGCCCAGACCCTCATGACAGGGTTCCCGAATTGGGATGTCATGAGGGGCTGTGTTCGAGACTAAAATGAGGTGTGGCCAAAATTTTGGCCCATTTCAACTTTCAAAGGTTGTCGGCGGTCCCTGGCTACCTTACTGCCCGGATAGTAGCAAGATGTTAGTGGTAGTCTGATATTGCACGACAAGGAATGAGCATCTCTCACCATGGTGCAGTGCGCGTCGCCCCCGCACGGCCCAAGCTCCGTATTCCCGCCGCGTCGGGCATCTCCGCCGTCACTGAGCTCGAATCCAAGGATCCCTACAACACGACTGTATTTGTAGGAGGGTTGAGCACGCCCGTTGAAAAGGAGACTCTAAAGATGCTCTTTATGCCGTTTGGGGCGATACATTATGTGAGTTGAATTTCCTTGAAGCTTATCTGTTGAGGGCAGTTGGGCGTATATTAAATTTCACCCTGCGCTCCCTACACGTTTGACAAGTTTTTCCTGCCACTACGGGTTTCATTACTGTTCACTGCATCATATACTTGTCTTTTCCTCTTTTCGATCTCTGTCTCGTCACCTCACAAACACATACTAAAATCCCATTTCCCGAAGGTGAAAATTCCCATCGGTAAATCCTGTGGCTTTGTTCAATTCGTACGCAAGGAAGACGCGGAACGTGCGATTGACGAGATGCATGGTTTTGTCATCCACGGAAGCCACATTCGTCTGAGCTGGAGGAAGAATCGGTTTCGCCCGTCTCTTGCGCCACGCTCATCCTTGCCTGCAAATACAAACTTGTCAATGCACGCTGCCACGGTATCATCTCAGGAAACCGAAATCAAATGAACCGGATTTTCAATATGTACTCTTTATACGGAACCTTCTTTTTCCTTGTATATCTACTGTTGGTGTTTTCCCAGTTATCCTTTTCAAAGATGTCCAACATGTTTTTCATGCACACAACTAGCTATCACCAGTATTTCTATGTAATTGTTTATTGCTTTTACTACAGCTGTGGAGGTTTTGTCGGAACTGTATCCTCCTTTTGGACGATGGTGTTCTCTTCAGACAACTCACGACTTGTTCATTCACTTTCCACTCAGTTTCTTCTTGAATGGTCCTGGGGGAACTGGTTGACTTGTTAGTGGTACTTCACCATTTCAATCAACCTGACAAGGAGGGTGACACGTGACTCCTTGGACCAGTGTTCGCCCAAAGGGTAAAAGGCTTAAATCCCGAAGGCCTTTGGAAGGGCTTCATGATGGGCTTTGGTAGGTAGGTAGGTAGGTAGGTATTATTACACGGCACGGTCCGAATAACGAACACCGGGTTCCAGGAAGTATCCCGATGTACAAGCAAGCTAATTACACCATCGTCCCTGGGCTACTACTAGTGTTGAGCACGGGTACGGGTCAACCCGCCGGGTTTCCGGGTCGGGTCGGCCCGGGTACGGGTACGGGTTCCAATTTTAGTAGACCCGAAACCCGTCGGGTACACCACGGGTCTGCGAACATTGAATTTATTGTGCAATTTAGGTCATTTCAAGGCAGTTTGACATGGCTCACAGCTATGAGAGGTACTCCAAAGTTTTGTTAAGCACCCGATGCATTAAAAACCTCAATTAGTGAGCATATTTCAGTTTTGAAGGTGTTAAACTGTGCCGGCAAGCTTCGGCAGGCATGATCCGATCAATTCCGACGACCCGTGGACAACCCGTAGACCCGCGGGTTGGGCCCGGGTTTTCCGGGTTCGGGTCCGGGTTGACTGTTTCATACCCGGACCCGGACCCGTGCCCATCCCTAGCTACTACAGACTAAATAGGACGAGCTCGCAAATACCATGAAATTTCTCCCATGCCTTGCTGTAGATCCTACCTCGTCAATAGTAGCAACAAACCACTTTGATACGTTCGACGGGCTGCGACAAGTATTCTTGAAGCTCATCGGCGTCGGTGATGGCGTCGGGGATAGCGATGTCCTCAAGCCAGTTGGTGGCATCGTCAAAGTCGGCCTGGCTCGAAGACATGCTGACCTGATTCTCATAAGCGCCGTGCCACATATTTATCCAAATGAAAACTTACTGCATCGATTTCAACATCTGTCGCAGCATCATCATTCTTGCTGTTGATATTAGCATAGTTAGACTCGAATTCCTCGCGAACAAGGCTTTCGGCGGTCTCGATCCATGCCTTCTCCCATTTACGTGCGCGGAAATAATCAAGTAGTTGGGGTGGAGCACTAGATTCAAATCAACGACGGCGTTCAACAGAATTATTGGAACTTACCCATCGCGATACGATAAATATTAGAAGAATCAGTGTGGGAATAGTACTTGTTCAACGTGGCCTTCGCAAGCTTGAGTGCCGACTTGATAGAGGGATGAAGGGCGCGCTTCAGGCCTGGGCCCTGCACCGCGGAAGTGGTGACTGTGGCCATGATCAGGTCATCGACCTTGTCCATTGTGGTGAGAACTTGTGGGATTGTGCAGTGATTCTCGTTGGAGAAATAGAGGGTCGCGTCTTTGAAGATCTGCAAAATTTCGTTGAGATGTCAAGTTACAGCTCTTTGCGGAACTTAGGGCGCGGCCGATTTTTTTTTTCCTTTTTGAGCTGTTTTTGATCATTTCAGCCAGAACAGCTGTTCTGACCTCAATTCTCAACGTACGTTTCTGAAAACTATATGAGCAGAATCACACGACAATTCCGCAGGGCATGACGTCCTCAGAATCTTTCCATACCGCCGGTAGTAATTATAATATATTATTTTGCGTGTTTTGCGGAGATCATCTCTTGTGTCGTGATTTGAAGGTTGTGTGGGATGTTGTATGGCTCTAAAAACACGTATTTGGATGGCGAAAGGCAAATCGTCCTCGTAATTGAGGTATGGCACCCGGAGCGTGTGAACAGTGGACTTGAAGCTGCGAAATATTCCTACAGTCTAGGCCTTATATATCTGTGTGCTCTATCCTCCAGCGAGTGAACCAATTGTCAATATTCTGGCTTTGAAGTGTTTTCGAGAGATTACACGTCTCAGATCAGCTCTGTGCATCCCCGTCCGGCGACGCGACACGTCCCAATGTGATCACAAGCGTGGTCACGTGCCCGGAATCGTTGTGATCGAGTTGTCTCGCGGTGCTGTACAGGGAGTACAAGAGCAAATCCGAGCCGTGGGACTCCTCCAGGACACTCAATAGAATGATAATGGGTAGTTTTTTAGCTCATTCAATCATAGATCACACAAATACACAGAGCCTGAGCTGTACCTATATTCTGCTTGTTCAAGTCCACTATTCACGCGCTCCGGGTGCCATGCCTCAATTACGAGGACGGTGTGCCCTCCGCGATCCAAACAATTGTTTTTAGAGCCATACAACATCCCACACAACCTTCAAATCACGACACTAGAGATGATCTGCGCAAAACACACAAAATAATATATTATAAATACTACCGGCGGTATGGAAAGATTCTGAGGACGCCATGCCCTGCGGAATTGTCGTGTAATTCTGCTCATATAGTTTTCAGCAACGTATGCTGAGAATTGAGGTCAGAACAGCTGTTCTGGCTGAAATGATCAAAAACAGCTCAAAAAGGAAAAAAAATCGGCCGCGCCCTAAGTTCCGCAAAGAGCTGTAAGCAGGAGTTTGCTTTCTTTCCGTCCTTGGAAGATGTCAGTCGGATTTCTGCGCCCCAACGTACTGCCAGTGAGTGTTTTGACGGGAGCCCCGCACCAGTTTTGGACCAGCTGTCGCCAAGACCCGTGCACAGGAGTAGTTACAATTCTATTCCAGAGTAAAATAAGCAAGCCGCAGAGCGTAGAAGGTTAGATCTTCGAGGAAATAGATAGTTTACGATGAACCGATGTGGGGTATCTTCCGTCACTTCCGATTGCATTGCCAAGTTTCGCCACAACATCCGGATCCTGCCAGGACTGTGTTTGAAAGGAAATTAAGGTTGTGTTATATTGTTTCTTTTCTGACATTGACCATCCTGACTAACTTCACTTGATAAGATGGTTTGAAAGGTGAATATTGTCAATGCGAATCTGCACGTCATGATATTCTCAGAAGTGCTCTAGCCTGGAAGACTTGGAATGTGAGCCATACATATCGTCGCTAGAGCAAGTATCAGACCTTTGCAATGGATTATTCCGGTCATACAAGTTCTCATTCACACCACTGTCCACAAAACCAGGAGTCCAGTTGCACCGCAACTGAGACCAGCATGCCTCCGGCTTGACATTCCAGTCTTGCTCGTCCAGCGATGCTGAAGGGTGCCATTCAGAGACGGATCCAGGCGCTGTCAGGTCACTGTATGACAATTAGTGATGCCATTGTTCTCAGAGCCAAGATCGCTTTGAGTTATGAGAGGTATGCCTGCAGAGTCACAAGATATAACATAAGACATAAGACGTCTCATCAGAAGAGACATACCACCAACGGACTGACAAACTTCCAAAAAATACCTATGAAGCAATGGTTTTCATCCTAAGGTCGATGAAAATTATCCTATACCCAGTGGAATAATATCCTAACTTTGGTTGAATGCTGGGTTGATTTTCATGCGGTTCGGCCGCCTTAGAGCAAACATTCCAGTTCAATATTCAAGCCATTTGAACCTTGGGGTCCCAGATAACTCTTTATCTGTCTACGGTTTCTATGCTAAAAACCAGTTTGGCCCCCAAACATCTGCATTGGCATATTCCTGTTGGCACAAGATGATGTACGCTCGCAAAAACCAACAGCCACTTCAGCTTTAATTTACAATCCCTGCTTCGGCAGAATATTTAAGATGGGGAGGCTTCAGCTTGATGACATAATAAGAACCTTGAGATATGTACTTGAGCTCTCCTAATGCCACACATTTTTAGGGTTCCACACGGGTCTGGCACCCGTGAACAAGTCTACGGGCGCGAAGGTTGTGGAGGAATGGACCGACATGGCGCTGCTGTGGGAGGCTGATGTCAGCAATCCCAATCCCTTCGAGACCATTCGTAAAGATCAGCACCTCGCGAAAGTCCGTACATCATTAGCGGCAGAAGCGGCGGTGAAGGAGGCTGTGGGGAAGGAGGATGCGGGGGCGGTCAAGGGCGACATGCATATAACGGAGCTCATTTCGATGGGGCTCCAGCTCGAGGAACAACAGTAAGTCAATCCTCTCGAGCGTGAGCGGGTGTTGATGATCATTTCAGGAGAATTTTAGCTTTTGATGTCGCAGCTACAGGTCAGCATCCCACGGACGGTCAGCGCCATGCGATGATCGAGTGGACGAGCAAGTTGCGGCGCAAGATATTCGCATGGATAGACGTCCAAATCAAGTTTTTCCCTGGGCTGACCAATATTCGCGAGCGCGAGGATGCTGCGCGCGCACAGGTCGCGGATAGCCAGCCAGCCCCAGGAATCAAAGTGTCCGATATCACGCTATGGCTGCCATCGACCATCGCAGCTGCACCCGGGCCCGACGCGCAGGAGCTTGCCATCAATCTGCCTATCTTCAATCACGAATAACGCTTCACGAGATCCGGAGGCTCCTGCTGGTGCGGACGCACCTGTACAAGCTGAAAGACACGCATTCGCGAGGCGTCCGGGAAAACATGCGCTCGGGGGATAAGATCGCGGCGCTGAATGAGCAAGTCAAGCGGGCGGCGGCGTCGTATCGGGTGGCGCGCAAGGCGCTGGTGATACTGGGGAAGACGCTGCGGGAGACGAGTGGGAGTGGACCCTGTTAGAACTCAAATTTAAAGCGGATGACGTTCGGGGTCTGCCCCAATCCCATTTCAGCAATCCTGACCACAAGAAGAGGAAGCGGAAGGACGGGAGGGCTAAGCAGGTGGAGCGGGAGGTATCATGGATCTGGCTGAATAAGGGCGAGAAGTGGGACCCCGGTGCAATGCGGCGATGAACGAAGGTACATGGAGACTCGTTTGGCTGGATGTGCTGGCTGCTAACGGTGCGCAACAGCCGTACATATTGAATGGGCCAAGATACGCGCGCGCTCGCTTCGTTGGAGGGAAGAGGTCGATTTGCTGGAAGAGGAGGTGCACTGCATCCTGGAGTTTTTGACATGGCGGTCGAACTGGTGGATGGAGAAGGTTGACCGACGTGGGCTTCCCGAAGGGCCGCAGCGCGAAGGAGAGACAGCCTACGCATTGCGGCAGGCAGCCATTCAGGCCACATTAGCCGCCGAGTTTGCGAAGCAGTGGGAAGGATTGGGCGATTTTATTCGGCGGGGGCGGGAGGGCACGGTTGTGGAGGAGGTCGACGAGAGCGATGAGGAGGGGGGGGACGTGGTGGCCATGGTAGCGGGGAGGAGGAGGAGCCCATACCAACGTTACCGCAGCGGCGAGTAAAATCGACTCACGTGGATGAGATCTTAAGTATGTAGTTATTCTGATTATTCCTCACGTCCGGTTATTGTTGGGGAATCCACCCCTTTTTTCTTGTATTTTTACCGTTTTCTTTTGGGATTTTTTGTGCTCATCGCGCACGACAACGGCGAGCGCTCATCGACGTTGCCGTCCAAACATGTGCATCTTTGATGTAAACAATAACACACTTCTGATCATCGTGGAACGCGGCGGCGAGACTCTGTCGACACCATGCAATATATATATTACTCCTGCGGGGAGACTCTGAAATCATCATTTTTTGAAAAAAAATTGATCCGCGCCCTAAGTTCCGCAAATAGCAGTAAAGCGATTCTTCTCGTCATCGGTCAGTGATAATCACGATTTAGTTCAAGAAGATGAGAATCGAGTGAAAGAAGACATTTATATTCGTCTGGAAAGGAAGGAGAAAGCCAATGCTGTAATGACACGAGCTTAATAGTTGTTGATTCGGTGATGGGTTGGTGTGTGCCGTGTTGTCCGTCGGTCACCGAAGTAGTTGAATAGTCCGGGCCGCCGTTTTCGGGGCTGTTCTCTTTGATGGCATCGGTGTGCAATGGTGCGGGCGCTAGGCGCCGGAGTTCAATGGGGTTAAGAAATCGGTGCATGTGCCGTTCATCCGGTGGAATGTACCGCCAACAGAATAGGTGCTGTCAAAGTTGATTTCTGCAACCGGCGGCAGATGCAGAAGATCATGTGGCCTGTGACTTCCCGTCACTTGTTTGTTCCACATCCGTTTCGGGCCTGATTGACCATTTCGCGTCGATAAGGCCCTCGTGTTGCCCTCGTGCACACAATAAGCAGAATACCAATAGAAGTCCCACTCATCTTGATCCCCCCCTCTGTCTCGAAAATGGGCAGGGAAACTGTCCATTCCCACGTAAAGAACTCCTATCTAGCCTTTCTAGGGGAACATGGCAGCTCATTGATTTCGATATATAGTCATCCATTGTCGTTAAGACAGAGCTGTGCATCATTGACACACGATTATTCTGTTGGTTGAATGATTGATCAGCCATCACTATCGAATTACCCGAACGGCCATCGTCTGTTGCAAATGCAGCACATTCTGCTGTGAGGTGTTCGGGATGATGAGGTGTTCAACACGAAATATTTCATGCCATCTATGTTTACTGCAGTATGGCAAGAAGGCAGAAGTCTCAGTCCTTTAGTTCTGAGTTGGTTCTGAGTGGGTCATTTCCGTGGTGATTACTCAACGAATATTCGTGAATATCCACTTTCCCAGAAACTGATATTCGCATTCGCGCGAATAGCACAGCCACATCAATTCACGAATACAAATATTCACCATTCGCGAATAAATACCCGCGAATATTTGTGATATCTGATAGTCGTGTTACTCTCTAGGCAGCGGGCACCTAGCTTCTTGTGAATAAGGCTTTTGTCGTAGATATAATAGTGTGCTTACCGTTAGCATGATGGCAGAAGGTGTGATTAGTCTGCAATGACCTGTTAGTGCAAATCGAAGGTCCACTGATTGGGCTTACAATTGTCAGTGCAAATAGCCTGCGCAAGAGATCTGCATCACAACCCAAGTGGCACAATCCTGGGCAGTCAATCAGTAAACTGTTTGCAGAAAGGAGTAGGGCGCTCACCGTTGGGGGAGGATGCTGCTGCACCTCTCTGGTAAGTTGGCACGTTAAAGTCTAATAAATTGAATTAATATGGTAGCGGTAGCAGCAAACAATGAATACCTGTAGATATAAGACAGAATGGGACTAAAGAGAGAGTAAGAGGAGGAAGGCAGAAAGATTGAGCACCAGAAGGGCTCACAGATATATCTAAAATCTGACTGCCTGGGCAGCGAGATGAGTTTTGAATGCCCTACTGGAGCAAATGTGTAGTTGAAGTCTTGGCCAGGAATTTGAGTGAAACCCTTTGCAACCAGACACGCCTTGAACCGCGAGATGAGTCCTTCACGATCGCGTTTGAATTAAACGCGGTCGTCCTCGTCCTCGCTCGCGGGATCGCGCGACGGATCGGAGGTTTCCACATTAGATTTTGTGTCGCGCTTTTTTACGCTCGGCTCGTCATCTGCTACTACATGTATTCAGCATCCTCAGGGCATGACATCCTCAGAATCGTTCCATACCGCCGGTAGTAATTATGATATATTATTTTGCGTGTTTTGCGGAGATCATCTCTTGTGTCGTGATTTGAAGGTTGTGTGGGATGTTGTATGGCTCTAAAAACACTTATTTGGATGGCGGAGGGCACATCGTCCTCGTAATTGAGGTATGGCACCCGGAGCGCGTGAAAAGTGGACTTGAAGCTGTGAAATATTCCTACAGTCTAGGCCTTATATATCTGTGTGCTCTATCCTCCAGCGAGTGAACCAATTGTCAATATTCTGACTTTGAAGTGTTGGCGTGTAATCTCTCGAAAACACTTCAAAGTCAGAATATTGACAATTGGTTCACTCGCTGGAGGACAGAGCACACAGATATATAAGGCCTAGACTGTAGGAATATTTCACAGCTTCAAGTCCACTTTTCACGCGCTCCGGGTGCCATACCTCAATTATGTAAGCACCCAATGCATTTACAGCTCTTTGCGGAACTTAGGGCGCGGCCGATTTTTTTTCCTTTCTGACCTCAATTCTCAGCGTACGTTTCTGAAAACTATATGAGCAGAATCACATGACAATTCCGCAGGGCATGATGTCCTCAGAATCTTTCCATACCGCCGGTAGTAATTATAATATATTATTTTGTATGTTTTGCGGAGATCATCTCTTGTGTCGTGATTTGAAGGTTGTGTGGGATGTTGCATGGCTCTAAAAACAATTATTTGTATGGCGGAGGGCACACCGTCCTCGTAATTGAGGCATGGCACCCGGAGCGTGTGAACAGTGGACTTGAACAAGCAGAATATAGGTACAGCTCAGGCTCTGTGTATTTGTGGTGATCTATGATTGAATAAGCTGAAAAACTGACCGTTATCATTCTATTGAGTGTCCTGGAGGAGTCCCACGGCTCGGATTTGCTCTTGTACTCCCTGTACAGCACCGCGAGACAACTCGATCACAATGATTCCGGGCACGTGACCGCACTTGTGATTACATTGGGACATGTCGCGTCGCCGGACGGGGATGCACAGAGTTGATGTGCGACTCGCAGCCGCGTTCCTAGCCATCCAAACCCTTTGTACATCGTCCCCCGAGCCTTCTCAAGTCCTTATTCCCGGCCAATCGAATCTCCAGATGCCGACTGATGTCGATGCTGCATCGGATCGTGCTTCTCGGACTCCATCTCCCTCGCCAGTCCAGCAGCCATCCTCTGGCCCGAATCCTATATTTGATGAGTCTCCTCCCGAGCGTGCCGGAGGCCAGCATATGTCCATCAAGGCAAAGCGGCGGAGAATAGCACAAAAAGAGCAGAAGACCTGGACTCCGGCGCAGTCGTCAGCGTTGAAATAGACGAGGGAAATTGGAATGTCCGCGGGAACAGTTGCGTCCTCACGAATGAGGAAGCGAAGGTCAGCCTTGGTATCATCCGGATGCATGATCTTTCTGACGGAAAGAGCAATGTTTGGACGGGCATTGGACATGGATATGATAACGGCGTCTTGGCCAATCTTGAGCTTGGCGCAGACGTCGTCGAGAACATGTGTGGGTAGTGTTGCAGAAGCAATTGCAAAGGTGACACTTGCAGGAACACGTCCGCGAAGCACACCAAGTTCCGCGTACTCGGACCGAAAGCTCCCGCCCCAGAGACTTACGCAGTGGGCCTCGTCAATGAAGACGAGACGTAGATGCTGCTGGAAGCGAGGCTGGGATAGAACCTTCTTGCTGAACTCGAGGGACCCCGCGATTTCCGGGGAAACAAAAATTCGCTGTGCAGACCCCTCCGCGGCTCTCTGGACACACATTAACGAATGAATTGCGAGGACGACGGGAACGTACGTTGTATAGAGCATCCTTACCCTCAGACGAAAGCGTCTCCTTGCATATAGCAATGGACGACAGTGGGGAAGCGGCTGCCTAAGTCATTAAAGCATTTTAGCACAAGCTGTACTCGACCGGACAATTACAACTTACCTGCTCGAGAATCAGCACGCTTAGAGGGCTGACAACGAGGACAATGTCTTCCTGGTTGTGTAGGACAGGCAGGTCAAAGCACAGCGACTTGCCGCTGCCTGTACCGATGTCCAAGACCACGTCGCAGCCTTGCATGACGTTGGAGAAGAACTGCTTCTGGAACTCATGCGGAGTCTTGCCCAGCCGGAACCTGGAACTTGCGACCATTGCAGCAATATCTACCTCCTCTGGCTTGTATATCTTGACCTTCGAAGGCAGCGGTTTGGGCACCGCAGGCTTGGATGCGGCGACCATCGTGTGGACCTAGAGCCACCAGTGACGTGTCTTTACGTGGTTTTAACGTCTATAGCTTGTGGTCAGGGCTTTTAAAAGGATTTGTACGCTTCAAAATGTTGCCAGAGAGTGCGAGAGCGAAGATGGAGAAGTCGAGTGGGCGAAAAGACGAAATCTTTCTAAGTCATTTTGATTCATCACGTGGTATTTCTGATGGTCCTTTTCAGTACTAAGTTCTCCCAGTCTCTATGTTCGAGTATCATCTCGCGCGTTTTTTTTTTCTCTCCCAGTTTTCTTCGGATTGACTTAGATTAAATTGCACACTACTCCTAGGTCTTGTTACTCAACATAGAGCTGGTTACGAGTCTAGCCGCGCCCTAAGTTCCGCAAAGAGCTGTAAGGTAGCCTGACAGCTCCGCAGCGCGATGCGGGTAAAGGAGACAGACTCCTGTTCGCCATGCCGCAAAGACGCGAACCCACTCTGTCTCGGTCTTGACAGCCCGCTTCGCCAACACTTGCTCCTTTTTAACAAGCGCATATTCGCCGGCAAAGTCCTTGGGCTCGTCCTGATGATCGTACCCGACCTCGAACGCAGCATTGATCTTTTCGAAGTTGACGACTGGTCCTGAACGATGCTCCTCCAAATGGTTCAGGGAAGTGGATCAACGAGAGTTTGGAGCTGCATGAGGTCGATGACGAGGTCGAGGGATTTGTCGGCTGCAAATGCACGTCGGAGTTTCCAGGTCTCTTCGATATAAGGATCGGCAGTGACCCCGGCAGACAACTGCACCATGTGGGGCGCAACTGACAACAGGGCTGCCGAAAGAGAGGTAGACGATGACGACGTAGGCAACTGAATACCGAGGATGCGTTCCGGTTTTTACCATTTGAAAACGTTTATAAACGGAAATGGTTGGAGCCTTAAACAGGAGCATACATGTGCTCATTGTGCTGTACGACGGTGACGCCCTACGCTAGTGGCGTGCCGGGTGTCTACTGCATTTGGACGAACCTCTAAACTGAAGTATCAAAACTAAAACCTGATGAGGCTGTTTATTATAACATTGCATCTGGGACTTTAGCGGGGACTGATACATTCCCCCTGAAATGTAATACACGTCACAAGTTGATACTTGGTCAATTTCCTCCTCATAAAGCCGACCTTCAAACCTTTGTCACTTTCATCCCGTCAAGCAAGCTGCGTCAAAGATTCGTCAAGGAGGATGCGATAATTGAACTACATCGCAGCTCTCGTGCCCATCCCAGTGCTATCCCCCTCCGAGAGTCGAAATTTGCGGCATGGTCGGCGCTCTGAACTGGACTCGCCCGCACTTCATGTTCGCCGGCAGGCACCTGCATTTCACGCGGGAAAGACACGAGTTTTCGTTTGTCGCCAGCAACAGGCAGGGGTGGGTGGGAATCAGTGTGAATGGTGAGGGAGGGGTTAACTCCTTCAGAAAAGGTTGGGGTGGTTGATGTCGAATACCTGAATCGGCGTCGATTCTGATGTCGATTCCGGCATCGATTTGCCTTCATTTCCTTGAGGAGTCGTAGGGTTTCTGTTCATGAAGAGCGCTTACGATAATGCAATAAAGAAGGGAAGCATCGAGGGTGACTCGGGGTGTCCTTTCTGGTAGGACAAGAACATGTAGAGTTTCATAGAAGACTACAAAATACATCCTGGAACTTGAATGCACAAGTACTACATCGCGTAATAAACGAAGAAGGCAACGTATCCGGGTGGTGGGCACGCCGGCGGTATTGCACAGCCGGCTGGGGATGCACCCAAGCGCAAGCGCCGAGAGGTAAGGTGACGGTCGTGGTGCTCCTAGCAGCGATGGGTGCAACGGCGGTGATAAGGAACGGCGGCAGCAGGCGCCGCGCGGGGGGATGCGCGGCGCACGCGAGTGGTGCAGATGATGCGCGATGGGCAGGTGTTGAGAGGGAGAGTGGGGCAATGCTAGAGACGGTCATCGCGGGCACGAGGCGAGGAAAGCAGTGCATGCGATGGAGAATGGACACAGCAGGCCCCACACTCTGCAGTGGTGTCGTAAATTCCAGCTCTGGTGCGCAGAGAATGGTCGTTGGCGAGGGGCACGCACGCATTCTGGTAGGACAAGAACATGTAGAGTTTCATAGAAGACTACAAAATACATCCTGGAACTTGAATGCACAAGTACTACATCGCGTAATAAACGAAGAAGGCAACGTATCCGGGTGGTGGGCACGCCGGCGGTATTGCACAGCCGGCTGGGGATGCACCCAAGCGCAAGCACCGAGAGGTAAGGTGACGGTCGTGGTGCTCCTAGCAGCGATGGGTGCAACGGCGGTGATAAGGAACGGCGGCAGCAGGCGCCGCGCGGGGGGATGCGCGGCGCACGCGAGTGGTGCAGATGATGCGCGATGGGCAGGTGTTGAGAGGGAGAGTGGGGCAATGCTAGAGACGGTCGTCGCGGGCACGAGGCGAGGAAAGCAGTGCATGCGATGGAGAATGGACACCGCAGGCCCCACACTCTGCAGTGGTGTCGTAAATTCCAGCTCTGGTGCGCAGAGAATGGTCGTTGCTTGGCGAGGGGCACGCACGCATTGAGGAACGCCAGCGCCTGCTGCGTGGCGTATCTGGGGTGCGCCGCGCGCGAGGGTGTGGGCGTAGCACCGCTTCGGGGAGTGAGGTCGTAAGCACTGGGCGTCAAGCAGGCGGGTAGTGGCTTCGCAGGCGCTGTGCGCATCGCGTTCGGTATCGTGCATAGTGATGTGCTTGGCTTGGCTTGTTGAAGCCCCGGCTTTGGCTTGGCTTCGTCTGGCTTTGGCTTCACATTCTTGAAGCCAAAGCCTAAGTCGTCTGGGAGGGCTTGGCTTGGCTTGGCTTTGGCTCAAGCCAGGGCTTGGGGGATATTTTTTTCCCCTGTCCCCGGGTACCGCAGCAATGTTTAATGGTGGCTGGGGACCAACCCTAGAGCAAGGATTAATGAGTGCACGATGTTTCTGGGCATCATTTGGCACTGGAGCGTTGAGAGCGAGTCGAAAAAGTTGTTGAGCACGACACAACAACCGTGAGATACATGCAAGCTGTCTCGGCAAGGCATCAAAGCCGAAGATGATTGACCGTGACCGACCGGATAGAACTGATTCTAAATTTGGGTGAAGTAACGAAGTTCAACATTGGTATTCACTCCCTATTGTGCGGGATGGACGAGATGGAGTGCGCACATAGATTTGATGTGCGACACATAGAGATGATTTGCGGCACATCACGCAAACACGACACATCCCGGTTGTAGCTATGTGCCGCACTTCGACTGGAAGTGGAGTGCGACACATCCATCTAATTATAATTAAGCATCTCGCTTAAGTCATACGCACCTTAGCCCACACTGGAGTCGCAATATTTTCTTAAGTGTACAGGGAGTAATCACCCAAGTAGCAATATAATTTCAGTGAATGATACATTGTAAGCACCGGGCTAGACCTATATGGCCCTCATGTCGTTGGGGCGGCGGCAGCCCACGGGCCGCTACCCACTCGCACCGTGTCCATGCTACCCTCCGATGTGACAACTCAGTGCCCGTCCTGTTCTGCAGCGTGCGAGTAACATGCCATGACGCACCACGCGGCGCTCGCAGGTAGCAAGCTGCGTGCGCACACCACACGACATGGTGCAGCACAGACACGCCCAACTCCTGCCGTTGCCAGCGCGAACACTTGTTCGAGGACAAAGTGGTGTGGGCAGAAGTGAGGGAAGGGGGGACAGAAGGCCAGGCACGTACAGGTGCACCTCTGCGCGTACGTCGGGGACTTGAGACACATCTGAGCGCACCACATCCCGATACGCAGGCAGCTCCTCGTTCGCGCGGCGCGTGCGCGGTTGAAGCGGGGGGTTGGTGTGTACCTGTCGCTGTGTCTTCCCCTCGCGCTGCCGCATTGCTACAAAGGCGCCTGTGAGCCGCGCAGCCGACACACCTTTTCTGCAAGCTAGCAGCAAACCCGTGCGGCATTCAAGGGAGAGCATCCTCATGGAGCAGCGCGCACATGGGAATCACCTGTGAGATCGGTAGCTGCGCGTCGCCGCGTAGGGGGCTGGTGCGGGGTGGTGGTGGTAAGAGGAAGAGGGACATTTTTTGCACCGGTTGGCACGTGCTACGGTGATCCGAGCTTACGTCAAGTGCGGCACATAGCCAAAATGGGAATGTGTCTTGTTTGCGCAATGTGTCCAAAATGTGTCGCAAATCATCTCTATGTGCCACACATCAAATCTATGTGTGCACTCCATCTTGTATAACCTCCCTATTGTGCACCCAAATTGTGTGAAGGGATGGGGGGAAAGAGAGAAGCGAGAGAGATGCAGGCTGACAACGAACCATTTGGTTACGATCAAATCACGCAATCCGGGTGATCCCGTGTATACCCGAATCGGAGCAAGCGGAGTTTGAATGACTTCATTCTTTCTCGCCGATTTTGATCATGAGTACTCAGTTGCCATTCTCACCCCTCACCCACTCCTCTGCTGGCCATGGACTTCTCATGAAATAATCATAACATAGTCTGTGCTCTTGTTTAACCCTGTGAGTTGAAATTTCAGGATGAATCTGAGTCTCTACTGTATGCCACTTACCTTACCACGGCCAAGTCAACACATTAATATTGTGAGTACATACCTACGAATTCAAGAGAGCAAAGTATAGAGAGTCAAATGAAAGACTAAAATATAAGTAATGAACCTGAAAATTGAATTATGGCAAAGACACTACCCAAAGACATAAGATCTGTCATCTAAGACAAAGATGTTCCAAGATGCGGGGTTCAAGACGAAAGATGTTGTCCCAAAGACTAAGATGCCCAAAGATGCATAGCAAAGACCAAAGACGCCAAAGACAAACATGTAGTTTTACTGATGACTTGTCGGTAACGATGAGCGGAGATGGCGTCTGTGGAATGAGAGGCGCTGTGTCTGTCTGAATCTCCGTGTTCTTGCACTCACGAACAGCTGGCGCTGCGGGTATCTGTGTCTTCGACTGGGAGTCCGCATCCGACTTTCTGCCTTCTGCAATTCCCTCGCGCCTCCCGTCTTCCTTTCCCACTGAAATCCCGCTGTCCCGACCGCCGTTCCATCCCGCGCTCCATGCGAGCCGCATTGCGAAGGAGAGAAGGTCAACCAGAGTATTGTCACCGTAGTTTTCAATAAGGGGTCTAGGCACTATTATAAAGTGCTTCGCGTACTAATTTTCCCTTGTACCCAGGCACTAAATTGAAGTGCATCGGCTGTCCACAGGGAGCTGTGAAACTAACTGCATTCGTAGCGGTACTTCGGACAAATAATGGACTGATTTCAAAACGCCACTCCCTCCTTCAAGCGAGCTACTGAGGGAAATCTAAATAATATAAGGTGTGGACCATACAAGCCTTGTAAATGTCACATGATGTTACTTTTGTGACTGATCACAACCAAAAGCAGGCAAATTGTCAAGAATAATCTTGCAAATAAGCAAATTTGAACAGAGCCTCAATGAAAAGCTTTGGATAAATGCTGAGAACAGTCCAACAAGATCCCTTAATAACTGTGATAATATTGAGTGAGGAGTTTCCCTTGCAAGGTTGTTGGGCAGTCATGGCTTGAAAGTTATGTCGGAATGTACAGACAAATTGTGCTATAGCTACGGAATATACATAGAATATGATACATGACTGCAAAGAGATGACCCAAGAAGTTATCTAAACAATTTCTGCCTCCCCGAGATCCTCCATGATAGATGCAGGGAGGATGCGGTGTCCTAACCCACCCAGAAAGTTTGTAGCATGCGCACAAAGGTGCTTGGGCTTCATAGACATACTAGCCTGACTTTGGGACATGATTTGCTCGTTGTAATGTAGTAGGGGCATGTTTTTAGGGAATGCTGGGACAAATTTGACATCTAGTCATTTTGGGTGACACTTACAACAAAGGTCTTGATTACTACCAGTATAGGTGTCTTTCACCTACAAATTCATGGAAACGATTCTGCTGGGTGATGTGCCTATTATTTGGGGCATTTATTGCAAGAAATTGCCCATATTTGGGTGCTGTCACGCTGATCACATGATGTTTACAAGGCTTGTATGGCCTGCACCTTAAATTTGAATATAGGTGACACAAGAGACAGCATTGGGACAGCAAACACAATGACCAGAGGGGGCAGCGGCTTTGCCACCAGCCACCAAGCTTCCAATGAAAGTATTAGCAACAGAGGGGGAACAGCTTCGTGGGTGAGACACATTTGACATAATCCGAATGCACTCGGGCGAGGATACCGCCTGCCTCCATCTGGTCGAGCATATCATAATACCAGAGTTTCTGCGGCTCTGTCAGGGGCGGCTGTGCGACGCGAGTGGGCAAATCGACGCCTGGATCGACATGCAGTTTGTGAGTGACGAAATTGACTGGGAGGACTTCCTTGACATCCTCCGCATAGCAGTCCCCGTATCGGCGTAGGACTTCTACGACGCGTCCGTGCTGCTCCGGGGTTATCGCATCCCCGATGTCGATCTTTTTGAGGATGCGATCCAGCCGTTCTGGACCATTCGGGTTCGTAATGCGTTCGGACTGCATCACGCGGTCGAAGGCAATCCTCGCTGCTTCCGCTGGAGGGATTCGGGGGCTCCCGACCGGCGTAGGTGCTGTTGACTCCCAAGCTGCAGCAATTTCGTTTAACTCTGCACCTTCCCGAATGTCACGAAGAGCGTCGTCCAAGAGCCGAGCTGCTATCTGCGCATTTCGGAAGCGGCGCTGTTGCGCCTCTTTGCGGCGTTCTGTGCGAGTCTTCTGGTACCGCGCAGCATACATCCCGCCGAGCTCGAGTGCTGCACCGGCCGCTACGCCAGAGAGCGACGGCTTCCCCGAGGGGCGCCAGTTCTCCTCCAGGGTATCATCCTCTTCTAGCGCATCCACCGCGAGGAACACCCATCGTGTGGACGTCCTGCAGCGATTGTGCCCGAAGAGAGGGAACGAGGCAGAGGGTGCAAGCGCTGTGGGTGCGTCTGCAGGATGCAAGTTCTCGCGTTTTTCCTCCTCTCCGTGCTCGATGAAGTTGTCATCAGCGCCGTTCGAAGTTGACACAACATCAGACGCACATGAGCTTGGCGGGGCCGTGCTGCTTGGTATAGCAGCAGTACTTCGGGGCCCCACCCGGGAAGGATTTGTAACGCGGTGACCTTCATCCGCGCCACCCGTGCAAGTCTCGGCGAGGTTTTCACCATTGCCAGCGGACGTACACAGGTCTTCGCGAGGGTGTGGCAGCACCCGTAATGCCTGCTTTCCGCTGTCAAGAGTTAGTATCTCGCTCGACTGCAGGTCTATCGCGCCATCAGCTGGCTCTTCAACATCCGCCATGATTTGTCTGTCCTCCTGCGCTGGCTGCAAGCGTACGAGGCCATCGTTCACCCGCACCGTGATCTCATCCGAGCCGTAATCATGAATCGCACCTATATCTCGCAGCCAAGACCTCCCGAGGATCATCTCCACCGCGCCCTTGAGGTCAACAATCTCCCAGTGCGCCATCGCCGTTGCTCCTTCTGCGTCCACTAACCCACGCCATGCCCCCAGCGTTGGTAACCTGTACCCACCTGCGCTCCGCAGATCTGCGCCCGCCCATAGTGCGCCTAGTTCCTCCGCAATACCGCGATAAAACGCGATATCAATTATGTTTCGGCTCGCTCCTCCATCTACTACACCACGGCACTCATAGTATGAGTGCCGTGGTGTTTATGCGAGAATTATTTGGTGTAATGATTGATACTTTTTGAAGTCTTGCATTCGTCGCAACAGTGAACGTTCCATCCGCGTCGATGAGGCTCGAAATTTGCATGATTTGTAACAAATCCTCAAGGTGCGCCGGATCCAAGTACCCGTCAGACACCAGACTTCGATTTTGAATAGGCGCGTGACGCACCGTTGGGAGTTGGGACCTCGCCAATATTTCAGACGAATGTACTTCGGGGCCCCGGCCGGAAGAGTTTGTTGACGCAGCAGTCTCAGTTTGCACCTCAACTGACCTCGTTCGAGGTTCTCTTATCTGCGGAGTCCACGGGTCAGGATCACAGTCCGTCTCACTCTGGACTGAAGCGTCGTTGTGCGCACGCGGGTAGCAAGACGAAAAAGCTTCAATTGGCATAGCTATTACGTCCGAATTGCTACCCCACGCCGCTGGAGTCTCGCCACCGAGCGTCTCCAAGGGCTGGTCAACACGGGTCAAGTGGTTCCCTAAATTCCGCTCGACCCGCTCCCATTTCCCGAGTAGTAATGGTCAGGGTATGCACTGTACATGTCGTCCCACTCCGCACCGCCGTACATCTGCGAGGCGTCGACATCGCCGTGATAATTGCCTTGCGCGTCGATGAGCATCAGGACGTTGTTCTGGGCCATATGCGGGGGCTGTTGGCGACGAAACGCTGGTGATGGTGTACCAGGTGCGCGAGGAGGAGTGACGAGGAGATTGGGATATGCCCGAGAGCGAAGTGTGACAGGCGTGCGCGGTGCCGCCGGGAGTCGGTTCTGTCCCAGGTTTTGCGGCTGATTCGCCTGCCGCCAGAAGGTTTCCTTCGGAGAAATGCGGTCCACCTTTAGTCTAGTCTTACTCGCGCCTGTCATACCGTAGGTGGGGCTTCGTGAATTTGATGGCTTGGCATCAGCACGGGAATTCTATCTGCTATGTCACACAACTCTTGTCTTTCATTTTTACTCCCCCGAAGGCTTTGATTTGGCCCGTAAAATCTTGCTTGATGTCCTTCCCAATTTCGAGCCCCTTGCCGTCTTTGGTTTGGAATATGTGATACAAAAAAGAAGGGAAGGTCCAGTTTTGCTCCTTTATGGCATGAAGAACTGCTTCAATTTTTTGGGAAGTCGTACGCGGGGATGCTCTCTTTTGATGCTTTGCAGATGGGCCGGAGATTTCCGAAGCCAAAGAAGCAGGAGTATTTTCGTCGACTTCGACACACTTCCGTTTACGTGGCGGAGAATAGTTGAATGGAGTTTCCGGGGTTCCTACGGAGCCAAATTGAATAGGAGTTGAGTAGAAATGGGTCGGCTGAAGTGTCGCGCCATGAGGAGATCCAGGTTTGAGGGATGGATGTCGTGGATGGGGGAGTGCCGACGTGCGGTTTGTAGCGGATGAGAGGGGATTTCGGCGAGGAGCAGGCGTGTTTGGGACATCCCAATTGATATTCCAAGAGGTCTGGGCCATGAGGGGGTTTGTAATGCGCGGGGTGGACGCGACGCGCCAGAGTGCCTTGACGCGCCGTAATGGAGCTGTCAAAAGGATCGTGGGAACGTCCGCTTTGGGTTGACCGAATCCGGAAGGCCCACCTACGGCTTTCATAGCGCGAGTAAAATCAGACCATATATCAGGCGTATAATGAAGTGGGAAGAGGTATCCGCGCCGTCATTGAAGCGCGGATCCGAAATAGACTGACAGCCATCCAGCCATGCCTGCGGAAATTTATGGCGCAAGAGGTCGAGGACAGACCGGGGTGGGATTCCGTGGGTGATGTCCTCCACAGAAATCTCGTGTGGCTCTGTCTCGACAAATCTGCTGAGGCGCCGAGCCTCCTCGCGTTCCGGTGTATCCTGGGCAGCAAGATCTTCTGCGTCGTCGTCCCCATCGTGGATGCGGACAAAGTTGTGCAAAGCACTGATCGCGGGGATGAACATGGCTTGTGTTGCCATTGGATACTCTGGAGCGGACGTAAAAAGGGACCATCGGCGCTTAACCACACCGAAAATCCTCTCGACGATATTGCGGGCTTGTGCGTGACGCAAATTGAAGAGCTCTTTGGCAAGAGTAAGTCCCACTGAAGCATCGTGAATTAATTACTAACCTCTGGCGCACGGTTCCCCACTCCTTGAGGTGGTAGCGCACATTGCGAAATGGGGTCAACAATGTATCGCACAGAGGAAAGCCCGCATCTGCCAAATAGTACTTGCCAGAGGGGATAGCAAGGTCACGGGCACGTGCATACTCGAATATGGCCGAGTCAGAGGCACTCCCTTCCCAGCCGCTGAGGACATAGACAAAGAGCATGGCAAAGTTGCATGCCGCAAGTACATTCTGTCCAATAAAACCCTTTCGATTGCGGTAACGGGCCATGGAATCAGCGAGGACCCAGGCGTGAAAATGCGATCCATCAATGGCACCACGTGCATTGCGAAAGTACGGATAAAGCTTCGAATTGTTTTTTATTTCAGGCGGGGTCTCATCGGGAGGGAGGTGCAAATGTTTCTGGTAGAAAGAGCCGACAAGGAGGTGAAGAATGGTGTATATAGACCTGGGAATATTCAATACATGCTCCACCAGCAAGAGGACAAGAACATACCGATTGATTGTATCTGCACTTCTTTGAAAGCGCTCTTGGAGCATCCGAGTGCTACACCCAGTGCGCGCAAAGTGTAGGAAGGTGGCGAGTTTCTCATCGGCAGAGACATACTTCGTGCTGACCAGGCCTGAGAATGCCTGCAGCTCGAAGGAGAGGCGGTGAAAGACATGCTTTGCCACCCCAATCTGGTCTCGAAAGCGACCAGGATGGCCATCGAGGAGCTCACTGAGCCACATCTGCCCAGTGAGCAGGGACGTATGCATAGGGATGGGATTTTCGATCGTGAGGCCAAGCGACGCGGTGGTGAATGCGACCACATCAGCCATTTGACAAAATTGTTGGCCGATTGTTGGTGTTGTTTGGTATTGTCACGTTGCTGACAACATCGCAACACCTTGACCAAAAAAAGTCACTGCCAAAACGAAAAAGGTACCACCATGAAATGGTGGACTCTCCCCAGTGCAATGGGTTTTTTTTTTTTTTTTTTTGAGGTTGTCAAAATTAGGTCGGCTGTTGTGAGTTGTGACGTTGCGAGGTTTCATGCTGTTTTTTGGTGTTGTTTGGTGTTGTACAACCCCACAACAAAAATGTCAAAAGTCTGATGCAGTGTACACAGCAAAGCCGTGATTAGGTGCCTTTTGCGTCGGCGTTCGCGTTCTCTGAGTTTCTTCTCTCGGAGACGGGTGGCAGAGCCCCTAATGGCTATTAGGCAGTGTTCTCCCATAAGGGCTTATTAAGGGTGAACATTTTAGTTAAGGCCTTAAACCCTTAATAACCTTAATTAAGGGCTCCGAATTAAGGCCTTAAGACAATTTTTTCCCACCGTTTCAGCCGGTGTAAAAAAATAAGGGAGTGCATGCAACACTGTTTCAGGTGTTCTTCAACCAAATACTTGTTAGTTATTCATCTCAATGCTCTTCTCTTCGGCCATTGTACGCTATCGAGTTGTTTCCAATGTGCTGCGTCCTCAGCGGGAACTGCCTGGCAAGATTCATTAGACAGTGGAAAGCCTTGATGCATGGTAGCTGTCAAAAAACTGGCAAAACTACGGGTTCTACTTGGGTTCTACTCCATTTTCTGCTGCTGGATCCGCAACACAGAGTCACAGACTCAAGTTTGGCGCCTTTGATGCCATCACTAAGCCTTAATTAAGGGTTAGCATCATCCTCGGCCAAGGTTAAGCCTTAACTTTAAGGCCTTAATAAGGCTTATGTGAACATAAGCCTTATCCCTTAAGGCGAACACTGCTATTAGGCGCGTCATGGGTGGGTTATTTGGCACCATATTGTCCAGTAGATCGCGAGCGACGCGCAAAGAGAGTGTGTTGACGTGTATTTACGAGTACTTATTACGAGTACTTATGTTTACATAATACTCGTTCCTTTCATTTCTCCGAGGGGCTAAAAGTCTCCCTATTTTCCTTGTCTCCGATTTTTTAAGATAGTCTCCTTAGTGGCTGTGCATGACTTATTTAGTGGCTGTCCCTATACTTCGTTCACTTTTTCCTTACCTCTTTAGCGGCTGTGTGACCTAGGGCTGTGCTATTTTTATTTACTTCTGTCTCTTTTCCCTGGTATTGCCGGCTCTCCACAGCTTTCGGCCGAAACGAGCGGCGTCGAAAGCCGAATGTCCACCGCCTTCTCAATCCGTATGGCGATCAGTATATGTGGCATCTAGTCTCGGCTCCAGACGTTTGGGTGCTTACGGCCCGGCGGAGCGCCGGACCGTCGGAGATTGAAAAAATGATTGCAGAGAACGCACCCAAACGTCTGGTGCAGTTCGTGCAGTGACACCCGCATCGAGTCACACTCACTTTATACTCTTCACCATACCATACCACTGGCCACAAAACATGTTCTAATGTCCTTTTCTGGATCTTGTACTCTACAGTATATTCCCAAAAACCGGATTTTTTCTGGCTCTTTTCAAGCTGCTGTGGCTAGGTCAGCACAGGAGCATCAATTCTGCTCATTTGGCAGCAGTGGGCCAAAGCCGCTGCAGAAAAAACCTGGAGCACACCTCCGGGTTAGCTTGAATGAGATTTGGAGCATCTCAACATAATATGGAGCAGGATATCATGCTCTGGACATGGATTCGAGGATTTGTGACACTTATAGTGTGACTCGATGGGGGCCATCACATACGAATTGCCCCAGACGTTCTGGAGTGATCTCTGCACTTCATTTTCAACTCCGCATCGGAATGATCCGATAGTTCTATTATTAGATAAAGTGTTCCGAGGGAGTCTTATCACTCCTGAACGGATGGGGACGAGACTATGTGGCATCAGCTACATAATACTGTACTATTTCGACCAACTCTTCAGCCCATGTCACGTGTCACCGCAAGTCTTCATTTTAACAAGTGTTCATATTGCGACCGGAGTTGTCACCACCCCGCAAGTCTTCATTTTGCCAAGCGTTGGGCAGCGACAAAGTACCTGAGAAGACAGCAGATTCAAAGAGTGCACCGAAGAGGAAATTGAAGGACAATGTGGCCAGTCAGTCAGCAACGAAACACACTCGGATTGCTCCGATCATCCGGCCTTCAGCAACGATGTGGGACAGAATAAATTATAGCTGTGCATATGATGCTTTGTTCGCGCCTCTGCACGATGTCTGGCAAGAAAATGCGCCTAGGTGGGCGCAGTTTTTCATGAACCAGACCCCATACCTGGCTGTGCTTTCCAATGGGTTCGTGGATTTCAAGAACAAGTCCAGGACATTGGAGGACGTGAGGAATTCTGCTTGTTTGAAACTCAAAGCGGCATATCCACTGCTGTTCCCGGACGGAATGGTCTTCACCTCGATCGATGATTTAGCAGTCAACTTACTGGGTTCTAAATGCTGGGGAATAACTTCATATAAGTGTGGTAAATGTGGAATGTTAAGCGGCCTCCCTGTTCCAAGTTTTCCTACGTGCCAGGTTCTCTTCATGAATCCACAGGTGAGGGCAACACACAAGCAAGGCTATTTTCTATCCCACTGGCTATCTAGTACAATGATCCAGTGGGATCGGAGATCTTGCGGGACTTGTAACATCAAGTTAATGAGCATCGCCACAGTTGTCAACACACCACCATTCTTCTACCTGTCGATTTCGGATGAGCATGTGAAGTTCGACGCAGCTCTGAACCTTACTGTGGGTGATTGCAGACAGCGGTACACGATTCGAGGGGTTTTTTACACCGGAGAGAATCACTTCACATCTAGGCTCATTAAACCTAACGGAACTATTTGGTATCACGATGGCATTGTTACTGGGTCTACTTGTGTGCCTGATGGGATGTTGCATTCTCTGCCATCTACGTTCTTGAACACCTGCGATGTCCAGGGCGTAGTTCGGCGGGCGGTAGGTGTACTGTATGTGCGGGTAGATTTGGGATGACCAGCTTACTAAGCGGCATAATCGGCATGATGGGAAAAAGATAAGTACGAGATCCTGCCGGGCGCAGCCACGGCCCTCTACCCCCAAGTGTTTACATAATACTCGTTCCTTTCATTCCTCCGAGGGGCTAAAAGTCTCCCTATTTTCCTTGTCTCCGATTTTTTAAGATAGTCTCCTTAGTGGCTGTGTCTGACTTCTTTAGTGGCTGTCCCTATACTTCGTTCACTTTTTCCTTACCCCTTTAGTGTCTCTTTTCCCTGGTGTAACCGTCCCATCAGATGGTACAAATATTAATAAGTCTAGTATATACCTCCTTCCAAGTCCCGCAGCAAATTTTCAATATTGCGGGAGGCTCTTTGATCCGCTACCACCACCATCTCCCACTTTCCCACGCCGACGTCCCCTCGTCGACGGAGAGATGGAGCGAGACTGGTGGTGTGGGCGGGTCAAGGAGGGTTTGCAGCCAGGGTTTGCAGCCCAAGGGTGACCTCCACACCCGCGTAGCTTGCGCTACACCGCCAAAGTGCGGAAGGAGCCATAGAGCCCGGCCATAGAGCCAATATATTATCGTGCCGTATCAGGCCTATACACCCAGAAAATCCTGGAGAAACTATGCTGGTATGTTCTCCTCCATGCCCATCTCCTCCTCCTTCCTTATCCGCCGCCTGTGCGCCGCCTGCGGCGACGATATCGCCCCACCTTGCCACGTCACTATATGACTCGTTGCTGCGGAGCGGAGCCGAGATCACGTGATTCGGCCCGTCGTGCCTCTGATGCGAACCTCGAACAACTGTGCCATGTCGTCGAGCTTCAGCCTCTGTAACACCAAACTGCCTGCTATGAGTGCTTGCAGAATAGACCACATATGTTCTCATGTACTACTTTCAATACATTCTTCTACATCTGCCAGTTATGGTCTCTGAACCAAATCTACACAAGACTTTGATGCATTGAGACATGAAGGAAATCATCTGAAATCTGTGACTGCTTGACCTGGAACCCCCATAATGCGCAATTTGTTGAAGTAGATATGGCAGTGTGATTGCGTAATCACCACCGCTGGCCTCATGTACACAGCCACATCTCCACGATGTTGGCAGCAATGTCAGTAATTCACTACCCAGGTCCCACCAAGCAAATCATCTGAACTCAGTGGCTGCTTTCCCATATATGTTGAGCTGGAACCCTCAACATGCCACACTCCCTTTCGAGAGGTACAATTCCGGCTTGAAATATTATTGAAATCCTACGACGGCGGTCTTAAAACGCACCCAAAACATGCCTATAAACAACACAAATATTCAGATTGGTACCGAGGGCCCTCCTGGTTCACGGGAGGGTTTCGGGGACGTGGTACATCCCTCTCGTCAGTGCCTTCCGGCTACGAGTTCAGAGAGTGAAATCAGCAGGAGTCGGGGTGATCCGGGGCCTAGCCCCGACTACCCAACACACGGCCCCTTCTGTAGCAGCTCTGCTGCTCTGACTGCTACAGTGACGGGCGAGGGGCAGCATCCACGTTCCCCTACAGACCTTCAAAATATGACTACCACAGACCATGATTCACCATGGTTGATGCCCATATCAACTGCGGCGACTCCCGATCTGTGGAACACAAACGGCCGTATTGCGAATGGTACAAATAAAATTCTGGATATAATTATGGGAGATGTAGAGGGAACGTATAACGACTCCCATGCCAACAATTCTAACACTGCAGCACAACTTTTAAATGAGCAAACTTATTATGCCAATATCGACTCGCTGCACGTAACATCAGACAGAAGCCAAGAAAATAAAGACAGGCAATACCTTATCCCTGAAAATTGGGAAGAATTGAATGCACAGATTAGACAGAGGAACAAACCTCCGAAACTTACCCGTTCAGCGAAGTTCACTCGTTCGAACGTCACAATTGCATCCCAAAATATAAATGGGAGCGACAAAAATAAATCCATGCATGAGCAGCACAGGACACAAACTCAATTACATGAAGAGAGTAGTTGACGAGAAGAGGATAGGTGTTTTCGCCTGGCAAGAATCACACATGGATCATATTGCCACTAGCCAGTTCAACAACATTTACGGGAAATGGTTCAAACTGTTTAACTCTGGACACCCGATAAAACCTAACTCCACAGCTGGAGTTAGCTTCCTTCTCAACAAAAAATATGTTGACACGGAAAATGTGAAAGAGTATGTCCTCATTGAGGGCCATGCAATCATGCTTGTTATCCCATCACATCGGGGAGAAACAATAAACATTCTGAACATTTACGCCCCAAACACCCCTCTGGAAAGAGAGAGGATGTGGGGCCGATTATGGCATTGCTACTTAGAAAATCCAGAACTTCCATTTCCAACTGAAACACTGGGTGACTGGAATTTTGTTGAAGACATTAAAGATCGTACATCGAACAAGGAAGAGACAGTACCTCTGAGCTTTGTATGCCTGAAGGCGCTCTTCCGCATGCAAGATGGTTGGCGTACAACATTTCCTGATGCGAATGAATACACTTGCTTCCAAAAACGCACCAATTTAACCACGAATGAGACACATGTATCTGGTTCACGTCTTGACCGGATCTATGTACTGGTAGACCGTTTTAAACGATATCGAAATTGGTCAATTGAACCTAGTTTAATCGCCAGTGACCACCATTTGATTTCTGTCCAATTGACATGCCGGCCAGACGAGGAGTATGGGCCAGGAATTTGGAACTTACCTATTTATCTCCTTAAAACACCAAGATTTATGAACTACATTTCTATCCGTTCAAAGAAGCTCGCAGAGGAGCTGGAAGAGTTGAACCGCACTGAGAGGCAAACCCAGCAGAACATCCAAAGCCTTTGGCACAAATTCAAGATTGACCTTACTGCAGAAGGTAAAAAATGCTCCCGCTTGGTCAAAGGAAGAACCCGCCAGCTCCGCACCTGGACGGCACAGAAACACCTTGTTATCAATGATGCAGATATGCCTACTGAGGACAAACATCTCGCAATTCTGCACCTAGAGGGAAAGATTGAAACCTATCTTAGGGAAGAAGCTGACCGTCAGAAGGACCAGTCAGAGGCTCGGTACGACATTGAAGGTGAAAGCCTGAAGACTGACTATTGGACTCGTTCCACCAAGGAGTATCACCTGAGGAACACTATAAATGAATTTAAGCCAACAGATAATGATTCAACTGTGCCCTGCTTCGAAACTCGCCCAAAGCGAATGGCTAAGATGGCCCGGGATTACCATGAGGCAACACAATATGTTGATGTTCCCAACGACGACTATGGTCGAATGATGTGCACTGAGGAAGTGCTTGAAAAGTGTGATGCACGGTTATCTCAAAATGATCACAATGAAATGAACAAGAATCTTACGGAAGAGGATATACGAAATGCATTGAAACTGTCCAACAATGGCAAAGCCCCGGGGCTAGATGGCATCCGATACGAATTTTTCAAAGCCATGGACATTGAATACAAAAAATATAAAGACAAGCCAGGCGGGGCTTTTAACATTTTGGGATTCCTGGCAGACTTATACCGCGACATTGGACAGTTTGGATTATCCGATGGATGCAACTTCAACATGGGATGGTTATGCCCCGTGTTCAAAAAAGGAGACACAGGTCTCATTAGCAACTACAGGCCAATTACGCTGTTGAACACAGACTACAAGCTTATGACAAAGGCTTATTCTATTCGACTAATGAATGTTGCCCCTTCTTTGATAAAACTGGACCAAGCGGGCTTCATGAAAGGGCGGAAAATTGAAGACCAGGTCAAATTAGCGAAATTTCTGCTGAACTATGCTGAAGTTGCAGAAGAAGACGGTATACTTATTGCCCTTGACCAAGAGAAGGCTTACGATCGAATTAATCATGATTACCTTCTCCGTGTCCTAGACCATATGCGATTCCCTCCCAAATTTTCAAAGATAATCCAAAGTCTGTACACTGACGCCAAAACTATAGTGATGATCAATGGCGAACTCAGTGATCCATATGTTGTTACCAGGGGTGTGAGGCAAGGGGACCCCCTATCCTGCTTATTATTCAATCTGGCTATTGAACCGCTTGCATGCCTACTGCGGAAATCTGATCTTGAGGGAGTAGTCATTCCTGGAACAAATAAGACTTTAGTGGTATCACTTTTCGCTGATGACACCACAATCTACCTGAAATCCACTGACTCCATGGAGACTCTGTGGAGCATTCTACGCCTCTGGTGTGCTGCATCCACTGCAAAATTCAATGAGCATAAAACAGTGCTCCTTCCTTTTGGGAGGTCCTCCTATCGGCAGAAAGTCATAGGAGAAAGACGAATCAACAGTCACTCCCCCATTGGTACATCGACCCAACTATTAAAATTGTGCCTGATGGCAAGAGCTGCCGCATGCTAGGTGCATGGATCGGCAATAACATCCCTTATACCACACCATGGCCTTCTGTCCTAGAAAAAATTAATACCGATCTCATGCACTGGCAAGCAACACACCCGACTCTGGAAGGGAAGCGTCACATCATTAGTATGGTAATTGGAGGTCGAACACAATACCTGACCCGAGTTCAAGGGATGCCAAAGGACATTGAGGACACACTTGAAAAATTGATACGGTCCTTCTTGTGGGACGGAAAAACAGCCAGAGTATCACTGGAGACAATGATCCTCCCAGTTGATCAAGGAGGGAAAGGAATTCTGGATATCTCCTCTCGGAACAAAGCAATTCATCTTTGGAATCTTCAATGCTACCTCATCCAAGGAGACGACCGACCATCGTGGTGCTATTTTGTTGACTTCATTCTCAGAAAATACCTGGAGACTAGCTACCTAAATATCAGGCCAGGTCAAATCCTCAATATCTTTTTAAACGACATTCATTTCCCCATCCCCAGGTCAGACAGGATACCTGACGACCTGAAGGGTATGATATCTGTAGCCCAGGAGTTCAACCTCAAATTTACAGCACTCTCAATTGACCGTGATGTCCAACTGGAGATGCCGATATGGAAGCACCCTGCTATCCGCCAACCACCTTATAAAAATACCTGCCTTCGAGATGCAGCAATTTGCCTCAGAAACCAACATGAGGTTCGGACGGTTAAAGACGCCCTCATAATAGCTACGAGGAAAACTACGGTGGCAAGAAGGCCACACACAATCAACCCTAGTAGTGGCATTGCCCGTAAAAACTGTGGATGCCCATCTTGCAACAGAGATCGAAATGAACTTGATTGTGTACACCCTGGGAAATGCATCGAGACCGCCCAGACATTGATAGACTGTATAATGCCAAAGTGGAATCCGCTAGCTCCAACGGCTGACCTTTGTGACGAGCTTAAACTGACAGCAGACGAATTGGAAGCTAACCAAGGAGAGATAGAAATTGATAAACCAATGACCTATGATCCAAACTTCAGATTAGCCAGCACCAAGAAGGGCTGGCGGATCTTCGCTGGGGATGATTCAATGAAGGAGATTCCAGCACGACGACAACTCCGATTGGAGCCAGTCCCTGATCAAATAACAACCTTTATACATATCAAGGTCCTGCGTGCTGGTCAGTATGATCCTCAAATTATGGCAAGATTCAAAATTGTTTCTGATGAGCTCAATGAGGATGCAACTGTGAACCTCACATTTGACGATCCAACCATAAAAATCAACTTCAGATCAGGGATATTGGGGGCTACCCTCACAGTGCTGCAGAAAATCCCATGCAATGCCCCCTTACTACTATGCTCTTCATCCGACTTTCTGCTCAAAACTTTGATTAAAGAGAGAACAAAATCTGAAAATGACATGTTAGACCCAAGTTTCCTGCTCTTCAAAGCAGTATTTGCAGCGCTGAATGAGCGTGTTGCACGGACACAGTTCAAGCAGACAATGATTACTTTCCCTGTAACCGCAGGCATTCATTCATACCCTCCACTGGAGGTTGATACCCAAATCGATTTGATGTTCAGCTGCCCGGGTATTCTAATCTCACAAGGCTCACAGCGAATCTTTACAAAAGTCATTAAGGGCAGACACTCAGAGCCGTTCAGGAAGGCAACATTTATCAACTTAGATCGTATCCGGTGCTCCGTGCATGAAGTCTCTGATTACACTCCTACCGACGAAATGATTTGGAAATCTATACGTTCCACAAATCTGAGACGACTTCACCGTGAATTATTTTGGAAGTCGATTCACAACATTTTCAGAGTCGGTGACTTCTGGACACACATTGACAATCTTGAAGCTATTGCAGTCTGCCCGACATGTGGTGTCCCGGAGAGCCTTGAACACATTGCGATGGAATGTGATGCCTCAGGGGCAAAATTAATTTGGCAACTGACTGAGGACCTCTGGACCATGAAATATTCAAACTGGCCCCTCCTCAGCTGGGGACTTATCTTGGGTTGCAACCTAGTTAAATTTAAACACTCAAATGGGAAATTGATCCCTGCGATGGGACGATTATTTGCCATTCTGGTATCCACAGCCTGGCACACAATCTGGAACATCCGGAATGATAAGGTTCTAAAGAACCCACACCGTAACATTACAGATGTTGAGATTCACAACCGATGGCTGAAATCTGTGAATTCCGCACTAGGACGAGATCGAATCCTCACCAATAAAATGAAATTTGGTAATCTTGCGCTGAATAAAGATCTTGTCCTAAGAACATGGAGTGGTCTACTAATGAACGAAGCTGCTCTGCCGGACGATTGGACTTACACAGTGGGGGTTTTAGTGGGTATACAGCCATTGACATTGAATGATCCAAGAAATGGGATAGGATAAATTTATTACGGCTGGAGTCCCACACTATGGTACTTGTGCGTAATGGCATTTCCTCCCTGGACAACTTCCCCGGCATTAACTAGATTTATCTGGTAGACCCAGCGGATGACCTTTGGAATGCTTCTGCAGACTGAATTTCATTATCCCAAACGCTCCAAAAAAAAAAAAAAAAAAAAACAAATTTTCAATATTGCCCTGGACCTGCCAAAGTAAATACACGGCCTGGTCTGCCTGGGCCTCATCGAAATCACATCAATCATTTGGGTCTTCCAGGTTGTCGTGTATCACTGTATGTCCGGGTGGATTTGGGATGACCAGCTTACTAAGCGGTGTAATCGGCATGATGGGAAAAAAGATAAGTACGAGATCCTGCCGGGCGCAGCCACGGCCCTCTACCCCCAAGTTATTTGTTGTGACAGATGTGACTCTACGTGGCAAACCTGTGGGAATCCGTTCTGGCTTCTTTTTTGAAGCGGATCGTAGCCGGACGGTTTCATCAAGCTGATCACCCGAGCAGGCCCTAAGCAGCACAGCAACCGCTTTTTCTTCCCGCTTCGGATGTGTCCGATGATGAATCTTCAACGGAAGCAGATCATGTCAATGCGCGAAACAATCCTCTTCAATTCCGGATGACAACACGATGCACCTGCGAACATGGCAGGACGCTCTGCTGTCATACGTGGCTAAGCCAAGACATCAATTGGACTCAGCAGAAGGAGATCATCTATACGCACTTCTCCAGGAAATGATCACAAACTCAGATTTTTCTCGCCTATCCTTGTGGATTATGAGGTAAAGGTGACTATTCTGATGGAAAATGGAGAAGTAGCAACCGAGATGAAGAACAAAGGCCAAATACTGCGTATGCTGGCGAGGATGTATCCGGGGAAAGTCGCGAGCATGGTGAAGAGGTTGCTGGAAATCTGGGGGAGAAACCTACCTGGAAGAGCCAAAAAAGGGCGACTTATGGGCTGAGCTGTTGCGTCGCGGACGGAGGGACCAGCAGGCGCGAAGTTGTGAAAGGGGAGAAGAGGGTGACCGGGGGCCTACATACTTAGACTCGGAGACCTCATACTCCTCCTGGTCTAACTAGACCGGTTACGTGGGCTATACAGGTGGTGTTGATTATCAAAAATTATCGGTTTTGTCCGACGGAACGATCACGCCTCACGCCCGAATTGAAAGTGGGTCCAGCTTCCATTCCATATTAATATGGAATGGAAGCGAAGTTCCTCCCACGTCCGAGGGAATGACAGGTATGGAATGGAAGCTCCTATGAGCCAACAGTCCTGGGAGCCCTTTTTGACCTTCGAATCGGATAATTCTAATCAGCAACCCCTGTAGTGAAGGTCTAGTGCTGTGCTAGGGAGTTAATAGCAGGATGCTAAAAATTTTAGGCTCCGGAGAACCATAGCTAGCATGTGTTAATAGCAGCTATATAGCATCGGAGCTACTAACAACTATTTAATGCTATAGATCAATAAATAGCATGCTAGAGGTGCTAAATTCTAATCTTCGACGTCCCAGTCCTGGTTTTCCACCGCCGTCGCTGCCTGTGACGTAGCCGCACCCTCCTGCGGCACCGCGTCCTTCTTCTCGGGCGAAATGAGTTTGGCAAGAGAAATGCTATCCAATCGGACATATTCCTGGACTGCCCAGTGCGTGGATGAGCGTTCCCGATGTCGCACTCATCCTCCGGATCAACCAAATCCTCGAGTGTCGGCATTCCGGAGGCCGAGATACGTTTGCGCTGGTGTAAATCAGCGATTGTTGCCATCAACTCCGTCTCAGCAATTGCGAGTTGCTCGGCTCGGGGAGCCTGAGCAGGGGGCCTTTCTTCACTGCAAACTCGGCCACTGGTCCCGTCGCGCCGAGGCGGCGCAGTGCAGCACAGCCACAGATCCTTTTCATTGGGATCTTCAGGCAGCGGAGGAGGTCCGACTCCACCCTGCCCCAGGAGATTTTCGATGGCACTGATATTGCCAGCGTGAGTGGACTGGTTTATGTCCATGGCACGTGCTGGGGCATAGCGCATTTTGACGAGAGGGATTTGTTCGACAGTCTCTGGTGACTCGAGCGTCTTTGCAGATGACCGAAAGCTGTCGGGTCCATAATCGAAGAGATCTGATTTAAATTTCCACGCATTGAAGCGCTCACGGCGTGTCAAACCAGAAGGATGGTTGGTTTCGGGGTGAATCATTTCGAGGTTATGGGGTGTGGAAGGGTGCATTTCTATTGTTGGATTGAGTTTGGATTTCGCCCATAGCTCCTCAGAGCATTCTAAATCCTCCAAGACAACACCATGCTCAAGGCATATCACTGCTCCAGAAGTCAAGTGCGTCAGAGGGTCCCCGACCTTTTCAATTGTGGGGACTATCGTTGGGAAGTTGATATCAAAGTTATCATAGGCGTAACCAACAAGGAGGGTGTGGCCCATTTCTCGAAGAGTGTCGGTTGTCTCAGCAGACAAGGAATGAATGGCAGTGCCGATAGCGGACGGGGAAATTGATATTCCCATGTGCGCGAGGGCCTGGATCACTTTCTCTGGAGTGTTTGTTGAATGGAGGAATATGCCGAACACACTTTCGAGTGCGTTGCATTTGGGATTACGGCTCTGCATCATGATACTGATCATTACGGCGATTTTCTATGGACACTGTCAGGTTATGGAAATTTATCAGTACAGAAGATGACCAACAATTGTTCTTATAGTTTCACGGCGCCTCTCTTTCTTCCCCGCATCTGGAATACTCCTTGCAAACTCTCCGCTCTCATCAAACTCATCGTCTGGGTCGGACTCGTCATCGCACCGATCTTCCATGATTTGATCTCCATCAGAATCTAAGGTCTCGCCAGAGAGCAGAAGGTAGAGCAGAGTCCAAAGATCGGGAGCCAAAGTCTTCATTTTTCTCGCCATTTCCTCAATCTTAAAGTCCTCCAGATCAGATGCTGAGGCGTGAAGTGCATCGAAATGCCATTCATCATTTTGGGTCAGCAATTTGATTGAATCAGAAGTTTTCTTTTGGATTGCTTTCCGAGCCCAGGCAAAGGTAGATGGGCTAGATCCGGGGTTTTTCGAGAAGGCATCAATGATATTGGCGGCGTTACGCAGCAGGCTTGCAGTACATGTGTGATCCTGTAAGGAGGGCCGTTCCAATAGTGTCAAGACAAAGTCAGAGGCTGTGACCTCCTCCCGCTCAAGGACGTCCGCCACCAGGAGGACCTTCCTTTCGGGAGTGTAAGTCGCCATCAAGAATACCTGACCGAATACGGAGTTGATGGCGGTGATGGGGCCGGGTGGCTATGTTGTTTACCTTTGTTAAACGCCAGCCGCCGTGGAGGGGTTGGCAAAATTAAGGTTCGAGTGATGGATTGATGGGCGATCACGTATGACAAGGAATGTATTACTACACATATTCCGCTATAAAATACCGCTACTGAGAATCCACCAACCCCGTAACGTGCGGCTGGGTAGGAGACTGTAATATTATTTGCCGTACTGCACAGGGTTCAGCTCATCGTTATTCAGGATTTGTATAATATCATTTGCCGTACTGCACAGGGTTCAGCTCATCGACGTTCTGAATATTATTTGCCATACCTCACAGGGTTCAGCTCATCGTTATTCAGGATTTGTATAATATTATTTGCCGTACTGCACAGGGTTCAGCATCGACATTCTGAATATCATTTGCCGTACCTCAGCGTGAGCTCATCAACGAGACATCAGGATCTGCACCCCGCACTGCCAATAAAACTGCATATATTGCTGCCCTATTATTGGTGGGGGGCTCTGGCCCTGGAACGGTGAAAACACAATTCGCGTTGGATGTCTCCCCCCAGAAGACAGCTCCAACCGCTTTTGCGACATCCGTTCCCGAAGCCTTGCATAAACCTTGCACGTAGGCCTGTGAGTAGGTTGTTTGAATGTACACATTGCCGTATAAGGTGCGTAACATTTCAGCTGGGCTTTGTCTACTCACCATCACATCTTCGCACAATTTTTCCATCTGCGGGTCGCCTTGCGGCAGTACCGGTACCTGTCGCACTGTCCTTGGAAGGCGAGGTACGGTGTTCAGAATTGACCGGTCGACTTTGAGGGTTAGACTGACATGATCAGACCAGGCTTCCTTCGGGTCAACAGGCAAGGCAATTGAGAGTGAGCGGATCTTTGGTAAGAGTGCCTCTGATACGATGCATAATCTACCACAGCTTCTGCCACTCCAATTTCCTTGATGGAAGTGAATCTTCCCGGTGACGCATCTTCAAGATGTGTCCCATTTAGAATAACAATTTGTGACCTTTTCCAGGCCGAGAGAATTCTACGCCCTCTTGCGGATACAGGTTTTTGGTCCGAGGATAGGCGAACCAAATCCCTGCCTGCTTTTTCTGATAGCTTGCAACGATGTTTGGCAGGGGCATACTGTTTATTTCTTCAGCCTGATTTCCACTGCTGAATGAAATAAGTATCCTCGCAAAATTGAACAACCAAAATTGCAGTAGTGGATGTGCCCTGAGGCAGTTAGTGGGCTCTGCCGCAAAGCGCGCTACAAATGTAATTCAAGAAATCGGTTAAAGAGCTACAACCGGTACCTGATACGGTTCATGATCGGACGCTGTAGTTGTTGATGTGATCATGGGTGATGACGTGAAATACTGATGTGTCACGCACCTGCCGCGGAGCCTTCGTGGCACGCTCGTATCAAACCTCTGGTGGACGATCTCTTGGCGTGTTCGAATGGCAAGCTGCAGCTCAAAGAATATCCACGTAATATGCCACGCTATCTGCCCATGCTGCCCATGTCCAGTTGACCTATGTACATATGTTCCATCTAGCTCGCGGCTCGCGACTGCTACCGCCCCACTACTATCTGAATCTGTGCAGCGTCGAAGTGACTGCTGCGTAGATGGTTTAGAATCTGGTGGTGAAGGAGTGGGAGGATGTACATTGGGAGCTGGTGCAGGAGAGAGTCGGCTTGGGGCCAGTGCTCTGACCAATCTTGAAATTCTCAACGGTGACCGAGCCCTTGTTGCTGTTGTAGCACTCTGGATGCTCTGACATACGCGGTACGAGTCAGATTTATTGTACTGTCTTTTATAAGGGATTGAATTCAGAGTTTGCCCGGCGAATTTCCTGTGGGTTTGCCTATACGATCAAGGGATTTGGTGCAGTATTGACCGAGTTACTCTAGCTTGTATCAAGCTTGATACAAGCTGAACTGGACCGACGGTGCAGGTTCCGATTACAGCTCTTTGCGGAACTTAGGGCGCGGACGTTTTTTTTTCCATTTTGGGCCCATTTTGATCGTTTCACGTAGAACGCCTGTTGTGGGCTCAGTTAGTGTCGGACACGTACACAAACTATATGAGCAGGATCGCACGGTTAATCCACAGGGCATGAATCATTTAGATTATTTTTATCGGCCCTCCGTCGCCTATGTTTGAACATGATGTTGTTTTTAGCCAGAACACCCATTACAATACAATGGGAGGCCCCAGCAGCTCGCGGAGCCACCAGAATGGGTATTCGTACACCCCAGAGGGCACCATGTAGTTATATGAGATCCTCAAACCCGCAAGCGTGAAAACGACGCACCTGAAACAGACACAGTACAGTTTTATTATTCACAGCTCAGGCCATTCTTACCTGTGCCATCTGGGCACCTTGGGACACGGAAATTTGAGTGAGGCGACGACATCGGGTCGATCGTGGCCGTCAAAATAGACATCTTTCTTGTGTCCGATGAATTGAAACCCCTCCTTGTGAAGCCAGCGCCGAGGGGTGCTGAGTGAGATACCCTTGCCAACCTTGAGCTGAAGACGAGGCAGCAGCTCTGCCTCCATATATTTTTTGAGTCCTCGCGGCATCTCATCCCGAATCACGTCTTCGGCGTATTTCTTTGCAGCCTCGGGTATCAGCTTTCCTGCCGAGAAGTCGGCCAGTTTCTTGGGATCCATGGCCCATTTGTTCAGCGCAATCACGAGCTTCTTTGTCTTTGCGAAACTTTGTCGACTGTCCCTGTCCATTATATCCAAGGCTCCGATTCTTTTCAATCTTGGTCCATTCCTTAGTTCCTCGTGGGGCAGTGACTGCACTGTACGGGGTTGGCTTGGCAAGTGATGCGAGCTCAGCCTTCAGCTCCACCATCATTTCGGCGTCAAAGTCTGACAGCTCATCCTCGCTGCTTGAGCCATCACTGTCTGTCCAAGGATATTCATCGCTCTCAGATGGCAGGCAGTCGTGTATTCCCCCTTCATATTCACAGTCCGAGTCACCAGAATCCCATTCGAAGTCCTCCATCTCGTCCAGTGGAAAGTCGTCTTGCAAATCTGGCAACGGCGTGCCAGTGGCATCCGAGAGATCCTCGTGCAGGTCAGCCGGCTCATCGGGTAGTGCTTCTCCCTCGTCCGTAGACACCTGTGAAGGCCGTTGAGGGTATCAAGCAGCTCGTGCCCTCGCGGCCGCCTTTAACAAGTATTTTGGCTTCCGTGGCATTACTTTTGCAGTCTAATTTGCTGGCGGTTTGTCTTGTGTTGGAGACTCAAAATTATCGAGATTTTTTGTAGCAGTAGAGAGTATAGACAATGCAGTCAAAAACTATGCCACCCGGTGGCCACGGAGGCACACAAAAAAAAAATGGCGGCCTTCGGCCGATTTGGGACTACATCAGTAAAACTACACTTTTGTCTTTGGCATCTTTTGTCTTTCAAAGGCATCTTTTGGTATCTTTGTCTTTTGATGGAGATATTCTGTCTTTGAAAGACATCTTTGAGCATCTTTTGTCTTGTACAATTCCATCTTTCATCTTTACCAGCACATCTTCTGTTCACCTGTTGGAATATATATAAATTCACCAGCTTACTTCCAGAATAGTCCAGTCTAAATGGTCCCGTTTACATGACCTTCCAGACCCCGTTCATGGACCAAATTATTCGGGAGGCCGTTGAATCCTGGATTAATGACCGAAGTAGCGACGGATGTTATCATTTGAGATGAGGTCGAGTGATTCCGGGACAAGGGTTTTGGCACAGGGGAATGTTCCGTCGGTCAATTCACGGAAACCTGGCAATAATCAGACGGATGAACCAAATAAAACTGAGAGACTCACGGCGCTTCAATTGGCTCCAAACCATTTCGATTGGGTTCAGTTCGCAATGGAACTTCGGCAGAAATAGGCACTTGTGGCCGGCCTTCTCAATGATCAGCTGAAGCAGGGGTTTTTCCTCGCGGAAGTCCTGTTGGAGTGAAAGGACACGCTGCATGCAACAATCAGTTGCACGCCCGAGATCGTCGTCATCCGGATTTTTGCGCTTGAGGGAGGTGGATGCCGTCGGAATCTGCTTTAAGCAGAGGTCAGTTACCCCATTTTAAGATCGAGCATTGGTAAAAATATCTACTTCCACTGGCGCCGAGATTTCTGGCTGTCCGGCTTCCGACTCAGGATCAGAATCCACAAATGTGGGGTCCACCGTCAGTGACGGATCTACAGGCAGGCGAGGGACGACAGGTGCTTCATTGCGTTTGGCAGCTTCACGATTGATTGCGGCCCGTTGTTTTCCGTTCGTCTTCTTCGGCATCTCGCCCGTGGACTGGAAGGAAGGACACGACGTCTGACATGATGGAGGCCGTTGGTCTTGTTTGACAAGAGCCCCACTTAGGTACACACAAAAAAAATCGCGGAGCCCCGGAAAAGTGAAACACCGTGGGAAAAAATGAGATCTTTGTGCGAAACGCATTCTTTTGGCCAGTTTCCTGGCTAGAAAAATCACAAATAATTCACAAAAATTTCCTCGGCCCGATGAGCACGTGCTGGAGAAGTGGTGACGGGCACTGTATGGGGTTTGTCTTTATCCACGAGTATCGGGCCGCCCACGTGCTGTGGTTTCAGTCGATCCATCGCCTTTAGCGCCGCGCGGCAGACTCCAGTCGAAGACATGGTCGTGATAGCCTTCGCGCACAAAGAGGTCACGGAAGAGCTTCCGAAGGTAGCAGTAGTCCGGCTCCTCGTCGAAGCTAAGTCCGCGGGTGTAGTCGAGGAAGGTGCCGAACTCGAGAGGGAAAGCATGGCAGAGCACTAGGCTCGTCCCCATCCGGTAATTCACAAACAGGCCACCACAAAATCTATTTTTACTCGCGGAACAGGTGGCATGAATTACCGGCTGGGCCCGCCCGTCGCTGATTTGGGTGATAGATTTTCGCCCCGCCATTCAAGAGGTCCGGACTTGGCAAAATAACATTGAAAACGTCGAAAAAAGTGCTAAAAGTCCCTATATGAAAGTTGGATAACTTTCGATTCCCTATCGAATGGTGGAAGTTTTTCTTTTTTGCTGTTTTCGTGCACAACAATGTACATAATGAAAAAATTAATACATGAGAGACAAGGGGGAGTGTCTACTGTCTATCTGATGAGTTATCCTCGTTAGAATCGGAAGGGAACACGCTCGACGAAGGTCCAGAAGGCGGTTGCGGCGCCGTGGGTGACATTGTCACGGTATGTGACGACTGGTTTTTTTCGGATGGGGAAGAGGACGATAGCGAGTGTAAAATATTATTTTATTGTTATATACGTCAAAAAAACAAAATTCTAGCATTCGATAGGGAATCAAAAGTTATCCCACTTTTGTATAGGACTTTTAGCACTTTTTCCGAAGTTTTCGACGTTTTTTCACGAAGTCCGGACCTCTTGAATGGCGGGGCGAAAATCCATCACCCAAATCAGCGACGGGCGGGCCCAGTCGGTTAGCAGGCTCACCTGTCCACCATCACATCATTGTTTGCGCAGCTGTTTGGCAAACACATGCCAATCAGTTGGCCGACTCGGATTTGAGTGAGCCTGCGACACCGACTGGTTCACGAGTCTAGCAGAGCACGTCCGTGTGAGTCGCCACTTTCTTTTGCATGATCAAGTCGTATTTCTGCTCCTTCGTTGCGGCGGTGAGACCTTGCCACGGCAGGCTGCCACGCAGAAAGTACATGAGGACGTAGGCGAGGGCCTCGAGGTCGTCGCGGCGGCCCTGCTCAGCTCCGAGATGAGTGCTGATCGAGGCGTACCGAGCTGTGCCGGTAAGCTTCTTGTTCTGCTTGTACGGGATGTGGAAGTGGGGAACGGGCGCACGTGGACGCAAACGGGCTCGTCGTCTTATCGACCGGTGAGGTTGCAGGTCGGGTCGGGGAGTAGCCCGCGGGGACGCCGTGTCCCACACTTCAAGCAGCTCGTCCAGGTTATCGCCGAAATTTGTACCCATGGGCTGGGTTTTACCTTTGACGACCGTGTTTTCAGTGCGGTAAGTCGAGTTGATTGTTATTTATATGGCGTCTAATTCTGCGGAAGATACTCGACTTTTCCAATGCACAACGAAACGGTTTCATTGAAGCTTTCGTGGACTACATGTGCTCTCGAATCCCTGGGTGGAGCGAACTGAGTTCGAAAAGCTGGGCGTCCGAGCGAGCCAATCTTCGTACTCGGGCGCAAGCTCTGCTCATCGGTTGCAAGGTTCATTGGAGGAGGTCGACCCACAAAATCAAGCAGGTTATCGCAGTTCAATTCCAGTATCAATTCGAGGGTCTGATCGCGATTCTCGAGGGGTCGAGTACCACCCCTATCCAATTCCTGCAGGCAGTTGCCGATATCCACCGCGAATTTCCGGAGCAGTTCGTCCCTGGCTCTCGTGGTGGATCTTGCCTGGGAACGGCGGGATGATCTTCCCCGCAATGCAACGGATGCCCGCTGAATTGCGTGCGCAGCTACCGAGCTCCACTAACGGTGCTGAATCAGCCCACGATCTCTTGTACAACGCAGCGGGACGCAATCACGATATTTGGGAAGGTGTACGCCGCCTATATCGGGTGCAACGAGAGACAGAAATGCTTTACGAGGCGGTTACTGGTGCGTCATGACAGCTAAATTGCCAGCTTCGCTAAACAAGATCAATTAGCTGGCCATGTCCAAGCGCGATTCCAAGGACTGAGACCGCAAACCAGGTCTCGCATCGGTGCGAGTGCAACATTGGCGGGCGCCGGATACTCGTGAACGCCTCGCCGCGGTGACCAAACTGGAGGCCGACCTGGCTGCCCAGAAATCGAACCTCACCGAATCGGAGCGCTTCGTTGCCGTCAATGCCACTCCGACAATCGCGGAAGCTTCTGGACAGCCACTTACGAGTTCTAAAGGATCCCCTGATATGCGACTTCTCCAGTCATACAAATGGGACGACAACTCCTGCTTCATTGATGCATCGATGGAGGCCATATTACGGGCATTTATCGTTATGTCCGATGGCGTTCGCGCCGAATTCTTACGACGAATTCGGACTGAATGCCCCAATAGTGGTTTGCGAGACGTCGTTGAGCACTTCTGGCTCCGTGGATTGCTCGGCGGAGCCATCGTTGGGCTCGAGAAATCTGGAAAAAAGAAGGAAACTCCCAGCTCTTTGCACAGCACGCTCATCATAGCATTGGATGCAGGACAGAGAAACGTGAAACGCCTCATCCATACGAAGTGGGGCGCAGGACAATACGTACCTGGCGAGCCTGGATGTGCGAGAACATGGTCAATTCAAATGGTTCAGGTGAGTGAATCCCGAGTCCTGCACGAGACTGTGTTGAAAATTTGATCAGATGGGCACGACTCCACGAATCCAACAATATTTTGGGACCCGTTATCGGTTGAAGTATATCTGTGGCTCAAATCATGCCACAGAGAATGTCCACACTCAAATTCTTTACGAGTTTCCGATCTACAGGGATGACCTTGCTCTCGCTCAAGCTCACATTCATCCGGGGGCGGGTAATCCATCGCTCGGTGATCACCTTGCGCACTGTATCCCACGGAACCGTTATGGCACTATGCAAGGTCGATCCACCGCGTACATCCATGACATCGAAGCCTCCATCGCATGCCCTCATGCCTCCTGCACTGACGACAACGCCTCACTTATTTCGATATCAACACAGTGGCCACTCATCCTTCGTGTTTTGCCCGTCTTTTCAAGGGTCGATGGTGTATTACATTTAAACTTTTAGTTTCGGTTCTGGTTTCGACCTGAATCGATATTCGGTGACAAGGGGGAGTAGAATCTCGATCTTTCTGACATTCGACAGTGACCAGCGCCCTTTGAATCATCTAATAGACAGCAGATTCCACGATGGGAAGCAGAGGTCACTGGCATACTCGTTGCTATTAGTTTCTTTGGAACAATGGGTCAAGGAGATCATCGAATCCAGGTCTTCGGAAATCAACGAAGTGGCAACGAAGTGGCAACGAAATCAACGAGGAAGAAGCGAATAAAAGAGAGCTCTTGCTGTATTTCCTCCTGGCTTGCTCCAATTCTGATGTCAGACCTGATAGCTGCCAACTAGATACCAACTTTCCTTGATGGCCATAACTGTTGAACGAAATTAAAACCAAGTCGAAATCAGCTGGACCTAACTTACTAATTACCCAACATGCTCAAGGCATCCGCAGTATCAAGCCTTGAACAATAATTAACGGACGCGATGTTCGCCAAGGGAAGCTCTGAGGCCTCTCGGTGGATTCGAGGTTGCTCTTAGTCTCTTATAAACAGATGATACAACAAAAATTGAACTCATACTTCACTTTGTTGTAGGTTGCTCTGCAATACCGATGTGGCCCAGTACGTCCTGAGAACCATTTGTTACAATGCGGAGTGTAGTGGGGCTCTCTAGATCTGACATGAGGTGCTGCAGTAGCGGACCCTACTACTAGTAGTGATATATCCGGCTCAGTGAGGGTGGTTTCAGAACAAGAAATGGGCAGAGGCGAAGCTAAGTGAGGCGAAGAGCCAATGGGTACATCTCTGTTGAAGAGTTGAACGCAACTTGGGGTGGGAAATGGCGCCGCAACAACGGAGGGCAGAAGAACGAGCACACTCGCCGGTGTGGTTAAGATTTCTTCCAGTCCTCGCGCCGTGTTGTCAAATATTAACATTGAGCATGAAGACCATGACAGTCTTGGACAGCTTTGTTGAAACTCAAGAGGTATATCCTTCAATTGTGCAAGGGCAAAGATACTGAACGAGAACAGCGTGAAAAGCATCAAAAGGTGATCCAACACAGGGAACAGCTGAAGTTGATCTGTCAATCCTGGCCACAACTTGTACCACAATCGTTGAAGAATAAAATCCTCTGTCTCTTTCGCAAAGGTGCATTATTTAAGAACTCATTTACAGCCGTTTGCGGAACTTAGGGCACATCGTGTTTTTTTCTGTTTTCAATTGTTTTGACGAGGGCGCTCGTAGCACCCTTAGTTTTGGTCCGTTTATCCTGGAAATAGGCTCATTCTACTCGCACTGAAAATCCGCAGTCAATGGTCTCCTTAATTTTTTTGTTTTGGTTTTCGAATAAAATTTTCACCTAGAAATCCTAATTTCAAGCAGGACAGCTGCGGCATCAGTATTTCACCCCCGATTGCTCTAAACTTTTATACGGTCGAGTTCCATGTATTATCTAGTCAACAGAATATCGGTATAGTGAATGTGATGCCAATCCCTTATAAAAATCGCTGGACAATTGAGTGCTCAAATCAGCCCAGTATTTACTGACTGCTACAATATAACTAGATGTTATATTCACTATCCTGGTAGTCTGTTGACTAGATAATACATAGAAGTTGATGGTAGCAAAAGTTTACGACAATCGGAGGTGTATTGACCATGCTACAGCTGTCCTGCTCCGAAATGGGCTAAAACAGGCTTACCTAAGGCTCATACACTGAGTAAAAAATCTGAGAAGACCGTTGACTGCGGATTTTGAATACAAGTTTATTGAGCCTATTCCCAGGATAAACGGACCAAAACTGAGGCCGCTATGAGTGTCCTCGTCAAAACAATTGACAACAGAAAAAAAACACGCTGCGCCCTAAGTTCCGCAAACAGCTGTAAAGTAAGTTTCCGTTTCTGGTCAGAACCAGTTCTCATATCTGGTAGCGGGCCTTGCTGCTCATCGGCCTTGACCAGCTTTATGGGAAGGTGAGATCGCGACCTGTGGTTGATATCACTTGATTAACATTCTTAACATCCCAGGCCTTTTTGACTTGTACAAGGCCTAGCAAGAGAAGGAGCCATCGGAACGTTACATCTGCTCGTTCGATTTCCTGCCTGGCCGCAAACCAGCCTCATCTGTCATCACAACATTCGAGCCTATCCTACTTTAGTGTGTACAATGGGTGAGAAGCCTTGATCAAGACACCATGAAGGCGGGGTTGTTGAATGAGTATGAGCTCACCGGCCTTCCAGCGAGTTCTTTGTGCCCAAGCTCGTTTCTTTGAGGCAGCCGGCACCCTGAAACCGAGTCATCAGGGACGTCGACAGAAACAGAATGGCCTTCTCGACGACGAAGGGTTCTATATGGGTGTTCAGCGGTGGCTTCGCACACTGGAGACTGGGACGGTAAATTGACTGTGACCTCATATCGTTCAGTGCAGATTAACTCCTCCTTGAGTGTGCAGGTTCTGATTAGGGCTGTCCACGAGTGCACTCGCAGGTGACCCGGATCCTTGACCGCGAGTACTTGTGATAAAAAATATGGAACTCGGATCCACGAGTCAATAACCCATGGGTCAGCTGAGTACTCACGAGTTTGAAATACTCGCAAGTACCTGCAAGTACTCACAGGTTTTCCTCACATTTTGCACATGTTATGATGATGTTACACATAAAATGAGTGCTAAACATGTCAGAATGGGCTACCATTCCTTCATCATGCCCAGCAACCTGCTTGATTACCCTACATGAGGTTTAAAATATGTGTTGGGCGCACTACTGCATTGAAGTACTCGTGGGTTTGGGGATTCATTCAGCAAAAATTGATACTCGGATCCTCGACTACCCGTGGAAATGGGTACCCGGATTCGTGAGTATGCATACCCACGGGTTTTCCCACGACTCAACCCGTATTTACCCACGGGTGACTCGCACTCGTGGACAGCCTTAGTTCTGATGCCGGTGGGACCGACTGCTGTTTTGCCCTCCAATGTGGTAAGACGTGTGATTGAAGCGTCAGATTCAAGTTTGACGCGTGTCGTAGGTGACTCGGGTGCGATCGGGTGCAAATCCGACGCAGCACGCTCCAGGAATTCCTTGAGTTGATCCACGTCGATCCAATTGTTGTCGAGGAACATGTGAGCGTTAGACGCAACAAATCTGGAGCGATAGATCTACAAAGGTGCGTCAGGAAGCTCCCTGTCAATGCATGTCATTGTAGGAGAACACAAACGGAACTTCGAAATGCCATCACCACGCATGTCGGCAGGCTGTCAATCAGCTCCTCGTCAGCAGTAGAGCGTATTGCGACGTGTTTTTGACGTGTTTTTGACGTGTTTTTTATGCGACAGGGCGGGCGGTCCCTCACTTGTGAAAGTGGAATGGGTACCGATGTTTTGGGACTGATGCATGGTGATTGGGGGAGTTTGTGTTCCAGGAAAGTTGTTGAGAATTTAACCCCAGCCCTTGGCCAGAATAAATATTTCCTCGGAGTCACATGAGGGTGGGAACACTGACCTTCCTTGTGAAAGTAGAATGGGTACCAATGTTTTGGTGTGGATGAATGGTGATTGAGGGAATTTGTGTTCCAGGAAAGTTGTAGAGAATTTAACCCCCACCTTTGGCCAGAATAAATATTTTCCTTGGAGTCACATGGTGGTGGGAAACCGACCTCGGAATCCTGGTCCCTCACTTGTGAAAGTGCAATGGGTACCGATGTTTTGGTGTGGATGAATGGTGATTGAGGGAATTTGTGTTCCAGGAAAGTTGTAGAGAATTTAACCCCAGCCTTTGGCCAGAATAAATATTTTCCTCGGAGTCACATGGAGGTGGGAACACCAACCTCGGAATCCTGGTCCCTCACTTGTGAAAGTGCAATGGGTACCGATGTTTTGGCACAGATGAATGGTGATTGAGGGAATTTATGTTCCAGGAAAGTTACAGAGAATTTGACCCCCGCCTTTGGCCAGAATAAATATTTTCCTCGGAGTCACATGGTGGTGGGAACACCGACCTCGAAATCCTGGTCCCTCACTTGTGAAAGTGCAATGGGTACCGATGTTTTGGCGTGGATGAATGGTGATTGAGGGAATTTGTGTTCCAGGAAAGTTGTAGAGAATTTACCCCCCGCCTTTGGCCAGAATAAATATTTTCCTCGGAGTCACATGGCGGTGGGAACACCGACCTCGAAATCATTGTCCCTCACTTGTGAAAGTGCAATGGGTACCGATGTTTTGGCACAGATGAATGGTGATTGAGGGAATTTATGTTCCAGGAAAGTTACAGAGAATTTGACCCCCGCCTTTGGCCAGAATAAATATTTTCCTCGGAGTCACATAGTGGTGGGAACACCGACCTCGAAATCCTGGTCCCTCACTTGTGAAAGTGCAATGGGTACCGATGTTTTGGCGTGGATGAATTGTGATTGAGGGAATTTGTGTTCCAGGAAAGTTGTAGAGAATTTAACCCCCACCTTTGGCCAGAATAAATATTTTCCTTGGAGTCACATGGTGGGAACACCGACCTCGGAATCCTGGTCCCTCACTTGTGAAAGTGCAATGGGTACCGATGTTTTGGTGTGGATGAATGGTGATTGAGGGAATTTGTGTTCCAGGAAAGTTGTAGAGAATTTAACCCCCGCCTTTGGCCAGAATAAATATTTTCCTCGGAGTCACATGGCGGTGGGAACACCGACCTCGAAATCATTGTCCCTCACTTGTGAAAGTGCAATGGGTACCGATGTTTTGGCACAGATGAATGGTGATTGAGGGAATTTATGTTCCAGGAAAGTTACAGGGAATTTAACCCCCGCCTTTGGCCAGAATAAATATTTTCCTCGGAGTCACATGGCGGTGGGAACACCGACCTCGAAATCCTCCTCAAAGGCCACGTCTTTGCCATCAACGCGAGTTTGGGGACTGTCACGAGCGCAAGGTAGGAGAAGATAAGGAAGGCGGTAAGCAAGCCAGGTGGACAGGAACGAGTGGACTTGAGCGGGGGTGTAGACGTGTCCTGCGATTGTGAGACTACCGGACAGAAACGTCGCAGGGGAGGGAGAGGGTAAAAACGGAATGGGACTTTCGATTTCGAGTGCGGGCATGACTTAACCAGATTCTTGGACTTGAAGTCCGGGACAGAAGTTTCAAAAAGTTGATTTTTGGTTTTGCGACTCGGATTCTGCCGTTTTGATTGCGGATCACCCGGGCCGGTGGCTGTGCAGCGCCATCAACGCGCCCATTTTCGTCGACAACCATGCCCCGCCCGCGTAAAACGGGAGCTCATGCTCAGCGTGGCCCCAACGGAGCGTTCAAATCCAGCCAAGCAGGGTAAAAACCACCTCTCTAGCCTCGTAAAAAAAATTAGAAAAGGTTCATTCTATTAGAAATTCTATATTAAAGCAAGCATAGACACCTTCGAGAACAACAGGGCAGTTATCTGGGCAAATTAATCCTCAACATCGATTGAATAGATCACGTGAGGACCTTCCATTTCGCATCGTCGAGGGTCAAAGAATCACGAAGGCCCCTTGAAATCACTCGTGGAACAAAATAGAAGGTAAGTAAAGATTTCAGTGGTAATATTCCACTCCAAACTCCAGAAAATCTGGGTGAAACGTAACACATAACGCACCCCTCGTTTCGTTTCAAGTTTTCGGGGAAGTAACGCATAACGTGGGCCTCGTTTCACCGGAAATGTGTGACATCTAAGTAAGGAGCGAGAGAGAAAAAATTAACTCGATGAAAAATGTCGAAAAATAAGCGTAAAATTGGTGTAATTGTTGCTATCAAGCTCTCGTGTACGCAGGAATCAAAATCCATCCAGTTAAGAGTCACCATCTACCTGAGGGCTTGGGTGGTTTGGGTGGCATTCCAGTGCAGAGAAATCTTTTAGTTTGTACTAATTTGTCATCCCGATCCCGCCTCTGTGCGCCGGCCGTTTCAATATTTTTATGATGTCACGCATAACGCCCTCTCCGTTTCTGGTTTCAACCCTAGCGTTTCAGTCACGGTCCAAAATCCGTTTCACCCATACAAAGGGCTACAGTATGGTTCAGAACAGCCATAATTGGGTTACTGAAGAAAGGAAAGCTGGTGTCAATACCAGACAGCTACAGGATCATAGCCCTCGAAAGCTGTATTTTAAAAGTACTGTCACTGCTCATCCACAAGCAAATCACGGACTGGGCCAACGCGCGAGGCCATATCCCAGACTATCAGAACGGTTTCAGAGAAGGGTATCGAACGAATAATAACCCTTTCATTCTGCGTTGCGTCAAGGAATGGGCACGTGCACATGGTTTAACAATCTACGTTGCTGCTGTGGATGCGACAAATGCTTTCCCCTCGACGGACCACCCCACTCTCTGGCTCAAGCTGCTTCGGATGGGTATGGGCGGCAAGATTTTCGACTGGCTGCGCATATTATACCGCCGCATGGAATATTATGTCCGACACGGAGATCTGAGCTCGGCCGAATTCAAGGCATTTATTGGCCTCCTCACCGGCGACCCCGCATCTCCAGTTCTCTGGAACCTGTTCATGGCTGACTTGATCATGGTACCAGACCCAGACGATCCTATTCTATTGTAGGTTCGAATTGCAATAATGGCCCAAGCAGATGACGTTCTTCTCATCTCGCTTTCGGCCTCTGACGCAGGCATGTCTCCCAGGCGATAACCTGCCTGGATACAACGGTCCCGAATGGACCGGCTTCTTGTTCCGATGTGAACCAGGGATGACCACACAGCAGATTTTTGAGGGATCGAGGCTGAGGTATCTGAAAACCAGTCTGTTGAATTGAGCAAAAGGCGAGCAGCAATCTCGGAAATTGGGCCACGCATTGGGAGGACCCGTAGGAAAATGTGTATGTCTTTCTCTCTGGGGAGAGCGCCATTACCAAGGAGTGCTATAAAAAGTCCGGAAATTACTTGGATAGCCATGTCCTTGGACTCCAGATCTTCTAGGCTGTCTACAAACGGTTGGACTCGGTCTAATGCCGAGTAGATCCACCTCGTATCTCCAGAAGTTTCATTTTCAAAATCGAGATAGTGGGACCCTTCTGTCAGCCTTGGGACCACAGCAAACACAATTTCTAACCGGCCATCCATTTGGGGAAGTGAGCTGCAGAAACGGTATATCATGAATCGTTGCCATCGTAAAGGAGCCTTCCAGCGCCTCACGCTTGAAAGATTTGGATTCCTCTGTTCCAGCCGTGCAGTGATATCCATAATTTTTGCAGCTGTGGTCATGGGAATTCGACCGCGTTTAAGCTCTTCTGAGAGGGATTCAAAGATCAGTTTTAAGCGTGTTTCTTGAAAGGGACTGAGGGGAAGCCAGGTCTGTATTCGCGAGGTATTTGGGCCACTCACCTCTTGTCCAACCAAGCCATATCAAAACCGCTCGGCCTCTGCAGGAGAAGGAGCACGAAGACGAACCATAGTTACTGAAACTACCAGAGGAGTTGAAAAGTTGGCGAGGATTTTTCACGGGTGGGCCATTTTATTGAGTGCGGGACGACGCTACCGCCCTCGCCGCAAGAACAATGGATGTTCAGACAAAAGCAATGAATACTGTGCCAGATCTACGGGCATGGATATTTGGGGTAATGGGAACCACGGGTGTGGTCCCACCCGCGCCGTCGACACCGAGCAGAGCGCTCTATCAGATGACTGCTGCCGAGTAGAACAATGACGATCGGTGGTCAGGGATGTGTTTACAAGGACAATTATCATGACTAGCTTGATTAGGACCTCCTTCAAATGTACAACATTCGAAGGAGTTGATATGATGCCTAGAGCACCTCCACTGCCGAACGTACAACATTCGTCAATGGCGGGCTGAGGCAAGGTCGTTTAAGCAGATGTCAGGTGCCTGCGTCACGGTTGCTGCGGATGTGGCGATGTTTGTTGACGCCGTCGTGTGTTTGGCGGAAGCGGCTTTGGCGATCAAGCTTGCCGGCATACTTGCGCACATTGTTGTGCGTCATAGGACAGTCAGGTTCGCGACGTTCTACGTTGTGTGCACGATAGGGTCTCCCTTGCGCCCATCACATTCACAACCACTCCCTTCCCACCCCTGGATTCCCAGCTCCTCACGTCTCCGCAAGCACCGCACCCCTCGCTGCAGCATCCCCGTGAGGCGCCAGCGAAGAAGCGGAATTGGCTGCACAGAGTGGCTGAACAGCTTGCTTCTCAAAACAACACCTCGCTGCGGAGATCCTCGAACCACCCGTTTCTTGACCTGCGCAAGATAGGGTCTTCCTCGCGTCCATCACAGCCACTGCCTTTCCGTCCACGAGACTCCCAGCTCCTCGCTTCTATGCAAGCACCGCGTTCCTCGCTCCAGCGTCTTTGCGAGGCCCCAGCGGAGCTGCAGAAGTTGCAGCGGTCTTCGTCTAGGCTGCAAGTGGCAGAGCAGTCAGGATCTCTGCGAGTGGATGAGCGTCCCCGTGAGGCGCCATTGCTGCTGCAGAACTCTCAGCCGCGTCCTCGTGAGGCGTACTTGCAGCCACAGAACTCCCGGCCGCATCCTCGTGAGGCGAGGCCTGCTGCGACGCAGGTTCCCAGAGCATCGTCCATCGTGGTTCCTTCTGTTCAAGACATCGAGATGGTCAACGTTGAGCCAATTCCGTCCTTTGAAAGCACACCCTTGAAGCGGCCGCGCTCTCCATCACCCTCGCATGGGAGCAACAAGCGATCTAGAGTCGAGTCGCCGTGTCCGTCGTCCTCCATGATGTCACGGTTTCAAGGTATCGCGAACTTCCTGACGTCTCCCTTCAAGAGTGGAACGGATGCAACGAGGGCAGTCTCGCCGAGAACGTCCTCGGCTCCCGGTCCCGCTCCAACTGGCACATCTGGGCGTGTATCAGCCTTACCGAGAACATCTTCAGCTCCCGTTTCCACCCGCTCTCCTGCTCCCGCTTCTGCTGCCGCTCCAACTGGCGCGTCGTCTGGGAATGTATCGGCTTCACTGATAATGTCCTCGGCTCCCACTTTGGTAACCGACTATCGCCCAGCTTCTCCTGCGCTGCGCGAGGGAAATGTCTACCGGAGCGAGGTTCTAGAAAAGTGCAATTTGGTCATTCACCTGACCGAACGAGTCGCCATCTGCACAAAATGCGAACACGGCTACCTTTTTGGCCGGGCCTGCACACACTCCAGACAAATACACAACCAGAAACTTGCGCGGGATGAGCTCCAAGAGCTGAAACGTGAGCTGCTCGAAAATGGGGTGGCAGAACATCCTGAGGCGTTGAGGATGCGAGAGTTCGGTGAGGCGCCCATTGAAGGGATTGCGATCGACGACGGATTTGTTTGTGACCCATACACCACCGCATGGAAGGACGATGAGAGCGCTTTTAAGCACTGCAATGAGCAACACGGCGGAGATCGGTCTGCGCTTAGGGAGTGCAAGATTCAGTCCGTCCTGCATCCCAAGTGGAAGGCGCCGTTGCGCTGGGTCAGAGTCGATCCCGGTATGGGCCGTGGCGGCGATTCTCTGGCTGCATACTCTGCATTCCAAACGACATGGGGCGTCAAGCTCAGGAATAAACCGATCGTCATCCCTGGACCCGTCAATGACAACGGTATCACCTTGTTGGCGAGTATGACAGGGTGGTTGATCCATCTTGCGGCACATATCAAGACGGCCGATGGCGTCGCCGGCTTGCAGTTCTTGACAGATACCAAGATGGCCCTGAAGCAGCAGCCGGCCATTACATCAGGAAAAAATGACACCACTACAGAGGACCACAGTGACCATGTAGTTTGTGTAGTCCCGTAGCAATGTACCCCTTTATGTGTCCCCTGTAGCTAACCGTGGATTTTCTGTAGCACTCCGTAGTGAGCTGTAGCCAAGCGGGGGGGTAATGTAGCCACCTGGAGCTAACCACAAAGTCCCGTAGTTGAATGTATTTGAGGCTCTGTAGAGCTTGTACTACCATATTGCTCACGTAGCAGTTACGTTCCAGGCAGACAATGCATATAGTCATTCGGTATCAAATGGTTACATCCTTGTACACTACTGAACCTCGTCATCCCAATCTAAATGAGATACGTGGATACTCGCATGTAAAGAGACTCGGCAGAGGACTGCAAGACACCATGAGTAGATGAAGATAAAGAAAAAGGCTCATAATGTACCTGAGGACATGTCTTCTGAGTCATGACACTTCACATGAGACGGCGAGAGCAATACTGTTGAGGGGTGTGGTGAGACAGGTATAACATGTTAGGTAAGTTGAACGCCTCACCAACAACAAATGATCCTGTCGCAGCATCGTAACAATAGAAATATATATGTGGATCAGCGCATCAAGTTAGTAGGGAGGATAGATGTGTGCCACAAGCGGCGGACAAGCGCAAACAACACTGAGAGGGGGGACAAGCCACAGGCAGCTGAGGGTGATACAACATGGGACAGGAGGAGCCACAGGCGGCATATGTAAAAAGCGATGCAGCGCTGTGAGACAACACCACATTGGGAGCTAGAATCTTGAGGGGGAACTGGAGCCAGCTAGGAGGAGGAATTCTTGAGAGCCGTGGGGAGTAGAAATGTATTCAGGACTTGAGTTGCATCCAGGACGATTGCAAGAGAAGAGGAATGAAAACGGGGGAGTGGTGAGAAAGAGTCACAGACCAACATCCATCAACTGATCCCATCACACGCACGGACCAAGAGCGGACTTTGAAAATCACTTACCAACGATTCCCCAACACTCGCCCTCACTCGCCACTGTACACTGGCAGCTGATTGCTACTAGCAGTACTAGGCTTTAAATCACACTTCTCCTGTATGTCCATCTATGCAAAATGAAGCACTGCCATTACGTGGCTGGCGAGAAATTACATTGCTGTCGACAACTCTTCACTTCCATTGAATCCATTCTGGGTGCCAGTGTCTGCCACGAGCTGCGCGCCATGCATATATACATAATATGTTGCCCCGTGAATCATGTCAACAGCATTTCCCAAGTATGGCCCAAAAATCTCAGAGTGTCTTTGTGAATATTATTACTACACTGATCTTGCCCTCCAGGGCCCGTACAAAGAATGTAGCACTATATTGGTGCTGTAGCACAAGTATGCTATGTGGTATGTGCATTAAATACTGGTGGACATGTATCCATGTAGAGCCCTGGTTGACTACGGACAACTACAGGCCACTACATATATCTTCGATCAACTACATGAACTACAGATTGATACATGAGCTTGCCCTTAGCTATGTGAAATTAGGGCTGCCCACCGTCACCGTCTTGACGGGTTAGACGGGTGCCGTCAACGGCAGGCCGTCCCGTCCCGTCGAGCCTGTTGGGTGTGGAAATAGACGGGACGGGTACGGGCGGCAAAATTGCCGTCCGTCCCGTCAAAGGGCGGCCGTTGACGGCCGTATACGGGCTTGGGGGGGATTTAGGTCTGGTTGTTCATTTGTGTGCCGGATTTATATTTTATTAATGTTCTCTATATTTCTTGGAAGGTGTTAATTGAGTATGTTGAGGTAGGGCTGTAAATTTGCCTCGATGGAGGCCTACATATTAGGGGAAGTCAGAGTTGTCGATTCTGGCTCGATTCATGGTCGATTCAGGCTTCGATTCTGACCCGATTCTGGGACCAGAATCGACCGAGAATCGAGACATCACTCTGACCGACCCGATTCTGGGTTCGATTCTACGCCGATTCTGCACCATCAGAATCGACGTGTCACGAGAATCGCCGCGAGAATCGACGATTCTTGATGCAGTTCCTCCTCTGGAGGAGGAACTGCATCGATTCTTGAACGATTCTCAATTCCATTTCGATTCTTGGATAACCGATTCTCGGTCGATTCTATTTCCAGAATCGATGCAGAATCGAAAGTCGAATCGACCGCGAATCGACCAACTCTGACTTCCCCTATTTAATATTTGATGTGACAACCACTGTGACAGAATATGCGCCAAGTCCGAAATCATGTTCATTTCGTTAATCGGCCAATGCAGTTTCGTTCGGTATATCTGAGAGAATACCTGGTGAGATTTGGGTCATGTAAGAACTGAAATTTAAACTCTGAAAGCAATTTTTGTGCACCTGGAAGCCGTCCCCGCCATTTGGCGGGTTACGGCCGTCTTTTTGCCGTCCCGTCCCGTCTCAAGGTCCCTCGGCGGCCAAAGACGGCTGAGACGGCAGCGGGCCGTCCCCGTCTCGGCCTAGAAATTTGACGGCCGTCCCCGTTGACGGGACGGTGGGCAGCCCTATGTGAAATTTAGTTTTTCCTGATGTATACTCGCCAAGGAGGTTATCAAAGCCTACGTCCGCCAGGGAGTTGATATTGTGAACGGTGCTGAACCCTAGTCTCGTTAACCAGACTTTCTAACGCACGATGAAGAAGACAGTCGTTCTTTATGTGCTTATAGAAAGTCTGGGCTTTGATTGGGGGTGCCTCTGAGAGTCGTCCGTGGGATGATGTGAGTGATGGATGCAGTGATCTCCCGTTGTATCGGGCTGTTCCCCTTTGGGCCAGCGTAAGCGCGGCGCGTCCCTCCTCGACCTTCCTCTTCATTTGGGCTCAAAACTTTGTCAAAACTTACAATAATCGATTTTCTAATTCGCCACGACCTTAATGGCCGAACTGGACGCGTCCCACCCATCCTCTCACCCAGTCAACTCGAGGGAATGGCTTGATGCTGTTCTTCGCAGCCGCTGCAAGGTGTCGAAGCTGTGGCCCTACCAGCTGGACCTAGGGATGGCAATCAACCGGGGGACAGACGTCTATTGCACTATTGCAACCGGAATGGGTAAGACGGTCATTTTGCAAGCCGGAGCCATTGCCGCGGATGCACGGGGGGAATGTGGAATCTGCCTGGTTATCGTCCCCACAAAAGTGCTCGTGGAGCAGCAGGTGCGTAGAACTTGACTCTTAACTATGAAGGATATGAAACTTACGTGATTTAGGCCGAGGTAGCGTCCGCGCGCGGACTGCGCGGACTTGCGATCAACGAGGACACAGTCCGCGAAGCTGCCTTGGCGAAGCGTGACTTGTGGCTGGAATTGACGCGTGGCGAGGATGTTCGCGTCGCAGTAATGACTCCACAGATGGTGCAAGGAAGGCATATGCAGCAACTACTCAACTCCCCGGCTTTCGTGAACCTCGTGCGATGGGTCTCGATCGACGAAGCTGGGTTGGTGGACCAGAAGGAAGGCGTCTTCGCATCTGGATACCTCTCGCTACCGCTACTTCGAGTCAAGCTCAACGACTCCACCATCTGGACAGCAGCTACCGCCACGGGCACTGTCGCGCGATCCCCTATCATAGCGAAAAAACTCGGCTTCAAAACCGGTGCATACGTCGATGCGCGCTACTCGCTCAATCGGCCGAACATAAAATACATCCCACGCTTCCTTCAGCATGCCAGCACCGGCACCGAACACCTGGACCTCAGTTTCGTCGTTCGCATGGGCATCAAGTGTGCGCTAGACATCATTTCTACCATCATTTTTGCGCGCACGATTGAACGCGGCTTCAGCATCATGGAGTTCCTCGACAAATTGATTCCCCCCGACATTCCCAACGGGTCAATGCTCATCAAGCTCTACAACAGCCTCATGACGAGCGATTACCGTCGTAACCTCAAGGCTGACTTCCAGTCTGGAAAAGTTAGGGTCCTGGTGGTTACAGATACGGCGTCACATCCACTCGATGGATTTCCGAGATTCTTTTAGAATCAGAAATTAGTCTGGCTCCAAAGGAAGTTATAAAAGCTCAAGTAAGAACCTCGTTCAATATCAACTTCCTCTCGCCTAGCCTCCGCAATGAAGTGCTTGAGAAAATAACTGGTTTTGCTGAGACGGATTGCTTCCTTCGCGAGCTGATCACGGTTTTGTTGCAGATTGACATCACCCTCCCCCGTGCCAATGTTGAAAAACCGCTTGGCAACCCATGGGAGCCCACCGTAAATGACCTGGAATCACTTATCTTCAGAATAATGGTCGAGGGGAATGAAACCATAGCCTACCTTGTGAACCATCTTGGTTTTTCCCAGGTCAAAGGCCACATCTTGAAGTAGACACTTCGAAAACACCAGGGTATCACTGTCCTCTAGATTCGGCCATTCAACAGACACAGCACCGTCGTGGGCGACAGCTACGGAGGCAAATGCGAAATCAATCTTTGAAAACCCGGGGACGTCACCAAGCTCGAAGCGTAATGGAAGCGGTGCAGTGGGTTGGCCTAATAAACAATATTGGTATACCGGACCTGGATTCGCACAGACACAGACAAGGCACTTACTTCGAGAGCGCTTTGACAAACTTTCTGCAGATGCAGACGTTTGGGCAGGCAAACTGGACTTGCGCTTCCGATTCTCCTTCTCAGTATGAACAAAGTATGGTGGCGGACCGAACTTCGTGACAAGTCCAAGGTCCAATTTAGTAATCATTACTGACAACACAGTTTTTCTCAGAAAGTCATGTAAGGAGCATAAATGGCACCAGAAGAACCTACTCTACATATCTGCCCGGCCAAAACTTGTAAAAACACAATTTATGTTTTTCCCAGTTCAATTTCGCGCTTTTGATTGCGGATCAGCCGGACCGGTGGCTGTGCGGCACCGCTAATTACTTCTTTGGGAACCTGTCAGCAGTCTCTTTGGAGTTCAGCGTCCCTAGAGTCCTTGCCAAAGTCTGTAAGCAGCGATGGAGGCACACAGGTGGTACTTGGATGCTTGTTCTCCAACAGTGGACATGTTTCCGACATCCAAAAGTTTCACTTTTCCAACTCAGATTTCGCGCTTTTTCCCACGCTCACGACCACCTCCGTTTTTTCTGAAAGGAAAATTTTACCACTAAACCACCCCATTACGGTTCCAAATCTCAAATATTGGAATGAAACGGGCGAAACTCCGGTTTGTCATGAAGTTCTGTCCGCCACCATACGGGGCGGGGGTGCCGGTTTCATTCTCAAACTAGACAAGGTAAAAGACACTCTCAAATTATTTTGTGAGTTGACTTACGTCCTTGACAGTGATCAATCCTTCCAGATAGATGGCTGGAGGCGGCAATCATACATTGGGAGGTCCTTGAAGCATTTTCTTCGGATGATTCCCGTGGACACGTTCATGGGTGTCCAAGAAATTGCCCAAGGTCCCGAGGGTGCTGTGGGGCTGGATTGCAACATTACCCATGAGACTGTCATTTGAGACGAAGTGAAATGTGCATGCCGTCAGAGCCTCCTGGACAAGGTCTTTCGCCTTTTGCCATTGACCATTGGAGCGTTCACGGAAGTAATGTTTGATCCAGGCCCAGAAATATTCAATCGGGTTCATTTCCGGGTGGAACTTGGGAAGAAAATGGCAGACCATGCCTGGTTCGGCTTCGATCATCTGATTATATGGTAGTTAGCGTTGTAAATATGAGCAAGGAGCACACACCAGCTCGAGTTGGGACTTTTCCCATGCAAAATCAGGCTGACTCAGTGTTCGCCCAAAGGGCAAAGGGCTTTAGAGCTAAAGGCCTTTGGGGGGGCTTTGTAAAGGCCTTTGAGATTTCTCTCAAAACTCTCTGCCCTTTGCAAAGGGCTTTAGCTACCACGTGCTGTATTTTGTAATTCCCGATCAATGTGTGATTCTTCCCGTTTTTCGACACGTTCCCTCGTGCCGCCGCCCTCAATGGCGAAATTAGGAAACACCCTGCCACCCGAAGTCTTGACAGAGGCACACGTTCGAAAATCATTGGTGAGGGCCATGGGAGGAGGAGGAAATCTTGACAGAGGAGCTGACAAAAGACGACATACCCCATGATGGTGCGATAGAGATAGATTCTGACGAGGAATATGTTGGTTGATACATTCAAAGCTTGCCAAATGCGGCGCTACCCGGAGCGTGGGAAAATGACCAAAGGGCTTTGCCTGCCCTTTGCCTAAAGGCCTGTACCCTTTGAAAGCCCTTTAGATTTTTTTGACCTCTGGATAAAGGCCTTTGGGCGAACACTGGGCTGACTCGAGAGCCGACGCATGCAGCAATCCACGGGGTCATCGTCCTCCTCGTCGCTGTCGTTACCGTCATCCCCATACATCCCCGCCTCCTCGTCCGCAGAAGCTCCTTCCAAATGTGGTTTGCGAGACTTGACGGCTTTGCAAGTTTTGCAATCACCGATCAACACCTTTCCGTTTGTGTCCGTCCGTTCGGCCAATATAGTAGTGCAGCACAGCCACCGGACCGGTGATCCGCAATCAAAAACGCGAAATCGCCCCGAGAAAAACATGAAATGTACTTTCTCAAGTTTTACTCCGACAGGATGATAGGGGGGTCTATTGCGGTCCTAATTCCACGTTTGCGGAATACTGGGTTGAAACCTCAAGGAGTAGTTACAATTACCAAATCGGGACTGAAACTTGTCACGAAGTTCCGTCTGCCACCATACCCAGGGCCTTCAGATGTCTGATTTTTGTACAGGTTACCAGGGTTCTGCCGTCGCAGATCCAATTTCCTTCAATATATCCACGACCCGAGGACCCACCACTCTCACCCCGCATTCCGATGTCGGACTTTCATGCTGCCTCTTCATCCATGACTGTTCCTGCCCGTGCCTCCGAAGAAGTGGTAGAGGATGTTGAAATGGACACTGAACTGGATTTGGAACTGGATTTGGAGAACTTCACCTCCGATTCTGGTCCTTTCGATTGGAGCTCCCTTTCAGTGGGGGATATTCTGGTTGTAGTATGTGATTTGCTGAGAGTTGACTATCCACGATGCCTTGAAGATGGGGAAGATGGTGTGGCAGTGATCGATTTGGTTCTGATTGTTAGAGTTTGCCTGGAGCGCCGAAGAGGTACACACAATTTTTTTGGCAATTTTGGCCGAAAAAGTGAAACACCGTGCGAAAAAATGAGATCTTGTGTCAAACACATTCTTTTGGCCAGTTTCCTGGCTGGAAAAATCAGAAATAAATTACAAAAATTTTCTCGGCATAGTTTGACAGGTGTCGGAGAGGTGGCGCTGCGCATGTATTCAGGTGGCAGAAGCTTTCCTACTCGATTTGCACCTCTCTCTGTTCAGTCTCGCTTTTTGTGATAATTTTCTGTACTCCTGAACAATGCAAGTCCCCTATCAATGCTGCATGACCGAACAACAAGATGATGGCTACTTGCACTCAGGTCTAATTTGCCTATAATAAGCTGGATGCGGGGGGGGCAGAGACTGGGTGTTTCGTTTTGTGGAGGAGGGGATATAGATTCAGGTCAGCAAATCACACACAGAGTGAGGATGAGACATTGTAATGGAGAGGCAGAACTGCGGGATAGTGCAGAGGCTGGAATAGGAGGTTGTTGTGGGTAGTAAGTCTGCACATGCTTTCGAAATTTCCCATGGCTGATTGGGGTCGGAGGGCAACGTGTCCGTAGACGGGTGATGAGTCTGAGAATCTGAGGAACAATCTCCACTGGAGAAGTTCTCCAAGCTACGACATAAAGATCACGAACTCACCTCATCAAATATTACCCCGTTGAAGATATGTGGGGAAACAGTGAACAAAAAGAATCACATGGCACACCATCGGTGTTGACTAGGATTATCAGTGGACAACGTGAATATCCCAAAAAAAGAGCAGACAGCCAAAAAAAAAAAAAAAAAAGCAAAGGACTCGTTCTGCCATGTCGAGCAATGGCCCTAAGCACAAGTGTGATGTGCGAAAGTGAGTCAGACTTCAGTTCACACTGATGTCTTCCAGGGCAATCATAACGGGCGATCGTGATCACCCTACTGTCACAGGGAAACTTGAGTCTTGAGGTGAACCAAACAAGGAGAGGACGTGTCTGGATACGGAGCAGTGAGTCACATGCCATTACATCGAACTGTGGAGCGGAAGGGACTCAAGGCCAAACAAATGCAAGCACAAATCGAGCAGCACCACTCGATCAAAACCCGTATACTTTTCTTAAAACGGCTGTAAGGGAGGAGTTGACAAATTTAAGGTTTGAACAAGCACCCTGGGTTCAAATTGTTGCTTTGGACGTCCCACGAGCAAGACTGGTTGTGTATACATGCCTCGAACCATTGTTCAGTCAATTCGGCGCAGTGATCTGGGAGTGATGGCAGTGTTGATGCAGGCGGAAGATGGGGTGGTGTATTATAATTCATATTGTTTTTGAATTCATCTATATATATCGTGATTTTAATCTGAAGATCGATTGGATCCAATCGCGAATAACCGAGTACCCCCGCTGCCGCTGTACAAAGCCCACTTGGATCCTGTACCTGTCGGGCGCCTTCCACGGCGGAGACGACATCACATTGATAACGGCATCAATCTGTGTCGGTGACGGGGACAAAGCAGTGTTCAGCTGGGATTGTAATCGACTCGCGAGGAAAAGCGGGTCTGCAGAGGGTAACAATGCTTCAGATGTGTTAAGGAAGGCAGGCAAAGAAGCTTGCCTGTCCGCCAGAGGCGGAAGTCCACCAAGAAGCATTGCCTCCGAGTGGACCCCCCCCCCCCCCCCCCCCCCTATCGCTCTCTCTGGGCGCCGCTGCCAGCTTGGTGTATGTGCGTAGCCGGAGTCACATCTGATGGGGGCAGAGATATGTCAGAGGGCAGGTCAGTGGTGAGGTCGACAGCCTACCCGCTGTTTGTGTCGCACATGTAATACCTCACACCTGTGTCCTCCCTCCCGCCTCTGCAGCTCCACGTCCGATGCAACCCGGCTGAAACCTCGCTCGGATGTGTGCTTCCTATCGTCGTCCGGCCATTAGCTTCCATCCGGGTCGATTTCTGTTTTATGTCTGGTAATAAACTTGCCGAGGCACAAACCGTCTTCTGCTCCGTTGTCCGGGCTCTATAAATTTATGATTGTCCTGACCCTATCCTATAAAAATACTCCTACCGGCGCAATGGTTGGTCAAAGAAAGGTCTGAGGTCGCGCAAGCGCTGCTGCTTTGTTCGAGGAACCCGGTATGTCAATTGGCCCTTTTGTACGCACTCATCTCCTAAATTACTCCCCAGGTACTCGCTCCTCCCTGCCATTACAACCGATGGCATTATCTACAGCCACATCAAGGAGGGTGGGTACAACGGCGACCAATTCATGCTATGGCTCGAGGGTTTATTAGCCATCATGAATCCGTACCCAGCGCCGCAAAGTATTCTTATTCTTGATAATTGTCGCATTCACCATGTCGAGGGTGTCGAAGAAATGTGTGCAAACCGTGCGTGTGCTTTGTGTCCGTGTCAAAGATTCACTCACTCATTGTCATCCTATAGTGGTGTAAAACTCGTCTTTTTGCCGCCGTATTCGCCGGACCTCAACCCGATTGAGGAGTGCTTCGCATTCGTCAAAGCTTACATCTCTCGCCACGGGCAAACCTTCCAGGACATCGTCGAAACCGGAGATGAGGCAGACCCCTTCCTGTTTCTTTATGGGGTCCTTGAGGGGGTCACGGCAGACGCGTCGAAGGGTTGGTTCGCTCACTCGGGGTACTAGATTGCATGTATTATGATATAGTATGTGGATTCGGAACTGTAAGGACTGCGAAGTAGTAACGACTGTTGGATACCCGTGCATCTACGCCCTCAACCGTGCTTTAGCCTTATCAATGCGCTTGATCTCGCTCAGCACCTCCCCCAAAATGAAGGCGGCGTTGCCCGTGGTAATCGAGACAGCCCGAGAGATCGCGTCGGCACTGCCCAGCGTGGCAATCTCCTCGATGTTGAAGTAGTTCTGGTCATCGAAGTTGCTAATCAAGTTGAGCAGGCACCGGCGAGGATAGTGAACGTCGACCTTGCGAAAAAATTCCGCAATCTCTGGATAGGGGTTCAATGCACCCATCTCAGGTGGATCGCTCGAAGGCATTCCACCGAGGGCAGAGGTGGATGCAAGGTGGTTACCTCTGGGCAACGGAGACGGGGTAACCGCAGTGGACAGCTGTCCGGACATGGTCGAATTGAATGGGTTGCCCCCCATCATGCCAGGCATCCCACCCATCCCGCTGTTCATGCCCCAGGGCATAAACGCATACGGGTTCATGAACGGTGGGTACCCAGGTGCCATGGAACCGGGCGTAGCGGGCGGCTTTCCGGCCGGTCCAGCCATGCTTCTGAAGAACATCGAAAAGAGCCCCGCGCGCGGCGGGGTAACCATCGTGACACTGTGCGTCTCAGCGGCCTGCAATTATGATCAGCATAGTACACAAGGCCAAGAAAAGGAATGCGAACGAGCGCTCGGGCCCAGCCTTTCAGCATATTATTAGACAGCACCTGGTGGTTTCCGGAGACGTCAATCTTGCACGCTTTTGATGGTCCACAGAGCTGACACCGCCCATGGTGACTCTGCAACTGCTCGACGAACTTAGACTCCTTCTCCATGATCCCGAGCCCCTCATCGAAATCGTCGTCGCCGCTCCCAGCGTGCTCCAAGTCGAGAATCTGAATCTTCTTACCACGCTTGTTGCCCGTCGGCGCTTTTTTGATATTGAGCTGGGCGCGCAACGACAGCATGTACTTGAATTGTCATGAGTACACGTAAGAATGGACGAAACAAAAGCTCACCTGCTCAGTGACTAAGATGTTGGCCGCAACCGAACTCTTCTTCTTCTTCTCTGCGGCTGTGACCTCAGCGACCAAACCCTCCCAATCCGTAACGGACGCAAGGCTGATCGCAGCTTCTTTCGCCGTAGCATTCGCTAACTTGTACGAGAGCTTGGGCTTTTACCGACGTCAGCACAGCCGATAGTGGTGTAAATCAAATCCAGAGCCTCATCGAAGTCTGTCGCACGGGTGACATTCTCGCGTTGATTGCCCTCGCCGTCCGCTTGAGGAATAAGAAGCACCAGCTCTACCATGCCCATCAATTGAAGGTAAGGAACTGCGCGCAAAGGACGCACTTTGGTTCTCGGGGTCTTCCTCCGCAACCTGCTTGCCCTTCGCTTTCTTTTTCGGGCTTTTCTTCTGGGATTTCGGAAGGTCAGAATCGGAGTCTTGAGACGGCAGATGGCATAGGGTTGAGTTCGAGGCGTCAAAGAAGGTATGGTTTACGCACCTGCGGTGTTTTTTCCCTTCTTTACTCGGCCCCTCCCCTTCGGCGCTGCCCGCTTCTTTGGCGGCTTCTCTGATTCGGAACTGTCGGACAGCTCAACCGTGCTTGCGCCACGCTTGTTACCACGCTCCTGGACCGATGGGTTGTCTGCCGCTGTCACTTCATCATCATCAATGTCATCTCCGGGACTGGGAACAAAGTGCCATCACCATCTTCAAAGTCCCGAGAGCACGACAGAAGTCCCACCATGCTGGAGGCTGTGTTGGGGTCGGAAGCGTCCATGGAGCGTGTGGCTGCTCTCAGAGTACGAGCACCGGTCCCCTGGCTGCCACTGGTGAAGCCCATCGAAGGAGAGAGCGAAGAAAAGCAACGTGTTACAAGTTACCACGTGGTGTGACATACGCGAAACGCGTCGCGACAACGCGTCTGGTCAAAAAAATCAAAAGTCTCGACGTAAACCTCTTCTGAGGACCGAACAGTGGGCTGTACTCCGAGGCTGTGAATATTCACGCACAGAGCACAAGGGAACAGCCCTGGTTTGCTTGGTATGTCAAAAAGCTGGTTTCTACCAGAAATACGCGAATTACCTCGTCCCTGGGTGCATTCTGCGCAATCAGACGACGTGACACTTTTCATTTACATAGCATAGAGCTCCTAAATAATGATAAGTACCTTCGAGGTCCCCGTTGCTGAACTGGGGGCCGCCAACGCTAAAATGGCCTGCTCCTGTAGTAAAGGCCTCAACATCGATGAATCGATGATCTGAGGACGTAGATAGATGCGGATTTACCCCAGAAATCGAACGTAAATTAGATATGGGCGGTAGATTGAGAATTGAGCCCGTAAAGAGCAAAATACTGAAAACGATCAAAAATGACTCAAAATGGAAAAAAAAGTGTCCGCGCCCTAAGTTCCGCAAAGAGCTGTAAAGGTTGTGTGGGATGTTGTATGGCTCTAAAAACAATTATTTGTATGGCGGAGGGCACACCGTCCTCGTAATTGAGGCATGGCACCCGGAGCGTGTGAACAGTGGACTTGAACAAGCAGAATATAGGTACAGCTCAGGCTCTGTGTATTTGTGTGATCTATGATTGAATGAGCTGAGAAACTGACCATTATCATTCTATTGAGTGTCCTGGAGGAGTACCACGGCTCGGATTTGCTCTTGTACTTCCTGTACAGCACCACGAGACAACTCGATCACAACGATTCTGGGCACGTGACCGCGCTTGTGATCACATTGGGACATGTCGCGTCGCCGGACGGGGATGCACAGAGTTGATCTGAGGCGTGTAATCTCTCGAAAACACTTCAAAGTCAGTATTTAAGCCGGAAGATTTTCTGCCTTGATGAGGGTGAATTCATCCCTTGTCTTGACGACCTCTTGAGGACTCTGCACCGGCTAATTTTGCCCTTGGCACTCGCTCGTGATGGTTACGCAGAGAAGTCTGATGCGGAGGCTGAGGATCTGACGGTCATAGCCCTCGGGCGGGGTCAGCGCACATCCAAAATACCATCAAAAAACATGTATAGCTCATTCGGTAGAGAATTCAAAACTGACCATCTTTCATGCAGGAAGTTTTGACACTTTTTTCAGAGGTTTCTCCAACTATTCCACCAAGTGCCTACCTCTGAAATGGCAGAGACGAGGCTCATCACCAAAACAGGCGACATGTGGGCCCAGTCCGTACACGAGGTTACCTGTTGTTTGACGTCCCATCATTATTTGCTCTGATATTGTAACTATTTGTTCTCTTCCCTAATCCGTTCGCCGTTCCCACCGCTCTGTCTGTTACCGAGTGTACGTCGACTGGCCTGCGAGTCTAATACGTGGCTTTCCGCCTTCTAAATTTGCCTCATGTTAGGATCAGACGCTCATGCATCACAAAGCCAAGGCTGCCAAGCACACCCTTTTTTCCACGTCACAGCTTCTTTGACTTCGTGCCGGCACGCCAACGGCGGCATGTCAGATTTGAATCAGACGGAGGTAAGAGACCTGATGATCTGAGCGATTGTCGTAGTGTAAATGAAAGACAAGATGAAGAAGAACATGTGACATCAAAGGTTTAAATACTGGGATCAGCCATCATTGATGGTTAGTAATAATTGGTCCGGTGCTTCTGCGCCCGTCCCAGCCATCGTGTTTAAGCAGGGTTCTGCTTATGTAAACCTGCTTGAACCGTGAACACTGTTTAAACCCGTTCATTCAAAAAAGCACTGCCAACAGGGGGATTCGAACCCAGACAAGGGTGACCGGGTCTCAGTTGAGGCTGTTCAACTAATATAAAGGCAAACATGCATTCAAAATGTACTTGCCACTATCTAAATTCAGAGCTCCTGGTGCATTCTGAGACCGGAATTAGTTTGAGGATTTAATAGATTCGGCTATTGATTGACCAACGACATGAGAGGAGAACTAGTACATTCACATAAGTTGTGATTCTAGTAAAAATAAGTAGAGTTAAAGCTCAACCGTGTCGTCAAGTTCAGCCCATTTCTTTCCAAGAGATCCAATCCTGATCACTTCACTATTATGCTCCTTCTTACGCCGTTCAATAATCTCATTGGTAAGATATACGCAGGAAACACTATGTAACACCCAAGTTAGTGGGCTCCGCCGCAAAGCGCGCTACAAGTCTTACAGTATGTGGTCACTGGCAACTGGCGGGCATCAAATGTCCCTTTGCATTTGTTTGCACCGCCTGCCAAACGGAGATTTCCAGATTTGTCCCCACCCATCAATCCCAATATGGAGGTCCGGAGGTCACGTGTGACGACTACCGCATTGGGAAATTGATCGTGGGGACCAATCTCAAAAGCTTTGGCCTCCAGCCACGCCGACTGCTGCCCGTCGTCCAACCTGAGTCAGCCTGTGGCCCCCATCACGTCCACGGTAGCCCCTTCCGCCTACGTGATCGCTCTCCCCGCTCGCTACGCTGTGCTTGGGGGAGGGGTTGTTCATAGCAATCTAACGGCTTCCCTCGAACAGTTTGAAGCTGTCTCCACTGCTCGTGTGGCTGAGCTCCTCACAACGGAGGACAACCGTGCCACCGCACACTTTGCCTCGGGGTTCACACGCATTGAGGTCGAGGCCCTGACACAGTCGCAGTGCGCCGCTGACGTCTGGCTTGGGAGCACTCTCCCAGACTGGTCTGGCCTTTCCAATGTCGCTCGCCGTGCTTGTCGCCACCACTGCATCACCGAACTGTGCCAAGTCTTGCAAATCCTTGAGCAGTGTGGGGAGGAGTCTGATTCAGAGGGTATTTGGGAGGATGTTCGTGCAGTAGATCTTGACTCTACGCTGTCGGTAGCTACCGGCCATCAGGAGTACCATCCGGTCTACGTGTCTCCTGGTGTGCTCACAGGAACAGCACGGCGTGCACACGGAAACGGTGTTCTTCCTGCGAGCAAAAAACATTGTTCCAAGCCGGCATATCAAGAGTTCTGTCGACAAATGTACCATGCCAGCCTCGCCCGCGTATTCGAGCTGAAGGCCGGGATGACGACACCGGTATGGGCTCGGACCTTACATCGCTGACTATGATACCGGACATCACTTCGTGACAAGTTTGAGTCCCAATTTAGAACATCCTACTAGTCACTCAGTTTTTCCTTGATTATAAAGTGGAGTGTGTAAATAGTACTATAGTAAGGCCCTCTAGAGATCCCCCGGAGCAAAACCTTGGAAATCAAATATGTTTTTTTCTCGATCGGATTTCGCGCTTTTGATGTCGGGCCGGTAGTAGCCGAAGTAGCCGGTGGCTGTGCCAGTATGTGGCGGTTGCTTTCGGAAAGCAACCTTGCGGCCAGGTTCCTCCCCAGCCGCGGTTTCGAGGTTCACTTGGATTCCAAGTAGCGGTATTACAATTTTGAATAAAAAATGCTTTCGGGATTCTCGGACCGCTTCTGATGTGACTTGAAATGTGACTCTAGTTTGGGTGAACCTCTCCACGGCGGCTGGCCGATAATATAGGTAAACAACATAGCCACATCAAGACCCCGTAAACTCGCTGGCACTCCGCGCAAATCCTCGTCGCGCCCCGCCCGACAAACGCGTCCCGTTCACGCGTCTGGCTGGATGGCTTCAGCATATTTCTGTTTAATCAGAGAGTTTGCCCATCGTGTAAGTTTTGGTATCGATACACAGCGCAAGAACTTTTGCGAAGATCTGTATTAATGGTAGTCTCTCTAGACAGACGCTGTAATGATACCAGCTCGTTCCTCGCTCATTACATGGAGCAAAATAGGAAATATCGCAAATGAACACCCAAACACCTCCATGGAATTTTACTGATGACTCTACGCAATAATCAGCAAGTTAGGTTTGTAAGCAGTTAGTGGAGAGACGTACCTGCGGCATTTGGTACGAGGATGGATCGTCTGGATCCAGTGTTGGAGAAGAATAGGTCGGGATAAGTAAGGAAACTCAAGATTGGACAATGTCTTACTTTTAAACTAATGTCAAGTTGAACAAAGTTGCGGTGATGCACAGGGGACATCGAACGCGATGCTAGAACGCTAAATGAGTTGAGATGAGCCTCTATTGCGTGTGACTGTAGCCCGAACGCATTTCTGAAGACCAATGGATAATAAACTTGTGAGATAAGTAAGGTGAAATGCAGGAAAGACGGTGCTAACTCACAATGAAAGACATTTCAAACATCAAGAAAAATGAGAGTAGATCTAATTGGGAAGATCCTGCCTCGATCTGGGTAAGTAGACACAAAGAACTCAGGGTTGAATGGCTTTCATCTGTAGTAATTATAAGCTTGAACGAAGCTGCGCAGATTCGGACGGCCGTCGAGTGTGATTGAAAGGTGTCAAATGAGTTGAAATTGATTGTTCTTGATGGCGATTCAGGGTCCAACGCTTCGGCGAAGACCAGGAGATCCTAAACACGGCAAATCAAACTTCAGTCAGGTAGAATTCAATCGGAGGAACCAGGCTATGATCAAAGGCGCCTTAATCAATGTTGATACAGTGCCCGTCACCACTTCTCCAGCACGTGCTCCTCGGGCCGAGTAAATTTTTGTGAATTATTTGTGATTTTTCTAGCCAGGAAACTGGCCAAAAGAATCTGTTTCGCACAAAGATCTCATTTTTCCCACGGTGTTTCACTTTTCCGGGGCTCGGCGATTTTTTTTGTGTGTACCTAATTGGGGCTCTTGTCAAACAAGACCAACGGCCTCCATCACGTCAGACGTCGTACTCGACGAGTACGACGTCTGACGTGATGGAGGCCTGAAATAGGCTTGTGAAATTTACATCTGCAAATTAACCCGGTAAATTAGCTGCTAATTTACCCAAGATTTCTCGAGGCCAAAAAACGCATGTAAAATACGGTCTATTTGACCCTAGTTGATCCTCGGTTTTGGGAGTGAATCCAAGGTTTGGGGCACGATTCAATACCTATTGCTAGTATATTTTTGATATTTCAGCAGATTTTCTGACCAGAATCACCCGATGTCGGGTCTTCCGGCCGTCTTACCGAGCTGTTTCGTGTGAAAATGGCCAGATTTCAGCAGATTTGGGTAAAATGTGGGCCAAAATTTGTAGGGATCGAGTATTTTGACCATTTAACGTTTAAAAAGGACAACATTTAGGTCCTGGACGGTTTCAGAGGTCTCCCAGAGCTTTGGTAAATTTCGGGTAAATTAGCGCGGTAAAATAGGTCAAACAGACCCCTTCCAGGAGCCCTGGGTAATTTACCTCTGTCAACTAGACCCCGGAGCTATTTCACGCCACACTAGTACTCGTTGACTTTCTTGCAGGGTTGCAGTGAAATTCTTCGGTATCTCGTTGACTTTCTTGCAGGGTGCACTTAATACCGCGCATCCAGCTCATGCTGCCTTTCTGACGCTCACAAACAACATCACACTGTTCCCATTCACCTACTCATCTATTGGACACCTCTACGAGTCCGCAGACCGCCGGCGCCGTCACTTTTGCGCCTGCCACCTCGTCTTGGTCGGTCGACGGATTATGTAGAAATTCGATATGACGCTGTGTACGAGATGTACCACTTCTGCTACCAGCGTGGACTGCGCGAGGTTTGGGGATACATGTGGGAGTCCGTGCCATCTTCGTCACTTCGTTACTTCGCTTAGTTCGCTTAGCATTGTGGAAGTTCGTGAGTTTGATCGCATTCCGTGAAAGTTCGTGACTTCAGCTAGATTTACTAGAACTTCGTGACTTCGCCTATACACCGTGAAAGCTCGTCACTTGGGCTGCACTGACGATAACCACATGACCGCGGCCATACACGTGAGGTGCGCACGGTCAGTCGTGGGCGCAGTGCACACTATTGTAAGTTCAACTTTGTTTGGCAGCATAAGTTCATAACGTTGTTCCCGTACTTTGAGCAGGCTCTTTGTTCTATGACTCGGTAGGTCGGGGACATGGATAGGTTCAGGCTTATGTAGGGGTCGATAGTGGTTCAACCTGGAGTGAGATGCCTTGTCGAAACAGTTGACGGTAAATATGTAGCTTACGAACTTGAGCTTGGAATCAACGGCCAAGAATGTTCCGGGCCAATGGCTTTGTTCTCAACCATTTCAGAAGAAAGTTGAGGCTTGGTTATCTGAACAATGTCGTGAATGTGTTCGAACTGCTCAAACAGAGAACTCCATTTGTTCCAACCTTCGATCCAATATGTTGAACAAGACTATTGTTATGTTCAGTTATGTTCGACTGGCTCAACCGTTCAGCTCAATTGTTCACGCAGCCTCTTCAATATTTAGAATATGTTTTTTGATCCCAAAGGATACGGAAGTGAATCCAATACATGGTTCAACCGTTCTGCTCAATTTCTGGGCATTTTTTTTTTTTTTTTTCATGTCCAGAAGGACTTCTGAGGGAGGAAATATACGTGGATGTTGATGCAATACTTTGTTCAATGACAATATCTACAGTAAGTCCAGGGAGACAGTTTAAGTAAATTGATGCAAGCGGCTTCTTGCACCCCACTGGGACCGAGATTTTCAAGCGCTCGCGGTCGAACTAGTCAGCATTCCTTGGGTTTTTCTGCAGTTTCTCTGTTGCCAAAGGATAAGTACCGGGCCCTTTGTTTCCTGCACTTCGAATGGATTGCTATTTTGTTATCGCCGCTGCTAACCGCTTAAATTTGAACAATGACACCCTGCATTGCGCCTCAACTCGGAGTTGGATTTCAGCACCTAGTACTGTCATCAACTCAATGTTTGTCTTTTTTTGGGGGGGAAGGGGGGACCATGTGGAACGATATCATTGCACCGATGCAGTTTTGTGTGCTGTATTAGACAGGATGCGCAAAAGCTGCATGGCGCACAAAGTCTTTCTGTGCGGCTTTTTTCTGCTCTGCTGCGGCAGTCTAGGGGGCGATATGAATAGTTATGGTGGCTGTCGGACGCAAAACAAACCAACTCCGCATGCGGCTTTGCGCATCCTCTCTATTGATAGGTAGCAGTAAAGGTATGACTGGGAGTCATGGCAAGAAACCTTCTTACTTCAATACCGGCCATAACAAACCGCAGTAAGTACATTTCACCTGCCCATCTGCCTGTACGATCCAGATTTAGACTGTAGAAAATGTGACGGTGTTTGTTGTCCTCGCACAATCTCGCATAGATCATAGAAACTGAATTTGCGTCGCGGTGGTATACCGTATACATTGATTGTCCTTGTCTAGCTGAAGGAAACCGATTGAGCTGCAAGTCAATTACCATTCGAATTTCTGATGAATGGTTTTGATCTTCTTCAACGTGTCTCTACTGCCGCACCACCCACACGATAGCATATAATGCCTTCTGGCCTTTCCCTGACCACCATGGATGGCAACACTAGCATCTACTATTACCAAGCTGTGTGGGTATGGTTCACCCTTCGAAAAGATATGCACCACCAATCCACCACACTAACTCTCATTCATTTGTAGTACATGTACGGTGAGTCAGAAATACGGATTTTATACTGCATGTGCTCACAGCCCAAAGTTACGAGCATGGTTATTCTGGTTAATTCCAAAGTCAAGAGTGATAGGGCCGAGCCCAGCGACTGTGACACGTGTGAGTAAGCATGGAACTATTCATTAACCCTCACTAACGCCGTGAACCACCGCAGTCACCCGTTGTCCTCCAATGTCTACAGCAACACAGAGCCCGCTTGTGCCCAAGATACTCAGGGATTTCCAATGTGCGATGGCCGGTTGGACACTGAATCATATCTCGGTGGGAACAGACAAGTATATAGTCTTTGTTTCGACGGCGCTGGGGACGATTTAGACAGTTTCAAGAGAGGTGAATGGAATGTCATCACCTGCGCAAGTTTCTTTGGTACAGCTTTACCACCACTACAAACTCGGTTCGTCGTGGAGTCGGCTACACCGCATCGCCAGTCGGATATCGATTTTATAAATCTGTGGTGCGTCTCAGTTCTGCTCACATTTCGGAAGTAAAATCAGAACGTACGAGAGAACCTGTCCCATGCGGCTACTGTCTTGGATCTCTCGCGTGCGCAACTGAGCTTCAACTAGCCGATCTCTCGAGTTCGGATCAAGCTCGCGTCGTTCAACATTGGTGAACTCGGATGCAAGGGATTCACAAGAATAAACTCCGCAGCACTTAGGCTTGGAACGGCGGCAGGCGATACGTGCTTTTGGTTCAGTGCAGCCAAAAAAAATCCCCGGGACAGAGGCATCGATTTTCGAACGACTGCCGGTGGATCCGCCCCAAGAGTGAACATCCTTTTGAATACTTCAGTTAAAAATTCATTGAAACGTGGTGGAAAATTTACCTGATCTTTGAGTAGTGCATCAACGGTGGTACCTGGATCAAGCTTCAGAATTTGCGTGACATTGATCATAAACGCAGTCGCCTGGGATGGGGAACTGAGATGGCAGACCCGTTACGCGCTCAACGTGGGAGACTTTAGTGCGGTCCGAGACTTTGATTGCCTGGGGGAAATGGCAGACTTCCGAGGAAACACCGTCATCTAGCCAGCGTGTTGACGATTTCTGCCATTCCCAGCCAAAAAAGGTCTGGGCTTCAGAACTGGACATCTCATACTGCGTCAAGTCAACTGTAGGGGGGCCTGTGTGTGCGGAATCAGATCAGACATCTAGAACCGAGTTTCGCCGACTTACCCGAGCTGGAAACAGGCAAGTCATCTGATTCTGAGCTGACGCGTGGGCTGCGCAAACTGCTCCACCCGGTGTGTGTGCTCCCCCACTGCCTCTCCCGTGCCTGCGCAGGTCTCGCGCACCTCACCCCCTGCGCCCTCACCGCCTTCGCAATCAAGTTCGGTGACCGGCAACTCAACGTCCTGCCTGCCGGCCGGCCAGTGTGGCGCATGCGAGGGCGCTGCACAGCGTGGCGTTCCTCGAGTGCGCGCTGAGCAGCACGGAGCTCGTGTGCATGTGCGGCGCTGGAGTGCGGGATCTGGTAAGTGGTGTTCCGTTTCCTCCCTTTTTTTTGTTCGCATCTCTTATCGTGTTTTGCAGCCTTGGCCGCCGCCCTGTTCCCCGCGTGTGTGCTGCGCACGCAGACACCGGCTCTTCCCGCCACTCAACCCCCCTGCCTATCCCTTCAGCCCCCATCCACCGTCGCCCCTCCGCCCGCCGTCTCCTGTCCACTCACAAACACCTCCCCACGGCTGTTCATCAGATGCCATCATGTACAACTATGCACGTCTCGCCGGTTTCACAATCCCGCCAGGCAAATGCTACCTTGCCGATGCAGGTTTTGGAATCTGTGATTATCTTCTCATTCCCTTTCGAAGCACACGATATCATCTGGCTGAATGGGCACGGTCGTCGCAACGGTGAGTTGATTTCTCCAACGATACTTGAGGATCTGATTATTCCATAGCCCACAGAACTACAAGGAGCTGTATAATCTACGTCATGCATCCGCACGCAATGTCGTTGAACGTATTTTTGGGGTGGTCAAGCACCGGTGGACCATCCTGACTCACGCACCTCACTATGACATGGGCACACAGTCAATTCCCTCTGCTCTCATCGCGCTGCATAATTTTATTTTGGAGCACGATGAAACAGATCTTGACCGGTGGCTTGGAGATGCAGATGCACTGGATAATCTCATGGGTGTGCACCGCAACTATGACATTGATTTCGGACGGCTTGCGACATCACTCAACACGACGCCAGCAGAGAAGCGTCGTGCTGAGCAGGCCAGAGACCAGCTGGCCAGGGCAATGTGGGAAGACTATCAGAGATACCTGCAGACTATGGGCCAGGATTATTATAATGACTTCCATCCTGAGCCAGTAGACTAGTGAAATAAATTTGTTCTACGCAACAAGAACTGTATGTAATTCAAAAACGAGCAATGAGAATTTTGGCGAGGGTCGAGCGACCCCCCACACTTTTTTCAGCGACGTAGGCATCAGCTGTTTTGGGGTCACTACCGAAGACGAGGCTGAGAATCGCACGCTGCTCTTCGTTGATCACCCCAGCCTCCTGGTCCTCCTCCGCAATCTTGCGAGCTTTTGCAACCTGCTTTGTTGGCGACACGGAAGAGGACTCCTTGGGCATAAAGCAGTCGCGGAGAGCACTCCCGATACCGTCGACGGATTTGCCAAGAGACAAAATCGCGTCTGGGCCAGTGACTTTGCCGCGTTTGCTGCTCCAAGACGTCTGGAGATCGTCGCGATCAGATGCGCTGCGCTTTACACCCACTGAAGGCGTGGCGGGCGGCACTCCCTGCGATGAGGCCGCAACTGCGCCCCGCACAGCGTTGGATGCCGATGGTGCTGTGGTAACGGGAGCCGGCGTCGCAGTCGGCTGGGATCCGGTCTGTGCAGGTATTGCATGATATTATTTTCCTGGATAGATAAAAAGTGTTTCTATGCTACCCAAACAATTTCGGAATCTGAAAAGAAAAGTCGAGTGATTGGTGCGATCACATGGACGTCTACCAAGTGGGCTGGCGGCGACAGAAACTGTCACAAACTGCGAAACATATTAACTTGATTGCCGGACACGGGAACCTATCAAGTCCAGTGCCCTGTTGAACAGTATGCTCTGGACATATTCCCCCTACCTGACAGCTGATTAAATACCTATCTGGAACACTCCTGCGTGGCGTGGAACGGATATCCAGGGCCAAAATGGTCCAAAAGGTGGTTCACTTATTGAGCTTTGCTTTACTTGTTCTAACTTAAAGTTACTTAAACATGAGCTGTGTAACGCAAACCATCATGTGTGTCAGTTCTGACCGTGAAGAAGTCGAAACAACTGGACAACACGAAACTCGGTAGGTGTCAGGACCACAGAGAAGAAACTTGGTTCTTTTGCGTCATGCTTTTTAGCTTGTTTCCCGCCTAGCCTCTTTGGATTGAACCGGTGAACCCCGATTTTCCGTCCCTCTACCTCCGGCCCTCCCTTCAGCAATAATGTCTCAGCGTGGGCAACGGGGACAACCACATAGCCACAGCCGCGGCTTCTTTGTCCATCACGATAAATCAAAGCCTCCAAAATGGGGACCTGGGACTTCACAAATTCCTCCCTCAGGCCTTCATTATTCATCCTGAACGGGACATTGTCGACGAAGAGTTTGATGTGTTCAAAGTCATTGAAATCGGTCTGAAAATGTTCATCAGTTGGACCAGGACTGGGTTGGTATTGGTATATCCTACCGTAGAATCTATACGTTTTCCCTCATTACTAATAGTAACTGTCCGCTCGACTAGAAAGTGTGAATCTAGTTCGTTCCCTCGCGTAACACCATTCTGAAATTTATGTTAGCACATGTTAATAGTTATTTTCCAATTACATTCTGATGTTCATCTTCTACCACACCAATGGCAGGTTTAGTTTCGTTGGCGGGCTCTCCAATGGAATTCGACATTTCTGGGACATATATTCACGCCAGTGAGATGTGCCTCTTATATATGGAATCGGTAGCGCTGGCATCCGATTCGAGTCGGCCTCAGAGGTCCCCGAGGTTTTCTGTCCGCTTGTCATGGCCCCGAAGGATGCCAAAAAATTGTCGAAGAAGAAAAACGGCTCTAAACAGCTTTGGGAGCGTCGGACAGCTATAGACTTGCTGAACCTAGTCGACAGTCCATTATATCAGACTGTAGTGCTCAAATTCAGACCTGGTTTCAGTGGTTGTCTGCTACCGCCCGCTCGAAAAAGAAGATCTCGTCAAAAGCTCAGCGCAAGGCCTTTAAAGCGGATGACCCACTTGCTGAGGGTCCCCTCGAAGGTGGCCCGAAGCCGGCAGAAGTTCGAGAAGAATCCATCTCGGGTGAGCGGCTGCTTGAAGAAGTCGAGATATTTCTGCCGATCAGCGCAAAGCTGGAAGAAATAATTCTCCGCAACAAGATTGCATTCGGGGTAGACGGTAGGCTTGGAAACTACAAACTCTACAAGGCCCGGAAATCCTTTGGATTGATGTGATTCACGCTGTGTGGACTTTAATTGTATACAGTAATTCTAATCGACTTGGCATTGGCAGGACTTTATATATTCGATGACCTGCCGTCATTCACACTGCCAGTGTGCAGCTCTTTGTGAATTTAAATTAAATTGACAGAGAGCTGTGCAAGAGACTGCAATGCTTACACCACAATGACCATGGCATTCCCCCACCTTCTCCGTACTCTTCTTCCCTTCTCCTCCTCCATGGCCCACCTACTCCGTCGTCGTATGCCCCAAACACCTCATTGGGGAAAGAGTTGTTTCAACAAAGAAGCGAAAACGGAAGAGTGTAGCTTACGATACCACCGTCTGGGCGATGCCAGCGACTGTGAAATGCATAAACGTTGGCGAGGACTGAATCGAACGAAACAACAACTTACGTATTTGTACGATCGCCAGTATAAGCTGTCCCAAGGGAAAAAATGAACTCGAGCGAAAGCAGTCGGCGCAAAAATATACGATGGTGTATATGCCAATAGCAGAAAGGCTGAATTTCCCTCGCCCGTTGGTTACTGGGGTAAAAGTTTAGCATAGGGAATGTGGGACAGACATTCACTCACATTTGTGGATGCGGCTCGCAAAATATCTGGGACAAATGAGCAAGCGTGGTGGTGTAGGTGGAAGACATCACAGTTGAACAGTGAACGCGGAAAGATACTGTAAATCCAATAAGTGATGACTCGATTATATGGCGGGCGACTCACAGCAGCAAGGAGTTGCAACTACATCGGCAAGATATTATTTGTGTGAACAGAACAGTGAAGTGCAACGAGCCCATACCGAGTCGGCCCTGGAAATGTCGGTCTCGTAAGACTCAGGTCGCGTCGAAAGTCGACGACAATGCTTACCAGATTAGATCGATTTGAATTTTCCCGAAACGCTCCACGAAACAAAAGTACGACGACCGGAAAAAAAGACGACTTGAATTGTCTCCAAAGTCCTATAGACAGAATATTTTAGGCGAGGGTAGCCCGAGGGAACGAAAGGTCGCACAAGACAACAAGGACCTATCAATTTTTTAGTTTCAGAAAGACATACAGGGTTATTTGCTCACCGTCCACTTGACAGACACCACGTCGGTCGGGTGACCAACGAAATAAATCCATGTCTGAAGAACGCCCATGCCGTAGAGCATGGGCTTGGGCTTGAACTTGTCGAGGCCCAAGCCCGAAGCCCGCTCAAGCCCGCTGCCGGGCCTGGCCGGGCTTGGGCTTCATCGGGCCGGGCCTGGCGGGCTTCGGGCTTGAAGCCCGGCCCTGAGCATCACTAGCAAAGGCAGTGGTCTGATGGAATAGCCAATATTAATTAATTTACGGCAGAGAAAACGCCATTATGGGTTCCATTGTGATGGCAAAGTCTTGAGAAATGTACTAGATAAAGATTTGGAGCCCTAGGGTGGAGGAATGAGCAAAAACGAAACAAAGGAAGGCGGGCGTGACTCGATCGCCCGTTTTGTATACGAACTGCACCAGACGTTATAGGGCAGTCTTCCGCAATCAAATCTCATCAAAATGTCTGCCTCGGATCATTCCGTCGCTTATATATATCCCCAGTGCAGCTGCTACTCTTGCTAAGACGCGCCCTATAACGTCGGGAACAAGACTATCATCTCGGCATCTTTGGACAAGTGTGCCCCTCCGTCGGGTCCAATTTTCTTCCGCCTTCGATGTCGCTCGCCCATCTCGCTCCGACGGCATTCGACATTGGCTGTGGCTTCCGCCTCGACAACAACGACCACACACAGCACTGCCACGTCATTCAGCTCGTTGAAATCCATGTCATGGCGCGGCCTCAGGCATCCACACCCATACGCTTACGCTCCTCATCTTCTTTCGGCTCTGCATCGTCCTCTGCCTCATCGGTTGTGTCCTCATTCTTGACAAACGAGGATGATCAGGATAATGTGGAGGAGTATTGTTCCAGCATGGAGGAAGGCGGTAACATGGAGGAGGATATAGACGGCGCCGTACAGGGGCAGATGGGCAGCATACTTACGTGGCGTGCCGAACTTTTGGCCTCTGCAAGCCCTATGTCCATTACCCTGGCAGCACTGAACCCAAACCAAAAGCCCGCCGACTGTTATGGGGAGAACCGCGATGCAGAGACGTTCTGCTCCGCATGCGACCAGCACGTTGGTAGTCATCATGCGTGGAAGGTCCATGCCGCTGATGTTGATGAGGGAGCATCGGAGAAAGCGTGGGGTGATAAAGGGAGGAAAGAGGACAGGAAGGATGAACGATGGGCAGTGTGCCGCACGGCGGTGGCATATGCGTTGGAGCTCAGTTTACCTTCAAGGAGCAATGAAGTAACCTTCCAGACAGCCAAACATTCAAATCAGGTCGCTGGACCTGGATCTTTAATTTCGGGTGCTTGAAAGTAATTAGAAATGCTTCCAAGGCTTGTATCTTGTGAATGTGGCTTGCCCAAGATGGAGTGGAGACAGCAATGTGTGTGTCTGCCCCCAGCTTCGCGAATGCCATAACTGTCAGCAGTGAATCAGCTTTGTATGAATGGTGGTGGTGGTTGCCACCCAACATGTTTGGCAATTGGGTGTCGTGATTTGGGACAATGTGAGGCCCACCACAGTGTCCTTGGAGTATCTGGAGAATATTCTGAAAAATTGCCTTGACCATACTGAGTCCTGACCAACATACTCAGCCATAGCGTGTTTCCTAGACAGAAAAAATGGGTGATCTTAGTTTGGCGTGTCGCTGGAAGTGGGAAGTGTCAGTTGGTATGCTGCATGACTTGCGGTCAAAGCAATGCCTGTTAGATCTGTTATCGCACTCCAAAGAGAGGGCAGCAGAGACTATCACACTTCATATGTGATGTATACTGTGTCTAGTATGATGGACTGACACCACTAGACACAGTCTGTGTACTGTGTGCCTGCTGATTAATTGATTTGGCCTGAAGAGTGTTTTTCTCCCTCAAGGCTTGGAATTGATATGGCAATCGAACCGCTTGCCATTGAGTGGAGCTGTCTATATCAGCAAGGATTTAAAATCCAGGCAAAACTTTCTGCCTCTTCAGACCTTGGCTATATCTTGTTTTCAAGTGTGGCGAAATTCACAGTTTCATTTGATTTAACATGGTGAAAGCGTTTACAGTGTTACTTGCACTTGCTAGTCTGTTTGCCTTCCTCGAATACACATCCAACTCCAAGAATTTTGAGCATAGAGCCATTGGTGTCAGATGTTCAAGTCGGTCAGCTGGCGCTGTATTGTTTATTTCAGCCTGTCGGAAATAATGCTGAAAGCTTTTGATGCTTGCGTCTCATGCTTTTAATTGATGTAGATGATGGAATCTGACACTTACATCTTCGTTTCCATCGATTTGTCTAGGGTTATATGTGGCGGAAAGCAACCTGAGGGTCCTGCCCCTGCCTTATATGTGCCCATGGGTGTGACAAATGCCAGTTGGTCCAGCCTGTTAAAAGCTAAAAAGGCATTGTGCAGTAGTGCTCTTTGTCGGAAAGTTTCTGCCAACAGAGTATGGGCCATGATAGGACATGTGATAGTGCATTGTGATGCACACCTGGTCGTAAATTATTGATAAAGTAAAATGGGCGGGTGAAAAAAGCATGGTGCCATTATTCTTGTTGGAACGCTTCCGACAAGAGAATATGGGCCCATGGCATTAGCAGAGTGTGCAGTGCACCTTGTCGGAAACTTTCCGACAACAGAATATATGGCCACTGCGCGTCATATGATAGCACAGTGTGCCTTTCGGAAATTTTGCAAAAACAGAAAATGCGCGAGTGAAAATTCATGGTGCAATATTATTATTGTCGGAAACTGTCGGACAAAGGAATATGGGCCCACTACCTAAAGTTAGTGGGCACTTGAAATAGGGCGCTACAGGACCCACTACCTAAAGTTAGTAGTCCGAGCCAGGATAATCATCTCCTGACCCTTCAAGCTCGCCATCGTCTGGTTCTTCGTCCGAGTGCTCAGCGGCCAGCAAGTCCATCAGCATTTCCTCCCGGGTGAAGGCACGACGTGGGGCACGCTTCGGCGGCTGTGGGATCTTCCCGCCAAAAAGCTTAGATAGCCGGGCTGGAAGGAATTTCGATGACCGAGCGGCAGGTGCCGGGGGGTCCGGAATATCAGCGTCTGAGTCTTCCGTCGCTTCCAATCTAGCAGCAGCCACCCACGACACATAGGTCTTGCGCCACGCATTTCGAGAGTTGACGAGGCGCGAGCTGGTATGCTCCGCTTCGTCCTCATCAGACTCTTCTTCGTTGTCCAAAAGATCAGCGTACTGCGGTACCGCAATCAAGTCAGCGACCCGGCTGTCGGCGTGATTTTTGCGCTTTTCCCGGGGCTCTCTCAAGCCTTCGGCAATGTGCTCCTGTCGAATTGCAGCACCCAACTAGAGATATTGTCAGTATCAGATGACTACACCTCGTACAACTCACCTTGGACATCTTCCCTGTCTTCGTGAAGCCGAGGCGATTCCGGAGACGTGTTCTCTTGATTTTGAAGTCCGAGAAATCACGCTCGTTACCTCCCGTATTCACGACGATCCCGAGAATCAAAATTGCAAAGTCCGCAAGCTCGCGAACTTCAGGAATTCCGAGGAGCTGCTCCCATACGACGATTGGATTGTTTCCCTACGTCTCGGAGTCAGTACTGTCACGGACGAGGCAAATGGCGATGCTCACGTGGATTTTTTGAAAGTCTTCACGATTTTGCTCGAAGTCGGCAAAGACGCCGAGCGTGCTCATGTATTTGAGGAATGCCTGGGATACTTCCCCCTCCTTTCTGGTCTTTTCAGCGTCGAGCTCAATCTGTTGTTCAGGGGTGAGTGGGCCCATCGGGGGACGTGATTTAACGCAGCAATAAAGCTTAATTCCGGGGAATTAGAAGATAGTTGACAGCGACAATTGAACAAGTGTACCTCCATGAGAACGATTCTCAGCGTAAAAACCGATATTCCAGCCTGGTCGCCGAAACGAGAAATCCGCTCATAGGGATTTAGTACCATCGCGATGACAAAGAAGTCTTGATCCATGGCGGCCCATCGTTTCTCGAGACGCTTCGTCATTCCATCGGCGACACGGGAGTCTGCGTGCCGTCTAAAATGCAGAAAGACGCCTGCAAAGCCGAGAAGCACCTGGTCGGCCCGCGTTTTTTCGCCCTGGTTAATATTCGTAATATAACAAATCGGCTCGATGTCGTCTGCAACAGTCTGGAGGTTTTTCCAGAACGTTGGATCATCCAGAAGATCACAGAACTTGTTCGCCTCCACCTCCATTTTCATCCGCTTCTTCTTGTTCTTTTCTGCACCAACTTGGCCGGCAATGATGTCGGCGCGACGGACAATCGCCGCTTTACGCATTGGGCTCTTGATCCGAAGAAGACGGTTGAACGACAGGGAATGTGTGGTCCAGCGCGTAAGGTTCGCCATGAGGTAAGAAAGAGCGTCCGTTTTGCTCTGTTCTTCCTGTACCTCGTCGAAGACATCGCGGACACGCTCGTGGTTATTAACCCAGCCAATCACCGCGGTTGTATCTTCAGCGGTCTGGGCGGCGATGGGGTTCACTTTGATATAATCAACAAGTATAAGTTGGCCCTGTGTCGCATTAATTAGCAGTCCGCGGGATGCATTTATAAAACTGACCTGATGTGCACAGCACGCTAGTCCAATCAACCACGGCCGACGAATTATCAAGTTATTCCGGCCGCTCTGAGTTCCGCCATCGTTGTCAGAAACATATGAAACAACGATGCAGCCTGTCTCTTTCTCGGCTTTGTCGATCTGAGCGCAAAATGACTGATACATTGATTCACCGTCCTTCTTTTTCCCCCGAGTATGGATAACATCTATCAAATATGACTTGCGCGCAGGTGAGTAGACTGTATATATTTCTCGTGTGCTCGTACCTTTCCACCCACAGATGCGTCAACTCCGGTTATGGAATATTATCCTTCCAACCGTCCGAACTGCGTGTCAAAATGTCAAAACACGCCGTGAACTTGAAAACAGCATGATCGACTTACGACAGTGTCACGTATTTCTCTCTCAAAATCTCCGCTACCGTTTTGTCAACTTTCGCCACCTCCTCGTCCAATAGGCGACCAGAGATGACCATGTCAGTCGGCATCACATCGGTCGCAGTGGATCGGAACATCAAGAAAAGCTTGATGACTTCGGGGTCGGTGGTCCAGCGGAACGGAAGATTGGCAGAAATGGTCGCACGGAGGAATTGGGTGCGTATCATTTCTGACTGCGAGCTGTTGAACGGCATGTCCACGCCTCTGAAAGCCTTCAGCTGGGATTGCTTCATGTTCTTTTCCACATCTTTGAAGTGTTTCCGCTTCCGCGGATTACCACCATCAGAGTTGCCCTCATCCCCGCTGTCCGCCGCTGGCTGGACTGGCTGCTTCGAATCTTTCCCACCCTTCAGCCGTTTCGCCTGCTTCTTCGCCGCATCCGAGGCATGGGGACAGCCGATCAAATGGGCAATCATCGCAGGCTTGTCGCCGCGGACAGCCTGCACGTTGAGCAAGGCTAGGATGTCTATTATAAGCAAGATTCAATTAGAGAATATATTTCGCACCGGCTTGAAACCATGCTTCTGCGCTGGGACCGGGAGATTCGGCATCCGAGTCGCTGTCGACGTCGATTGCGTCGCTGGTGCCGGCGCCAGCGGGGCGGTGAGAGTTGATGCAGCCGAGGCAGTAGGCCTTGTAATGGCACTATTCTGTTTTTCCCCCTTGTGGAAGAACTCCCACAGGGGCCCTTTCAAACGCATGTCCGGTGTCGATGGAAGAATATGTGCTTCGCTGGCAGCTTCGCCGCTGATCCAGTGATCCAATTATCTAATACCGTCATTAAGCCTTAATTAAGGCTTAAGAACTTTTCCGCGCCAAGTTAAGCCCTAAGCTTAAGGGCATCTTAAGCCTTAATTTAAATTAAGGCTTAACCCTTAAGGAGAACACTGTCCTTGACTTCCTAGTCTCATCCCTCTCGAGTTGTCTCGCACCTGCTGCTAGCAGATTTCCCGGCTTTTTTTTTTCCAACCATACACCCCTTCCATCTACCTCTTGGTTATACTGGCATCGGCTCCCTCGCGCGGCACTTTCACACACACATACCGAGCTTTTTTTTTCCCTCTCGACCCCGTGGGAGCTACTCAGTACCACGTGACACATCCCAGACCGGACGATCCACAATGTTCCGTGCCACTGGAAAACGGTCCGTGAACGACGTTCATGAAACAGACGACGAGTATCGACGAGAAGAATGGGAGTGGGACTCGGCTAATTCTCGCTTAAGCTCGCTTAGCCCGTTTGATGATCAACGATGGGACTCGGGCACACCTCGGGCACGATTGCATCAAGGGAATTAAAACTCCGCCAACGGGTGCCGCAGAGCGCCGAAGGCGCAAGCACCACGCAGTGGGCCCAGCGGCGAGCGAAAGCATCACGCAGTGGGCCCCGCGGCGAGCGGCAAGGGGGGTCCGCGGGGGTCTCCCCCGCGTAAGATCTTCCTTAAAAAACAAGTAATACATGAAAAGAACATGGAGAAAGCGCATAAAAGAAAAGGTGTAAAGGCCCTGCGCCAGCGGAGAAGGCCTAGCGCCAGCTAAAGCAGCGGAAGAGGCAGTGCTAGCGGAAGGGAGGGGTTTGGGGGAGCCCTCCCCAACATGCCGCGAGAATGCCGGGATTGATGGAGAATTGATGGCTTAATCGGCACGGGAATTTAGCCGAGTCCCATTCTTCTAGTATAGACTCACAGACGAGTGGGTATTTTGTTGTGATCCTACCAGCTTGATGTTGTAATGAGATCACCAGATGGAAGCCGAAAAGGCAGATGTAGCACCAGATGGAAGGCGAAAAGCCCTGTCACATTGTCACACCATGACTAAATATGTGACAGAGTACAAATCAGGAAGGCGGACCCGTCTGAACCAAACACTACCAAACCCCACTTCAACACTCCCACCTGGGTCAGACGGAACGCCAAACACAGAAGAAAAGAGAACATCACAACTCCCACCGAATGCGACAACTCCCACCCAATTCTACAATCCTCTCCCAACTAGGTGCGAATCGGTGGAAGACCAGGGCCAGAAACATCGCCGTAGCCACCTCCCATGTGTTTCTCCCACAACCCCAAGAATGAATCCACGTCGAGACCAGCGTCGATGGCAAAAGCGAAAGCCGCAGCATGCGACTGAGGAGTGCGCAGATTGGAATTGATCCAATCCTTGACAAACACAGGCATCGAATGCATGCATTTGTAAGCAATATGGCCTGCACGACCGCACCGATGACAGTCCAAATTGGTAGGATCGCACCAGCAATGTCCCTGTGAGTCGAGAGGGAAGCCATCAGAGATGGTGCCAGTCAAGGGGGAAGAGGAGGTAGCGGCAGCAACACAGCGGGGGGCAGAACCACGGGCGACAAGGGCGATGGACGAAATCCTGTCATCCTCCTGCTTGATCCCAGGATCAGCAGCAGAGGCGGAGAGTAGGCTGGTGATTTCTTCCAGCGCAGGCTCAGTTGCACGTGCAAGGAGGACGGTGCGAACTGCACTGAAGGATGAGTCGAGGTTGATAAGGAGGAGATCCTTATGGGTAGTTGCATCGACAACGACACCCATCGCAGTGAGCCTCGATACGGCAGCAGCCATAGCGCGGATATAGACAGTGATGTCCTTAGAAGGATCATGCCGAACGGCGTTGAGCTCCGCACGAGCAACAACACGGTTGGTCATGTTCGACTTCTCGAAGTGACCCTTGAGTGCTTTCCAAGCCTCAGTAGCAGAGACCTGGTCTTCGACTAGATGCTGAAAGTCATCGCTGACCTTTCCATACAGGTACGGAACAAGCATGCGATCAAGGACGATGTTGTCTGCATCTGTGCCAGGCCCAGTGCCATCCTGGACCCAAAGAGCATCTAGTCCCAGCAAGAAGACTTTCACATTCTTCCCAAACTTCACCCAGTTGGATGAGTCAAGAGTGACAGTGAGTACAGATGTAAGAGCAGAGGTGATGTAGGGAGGGGACATGTGATGTGTGATGTGTGATGTGTGACGTGACAGAAAGCGCAAGAGGAGGTTATCCAGAAGGTAAAGGATGAATCCACCCAAAGACAGACAGATTTTTGACAGAAAAGAGGCAGAGGAAGATGATATGAGGTATAGAAGACTCTGAGACAGGGCCCGTAACCTGTTGTAATGAGATCACCAGATGGAAGCCGAAAAGGCAGATGTAGCACCAGATGGAAGGCGAAAAGCCCTGTCACATTGTCACACCATGACTAAATATGTGACAGTACAAATAAGGAAGGCGGACCCGTCTGAACCAAACACTACCAAACCCCACTTCAACACTTGAATCCTACTGCACGAACCTGAACAGAGACTCTCGTTCGTCGGCTGGCGTTAGTCATTTCTGCTTAGTGTCCGTCATCACCGGGCGACACTCGTGATCTTGCCACGTCACGAATCTCTGCTTCCTCCTCCATGTCGTTCCAAACCACCTTCTGCGATTTGCCCATATCCACCGGGTTTGACGGTCACGCCGCAACCTCCTGCGTTTCTCTCGACTGGGTGATGGACTCGGGGCTCCGTACACGCAACTCTCAAGCCTCTGGTGTCCTCACGCTTCCGTGTAATCTCGGCGCCATCTCGATGTTCTTGAACAATGTCCCCGTAGCCGCTTCTCTGGCCTGCGATCTATTACTTGGCTTGGACTGGTTCAACTTTGCTATGTCTCTTGCGCCTGAACTTGTAGTGTATCTAGCTCCTGGCGTCTCGCTAGATCTTCATCGCTTCACACCCTCAACCAGCGGCACCGTAGAATCTGAACATCCATCCTGCACTAGTGTGTTTTAACCTCCTTGTGACAGTATTTCGGGCTAATTACTATACTTCCAGCTACATTCGTCGCGCCCGGGTTCCGAGGAAGCTCCAGCGTGGCTTCCTCCGGACCAGTAATCTTGGGTGGTCCTGGTATGGACGCTGGCCCCTCATCGATGCCTGGCCCACGTGGTGTTGATACTCCAGCTGTGTCTATCCTCGCAGCCCGGGGTGTCCAAACCTCTCATACGCGAACCGATATTCAAACTACACATACACATGATGATAACGATGACACGATGACCGTTGAACCTTTGTCCCTACCACCTGACGACGACCCCTTTGTGTGCCTTGATCTCAATCAAAAAATAGTCTTGTACGTTCACTCATCCTCGACCGGCGTGTTACTCTGGAAACCTTGAGAAGGATGACCGCTCGTCACATGCACATGTCTGCAAGAGAGTCCAGTAAAAAGCGAAAGGATTATGACACTTTGTGCACCGAATTTCTTGCCCACCGCTGCACAGAAGCTTGTTTGTTTTTGAAATATGAAGCTTTGCTTGGCGGCCTGAGTCCTGCGCCTCTCTCACCTAGTGAGCTACAGCAGTGCAAATTAATTCTCGAGCTTCGGTCCAATCCTCAGAAGAGAAAGTCTACTACCCTGGACAGCAATGTTCACAAGCGTCCGCGGTTATCTCTCGACTTTCCTATCATCCTACCTCAGCATGAGAAAGACCAAATCGTTCGCGAGTTTCGCCAAGCCACTTATAGTGCATCGTTGAAGCGATATGAATGTTCTTTTTGCGGTAAATTCGAGATGGCCAGTCTGACGAGAATGAGGGCTGTGAATAACCTTGATATCTCACTGCTTGATAAAGCCGTTGCGGAACTCCGAAGAATATCTCGTCAGCCAAAAATTCAATCATTCAACAATTTCTCCCTGTGTCATCTCTGCAATTCTGCCGTCAGCAAGAATGCTTTCAATTCGATTCCCTTGCGCAGTTATGCCAACGGCCTCTGGATAGGGAAAGTTCCGGAAGAACTGCAGGATCTCACATTTTTGGAAGAACAATGTATCACGCGAGCACGAGCATGTATCGCGCGAGCACGAGCGACGAGATGTATGTACAAGCTTGCACTTGGACCCTCCGGGCAGCTCGCTGCTCGGGGAAACATTTGTATATTACCTCAAGACACAACATCTTTTATATCTGTCATGCCGCTCCCATTATTCAGACTGAGGGATGAAATCTGCGTAATTCTCGTTGGATCACCTGAGACCGAAGTTACTCACGATATGCTGCGAAGGTCGCCATTTCTTGTGCGTCGTGAAAAAATTCGAACCACTCTCTTCTGGCTGATTGAAAATAACCCGCTCTACGAGGATCTCGATAAGAATGTTGTGAGATGGAAATACTTTGGGGAGCCATAAATACACATACCTGCACGTTGAGTGAGTAGTTCGACTTACGGTCAAAATATACATTTCCAAAATGACCAGGCCGTCGAAACAAAGGCACCAACGTTCCGTCAACCATCAACCAGCCATTCCGCCATCCTGGGCAAGAGACACTGCCAACCCACTCCTTTGCGGCCTCCTTTGCCTCTCCACTTGCCCACTGCACTGAGGCAGACCGAAAACGCTCAGAGCATGTTGCCTTCATGACCCGAGTTGTGACGAGGCTAACCGTCCCATAACCCACTCTGAACTGCAACACCACCTTTAAGGTGCTCGCAGCATTCCCGTGATGGCCAAAACGATAGAGGGCGATGGCAATCTGCTCCTCGACAGGCATCTGTGCATAGTTGGAGTCGTTGTGGAATACCTCGTCGTCTTTAATGGATTCAACGAGGTGGTCAAAGGTATCCGGATCGATCCGGAGGTAGGAGCGAAAAATGTCCGGAAAGTTGAGCTTGTAATCATTGAGAAGCAGGTATAGCAACGTAGCCGTCTTGGGAATATCCCTGCGCTCCGCAAGATACCGCTCCATGTACAATTCAGCCATAGAAGCCACATATGCCTCTGCAGGGGTCGGGTCATCATCGCTATCCGATGAGGACGATGAGGAGCTCCACGAGCTTGATGACGATGAATCGGAATCGGAATCATCAGAATCCGACCAGCTGTGTTTTGAGGTTTTTTGGGGTTCGACAACCCTAAAAACCCCCAAAACAAATTTGTCAAAAGTCTGATGTCTTTCCAAGTCCCCCAGCAAATTTTCAATATTGCCCTGGATCTGCTGAAGTAAATACATGGCCTGGTCTGCCTGGGCCTCATCGAAATCACATCAATCATTTGGGTCAGTTAAAAACGACGAGTGATGGCGAAAAGAAAATGCATGGTGCAAATACACTCTATTTCATATTTTTTGAATGCAAGAAGTGTGAGGGAGATGTAGTGAGTGCGATCGAGGACAGCACGACCGAAGCCGTTAAGTCCTGTCAGCGCCGAGAGGAAGGAAGCAGGAGGGGATGTGCACATCAGAGGAGTTGGCGCGCTGTCCGCGGACGAGCGCAGGGACGAGTCGTTGGCCAAACGCTCATCATCGAGGGAAGGAGAAGTTGTATCTATTTTAGGTACATGCGGGGAAGGGGATACAGGAGGAGCGGAGTTCGAGGAGGAAATGGAGCGAAGAATAGGAGGAAATAACTCGCCGTTAAGACCGAGGCCTAGGCCGACAGAGGTTGCAGATATGGAGTTGAGGGGAGAGGAACCTGAGGAGAGACGCGCCAGACCGAAGCCTTGGGCACCCACAGTTTTCAGAAACGTACGCTGAGAATTGAGGTCAGAACAGCTGTTCTGGCTGAAATGATCAAAAACAGCTCAAAAAAGAAAAAAAAAATCGGCCGCGCCCTAAGTTCCGCAAAGAGCTGTAAGATGGAAAGATACAGCCAGAACTTTGGAAGAGAAGAAGCAATTGAAATTGAATTGGCCGGGTCCATTCAACAAAGTTGGAGGACTTCATCCCTAGAGCGAAAGGAAAATTCAGCTCGCTGGAGACGTACAATATGGCAAGGGCCAGGTCGTCCAGACGGACACGCCGAGAGCCGCGCGATGGTCAAGAGCAAGCAATGATGTGTCTGCCTGCGCAACAACTGTCTACACTACGGCACTGCCACAACCCGGATGCACTAGTGCATCGCTCTCCGAATGTTGTCCGCCCAGAGGAGCCGCCGCGGCGACAGAAAGTAAACAACATGAAAAGAGGGGCAACAAACATGTGGAAACACTTGAAAGATAGAGGATACTCCGACTAGCAGAAATAAAGAGAACGCTCCAACTTTCAGAGACAGAGAGGATGGAGCATTGAAGAGAATGAAGAGGATCAAATGGCGGTAGTGCAGTATTCGTGAAACCGCTCACAAAGAAAAGATTCAATCGAGCGAGGTGGACCTGACAGTGTTCTGAGAGTGGAGGCACAGCGAACTCGGAGCCAGTGAGCACGGGGTGTTGGATGGCGATCAGAGGAGTCAAGGTGGAAGTTTGTAACACCCAGAGGACAATAGAATCCGAGTGCTGCCGCAAGAGCTCAGGATCAGGAGAGATCTCTGTCGGGATTGAGAATGACCTCCAATTCACCTCTGCAATGATTCGAAGAGACTGGCAGCCCAGTACCAAAAATGCTTGGGAGAAATGAAAGAGCGACAGGTTCAAGCACCGGAGAAAAGACCAATAGGGCAAAACGAAGCCACGCAGAGATTTTTTTCCGTCCGTGCAGCAACCAGAAGCCCAGATTTCACATGCAGATGGATCAAGAGACAAATGGTGAAGAGCGCCAACAGTGGAAAAAGACAATATGGGCGGTGATGTGCAGCCAGGAAGCGCCAGGTCGAGGTGAAGCTTGTGGTAAAGGGAAAAGAGAGCGTGGGATCCTGCCATCACCGATTACGCATCAACACAGCATTCGCTCTTGCTGCCCACTGTCATGGTCGGCGCCCCGTTGCTCGCAAGTCAGGCCAGCTCGCCTCTCGTGCTTTCAATATCCTAACGGTATTCATACCAAATGCGAACAAATCTCGTCTCCCCGATGCTTGAACCTCAGGCGGGCACTGGCACCGAACTTGCAATTTGGCCCAGATTTCGGGTACTTTGGCCAACTTGGATTTCTGCTTTCTGGAAGCTGCGACGGAAGTACTCACGATTAGCTCTTGGTTACTTCTGTGCGACCGGCTCTTTTGTCAACCCGAGTTCCCTCGATCTTTGCTTGCCGCGGTTCGTGCTTCACTTTGATTTCACCGCTCCGAATACCTACTTCTCAACAGCATCCGAATTTCAAGTCTATTTGCCGGGCCTGGTCCTCAACGTCCTGATTCAATGGTAATTCACTTGCTCCCCGCGGCCATTGCCGTTGCCGTTGCTGTTGCCGATTGCCCCGTGATTATTTCACCACTTACGCTGCATTTGAATCCCATTCCCCATTTATCGTCGCACACTTATCCTATCATTCATCCATCCATTCTTAGGGACTCTCAGATTCGACTCGCAGAGGCTTCACACATCAATATTCTTTCTGTCTCAGGTTCAATCCTTGATTGCCGCGTCTCTCATGATCAGGCACAAAAGCGAGGACTCGGTACGGTTCATAGTGTATAACCATTTTCTTCTTCGGGGGGAAAATCAAAATTATTATAACTCATGCGTCGGATGCGTTGAGTAAGTACTATAACCATCGTGTCTCAACTGCACACCGTTATGCTAGACGGAGGATGTCCAAGTCGGCGAGTAGTAGCCACAGTTACGAGTTTAAATGGCAAGTGCTTCCTCAAATTTTCCCCATCGCGGAGCTCACCCTATCTCATGCACACCTCCATGTCATTCCAGGACAGTCTCGGACTCAGATGTCTGTGGAGTGTTGAATTCATAGTCGAAGTGCCCTTCCCAATTCACTCAAATATTCACTATGAACACATATCTAGTTTACTCAGCTCCAAGGTCGCCGAAATTTCTCCAACGCGCTCGTGACACTCTGGACATGACGCCATTGCAATCCACTACTTCCATTGACGCACCTCCTCAAATGTGGAAATATTCTCCGATGCAGCTGGACCACCGTCGCCTTCACTAACACAATGTATTTCTCATCTCTCCCCGCTCTCTTCTCCTTGCCTGTTCTTATCCTTGTCTGCTGTTCCGACCTTTTTCGGTCAAGTTGGCACACTGCGCCTCAGAGGATGGTACCTGTTGAATCAAGTTCGTATTCAAGCGAGCCAAACAGAACAAGTCTCTGCAGAGCCTGGAATCGTTGAGTCGATTCCATTCAATATCATTCTCAGCCACAGAGCCGTACGTGTCTTCCACCTGTATGACTGATTTTATTTTTTTCAGTTTCCTCTTCGCAAGCCTCATCAACGACAGTATTTCTGTGCTCTCTGAATGATCCAATCTGAACCTACCTCTCGGAGTTGTTGTTCTTGGCGCGCTTTCCTCGCCTCAGCATCTCTGCCTCTCTGCCTGAAAATCCACGCTCCACCATTTTGCGATTGAGACATCACAGCTTATATATAAAAAAACCACCACACAAATTTTTCACGTCCCAACCCTGAATAGAACAGGCTTCCGGGCTATCCCGAAGAGTCACAACCTTCCTTTTCTCCTCCCGTCTTATCTCTCCTTTGTTTGTCTCTGGCCCCGCTCAGGATTGACCTGGGTTCCAATGGCTGTCGCCCTGAGCATTTGGCATAATCTCTCACTGAAAATATGTTTCAGGGCTACTACGGAGCACTTTTGCAAAAAGTGCAAAAAGACTGTCAATGTTACCGCCGATTGGCATCAGAAATCCCGCCACCAGGAAACAGCCGACCGTGTTGTGTTTCCAGACGACATCGAGGTTAGCATCGACCGCGACAATGGAACCGACCTGTTCCACTGCATTCGGTGCGGACAAAAATACCCCGACGCCGGTGGAATGCGCGATTTTTTTTCCCTCCTTTTCAGGTCTCTCATCACTAGGGCCCACTCAATACTTCCTTAGCGCCATGCAAAAGGTTGTGACGCCATCTCAGAGCAGGAGGTCCCTGAAGATGTCGACCAGCCAGCGCCCGGTGCCACTCCTTTGGCCAATCCAGCTCGCCTCAGTCGCAAGGATTCGTTTGACCCTGCCACCAGTCAGTCAGTCTCTTTCATCCCTCTGACAGTCCACTCCCTACCTCTGCAGCCCAATTCCTGATGCCAGTGGGAGGCCGGCATGACAGTCTGACCGGCGTTTATACTGCACCGTTACCGTTAGCCTGCTAACGGTGTAGTATAAATGGGTTAGTGACATCCAGGATTCCGACCCAGAGGCCCCGCCGTGCGTACTTGTCGCAGTCCATTTTGTCCCTGTGTGCGGTTACAACGGCCAAATGTAACGGAGTCAATGACAATGTTATAATCAGTGCAGGAATCAGCTTGGATTCACATTAGAAACATATGGCATGGATCTTAGTCAGTAAGTATTCAACAAGGATTAATAGTACAGAATGAAAAACGGGAACTGAGAATTGTGCAAGCCCCCCCTTCTGTAGCCGGGTACCGGCATACAAAACATATTTTGCAGACCAGAAAAAAGTGCTCGGTTTTTACTTGTCTCCTGGCATTCGTGTAATGCTTTTATGCCGTAATACCAAGCTAAGTTTCATTAGATTCGAATCTAATGAACTTAAGCACTGCCTCAGCTCATGTAACCGTTTTCCGAGTCGTGGGTGTTCGACCCTCGCAGGTCGTCAATTTTTTCTTTTTATTGGCTTTGTCGGCTACGTAACCGGCCATCACGTTTCGGCCGTCGGCCATCAAAATGGCATGTTTTCGTGTCGAGGCACCCATCCATCCTGACGAATTGTGGTTTTTTCACGGAGAACACGAGCAGTAGCGGAAGGTCCTGGAGCGGTTCCTGAAGCCACCGAACTGGCAGCCGCTGGCGGTTGGCTCGTTCTACTGAAGGTAATCGTTGTGATTTTCTTGCGTTGGCGGGATCGGGCCTTTAACAATTTATGTAACAATTTACTTGTCGGCACTCGGACCAAGACGTTCCTCCAGCACCACACTACACGTGTCAAGACAGCTCTGCGTCGGAAGACCAAATCCAGGCGCAACTGCCAACTACGCGCGTGCTGGCTTTACTCAGCAGGACATAGCTGCTTTGGAACAGCCTGTACCTGTTGCCGACACCCTTTCCATCGATATGAGCTCTGACTCAGAGCCCGGGGACTCCTCCCTCAGCTTCTCACTCAGCTCTGACCTCTCTAGCAGCTTGGACTCCGCTGACAGCTGCCACGACTGGTCACATCTCCTTGCATCGGACTGGCGACTCGGAGAATCTTCCTCAGATTCTTCGACATCCTCTACTGGCTCCAGCAGTGACGAAGACGACAATATGCCGGAGCTGCACCCAGCTGGATATCACGATTCCGATGATGACAGTTCGGCCGGTGGGAGCAGCTCTGCCTCTGACTCGGGCAGCGACGGGGACGATGAGGAGGAGTCGGCGGAGCTGGGAGATATAGAAGATATAGACCTCGGAGAGGAGGGGCCCCATGACTTTCCTGGCCATCGCGCCAATCATCCGCTGAGATGGGTGCGCCATAATCTCGAGGAAATGTATGCTCACCGTTACGAGATGCCACCAAGATTCCGGGGAGTGGGGGGGGGGGGGGGGGGGGGGGGGGGCATGCAGCCGAAACGCCAAGAATCCTATTAAAAGTTTGGGAGAGTTTGAGCCGCCAAAACGTCCTCAGGCCCGGTGTGAGAGCCCGGGCCCAAACCCGGGTCACGGGCCCGTCCAAATTCCGGGAGCCCTGGCCTGCTCGAGCCCGGGTCGGGCTCAAACGCACGGGCTTGCGTCTATCTGGTTCGCAAATTTTCACCGTCACCGCCACCGGTACTAAATAGGTTCGGTTCATAACCCACCTGTCACCTTAAACTACAAAATAGTACAGTAGTGCAAAACATTTTGACGAGGATGCATGGAATGCTGCGATCAATGCTCAAATAGGCCGATTTGAAAGTCGACATTCTCATAGCAGGACTGAAGGATAACGCTGAAATTGGCTCCAGGTATCAAGTATAGAAAGAGAGATGAACCCGGGCTTACCCGATGGCTTCCACCTGATATCCGAACAAAGTATACAGGCAGTACGCCGGTCCGCATGCGCACGCTGCAGCACATCTGAGAGCCGTCTATATGAGCCCTTCCATGCGGATGAATGGTCGCTGGAGAGAAAGCCGCACAGGATCCTATGAATAAATCTCCCGACCTCTACCGACTTAAAATTAGCCCTGCGTGCAACGAATAGGCCTGATGCGGAGAATCACTTGCGCTATGATATTCAGATATTACTTATGCCGGAGTCCTCTTGGACTCCGAGCTCGGACTCGGCCCTACTCCGCGACGGGACTCACGGGTCCATGATCGTATATGAGGCTGACCCGAAGCACAGACACCGTTTATCTATACACCCTAAACTGCAGGACAGTTCCCGCCGTCATGAGTAACCGTTATACCTTCGTTGCGCTTTGTGTGCTTTTTGCCTTGAATGAAAAGCAGCTGGTGGGAGCTGCCCCACAGCTGGATCCACGTCAAGATTCATCGCCTTCCTCCATTTCAGCCTCATCTTCAACCAGCCTGCTTCAATCTTCGTCAGCTGCGACCGCAATCTCTTCCACCGCAGCATCCTCTGCGACCGCACTCCCCATGTACACGTCAAGCAACAGAGCCCTTCCGGGACGGGACATCATACTATCCTCTTCAAACACAGATGGTCCGTTTCTAGTAAGTCATCATCTGGCCCCCCACAATTTCTAGCTGAGGTGTGGGAACAGACGTGTAACACTAGCCTAACAAGTGTTAGTTTCAACCTGGGGCTTTTCCCCTTTTCGGCTTGTCAATCGATCTTCGACGTGTTACACAATCTTATGGAGTATCAATATTATAATACCTCCAAGTTCTACCAAGTCAACCCAGAGGTGAAACTGTTGTTCTTCGGGGTCCAGAACCCCCCAACCAACTTCAATGAACAGATAAATCCTGGTTGCAAAAACCTGCGTGATCAGACTGTAAGTTGCTTCTTCCTCCTTCTCAAAGCGCAATCATACCTCATTTTCAGGACTACTGTCTGACTGAACTGGATTCTGACGCCATTGTAACGGAGATTAGTTACTCCGCCGTACCCTCAGATGGCAGTGTAACGTGCGTGATCCACCATCTCTCCTCTTACCACTAACTCCTCTCACATTCTTCCTCTCACATGGCCCGGGGTCGGCCCCGACTTGACCCCATCGTCAAACAGCACAACAATCGCGAGACTCGGCGACGGTACAAAGAAAAGTACGTGGATTTCAAGGCTTTATTCTACCAAAATTCACCCCAGGCTTGTCGTAGGAATGCTTCTGAGCGGCGCGAGGCTTCTCGCCTGAGAATGCAGCTGCAAGTCTGCGGTCTGTTCCGGCGGCCGCAACAGGCACAGCACACCAAGAATCGGGAAGGAATGGAGTTCGTGAGGCTGTAACATTTAAATTATCCATAAGGAAATTGGTGTGTGCAAATGACAATACATCTTCCTGGCCTATCCCACATTCGAAGGGGATGACAGTCCTTCTCGTCCTTCTCACGGCCGTGTGTTCTAATCCAGGAGGGGTAGTTCACCGTGGCGATCTTCTGCGCCTTCCAATTGTCAGCGCACAGCCGTAACTCGGGGAATTGACAACACATCTCGTCATTGTAAAGTGTAACGACATCGATGCTTGCCTGACCCCAGGTACGTGGAGCGTTCCCATGCTCGACAAGGCTGAACCAGATACGGGCGGCTAGTTTGCAGATAGCCGAGAGCCGGTGGCCGTCCACTACCTCGCCTTGCTGATCCTCAATATATCTCCCTGGTGTATTGACTCCCTGTGAAACTAGGGTTCCACCCCGCGGGTTAGGGCCGCCGTTATTTGATACGCCGTCAGAACCGCTACCCTTGGTGAAATCCAAACGCTGCCAGAATCGCACTTTAGGATAGTCAGTACGGGTCAACGGCGGAAGCGATGGGCGTGCCAGATGAGTGCTGGCTTGAGCTGACACGGGGATAGCAAACGGGTTCGAGGTGACAGCAAGGAGGGTGGGAACGGCATGAACGAGCTCCTGATAGGCAGCCCTAATGGACCCACAACTGTCAATCGCACTCAGAAGCAGACAGAACAACATACATGATTGTATCATTTTGTACCCGCAAAACCGAGTTATCACTCTCCAGCTTCTGTATGGGGAGCTCAAGACTTTGGCTTATGGCTTATGTCTGTTGTCGAGGAGATTTTATCAAGTTTTATCAAGAGGAGAAAAGAGAAAAAAAAGAGAAAAGGGAGGGAGATTGTAGCATACCTTGTACACACTATAGACTACTCTTCCTGGCTCAATTTCGTGCGGGAGCCCACCGGAACAACGAAGAGCGCCAGATATCAAGTGGGTGGTGATGCATAGAAATCAAGTTATGTCGAATGGGGACGACTGCCGAAACGAGTTAAGCCCCAGCGAATGAAAATCAAGATATATTTGGCCCACTTCGGAGACGGATTCGCACACGTAACGCCTCAGACTTTCTGCTCTTGAACTCAATCTCGCCCTAACCTCCCTCTTCTTCTGCTTTGTTGGACCCACCACTCCGATGGACTCTCGCCCCGCTGGCCCTGCTAGACCCACCTCGCCGCGCCTACGCCTCGTGCGCGTGCATTCAGCAGCGCCTTTTGCGTTTCGTTTTTCTCTCGTCTTCTGCTGCTGCTCAACTGGCTCTCGTGTTGTTGCCACTCTCTCAGCAAACCCCGCACACGGACCCTCGCCCCGCCGGACAGGCGCCTACGCCGTCCCCACGCTCCTCGCATGTGCATGCTCAAAGTACTAACAACACCACAAACCCGAGACCGGGAAGTGTGTACAGCGCGGTGATCCTAGTCGCTGGGGTTCCGTGGGAGGTGTGTTTGCAATTTTTTTCATCTCTTTGCGTAGCGGTGGGGCGGCGCGCCGATGGTGGATGCGTGGGCGGATGTGCAGGTGTGGGGAAACAGAGACGTCGGAGGGTGGTGGGTAGGGCAGGATTGTCTGCACAGATTCAAGGTGCGTGGATACACCTCAATCTCCCCACCTCACCTATCAACCCTTCAAATTACTCACCCGTAGCACGCCACCACCGCCTATCTCGACTCAACGCCGCCACCACCGACTTCGGACTGCGGCGCACGATGAGACTCGCGTGCCGAAGCGCTCACGCGTGCACGCCCGATGCTGCCGCGACCGAACACGAACGCGCAACGCTGCAACGACCATGGTGTGCCCCACCTCCACCCTTTCCCTTTCCTTCGTGCCCGTACCCGCCAGTCCACGTCAACGCCAACGTCAACGCCGGGTCCCCTTGCCCGCGCCTGCACTGGATGCCCACCTCCCCGTCATCCCCGTCGTTGCGCGTACATCGCCGCGGCGGGATTGATGCCGTCGGTGAATGTGCCACCATACACGTTGCCAGCGCCCTCGCCGACGCCGCGCCCGCGCCCGCTCCTCCTGCCCTCCCCCTGTACCTATGATATGACCTGCAATACAAGACCTTTTCTAATGAGTCTTATTTGTTTGTGGGATCTTGAGAACTTGCGTGAGATTGAAGTGAATTGAGCTAAGGTTTGCTTATGGTTTGAAGTGGGCGAAGGGTAATGAAGTGGATTTGAAGCATAAACAGAAGTAGGGTTTCGACTCAAAGCCAAACTGGTTCAGAGCTAGTTTTCGCAGCTCTCGAGATGGTGATGGCTTTTGGGACGCGTATTAAATTCAAGGCAAGTAAATTGGAACTCGAATACTTACTGTCGCTCATAGCTAATAGTAGACTCGTGTATCGACAACAATAAAACCTTTCAAACCCGCTTTCGATGCCGTTTGCAGGTCGCCTGCTCAAAACCGAGTTCCCGATGGCTCGGCTGGTTCTTGTGCTCGCACTTCTCCCGTCCACCCCTCCCTTTGCACGTCTCCTCCAGCCCGCAGTTAGCGTGAGCGCAGAGGGCGCAACACCGCGCTGCCCGCTTGGGTTTCGGACCTCCATCCAACCGTGCTTTCTTAGCCGGACGCGCCATCTCCGTTAACTCGTAGTCACCGTCATGCCTGGTAGGTGTGAACGCGAGGATGGGATGGTCTGTTGGAGCTCTGGTTGCGGGAGCGGTTGTTCCCCAAGTTGAACAGGAGGAGGTTCGAGATTTGGGACTGCAGCAGCTGCCTGGATGGTGCGTTCAGTTGACAACTGCTGGCGCATCGCAGTAGGGTTGAACGAGGACATGTCAACACCGACGAATGCTGCGAGAAAATGAGCAACTACGCGCTCAGGTTGGTAAGCACCTACGATCTGCGTCGTAGTCGACTTCAACGGTTTCGTGGGTGATTGCAGGGAGAACGACGGCCTTGCGAGATAGATCACGAAGGAGTTCATAGATCGCCTCAAGCGCGGCAACATTCTCCCCCATGTTCAGTGTTGCCCGGGCAGTTTTCCACTGGATCGACTTCTTGTGGTGGCGTTCAAGCTGCTCCGGAAGCTTGAAATATATTCGTTTGCTTGAGTCGAGCTCGGTGGGCGACTGTGTAGCAACTCGACGGTTCCAAAAACATGCAAACTCATCGTATTTGGTGACCTTGTAGACCTTCTCGGGTGCGCTGTTTGTGCTGGAAGGAATGAACGATCCAATGTTCTCTTGGAACAGTTCAAACTCTCGTCGAGTGTGAACCGGGACAACTGCGGCGGTTGTCCGCTGGCGCAACTGGAGGTAACGATATAGGTTGACGGGTTTTGTGCTTAACTGTGTGAGAGTGAATTGATGATTGTCGTTGTGGTGTGGTGCGAGGAGAATATTGGCCGGGGGAAGGATAGTGATTTCATGAGCAGTTGCAAGCGCGGACGTAATTGGGATGATGCCGAACGTCTCTGAAGTTGCGATTCGGGTCGCAAGGAGTTTCGGCTCGGGGAAGGTGGGCTTAACCTCGAGCCGGATTGTGGTTTCAACGATGTCATCCAGCAACCAGATATCGAAATGGTTGTTCCAGTGAGTCCCAGTGCGATTATAGTGCCCAATATAAACGGTTTAAACCATGTGTTGGACACGTTCAAACACAATAAAAAAGAGCCACATACCCGACGATTACGACGGTGAAACCAGTTGCCAAGAATCGCCTCCGTCAACACCAACGATGCGTTCAGTGAACCGAAGATTCGGCGGATCTGCTTGTGGACTCCACCCTCAACGGAGTTGGTTCCACGAACGGTGCGATAAAGATTTAGACCGTTCTTGTCGCGGCCAATCAAGTAGTACACTGCCATGCCGGGAGGGTCAGACAGGAATCCGAGCCGTGCAGTTTCAACGAGTGCTGCAGCCTGCTTCCGCGCGTCCTTTGTAAAGAACTTCTTGCCGTCTGCGTCGAGCAAGTCCTGGAAACAAGTGAACAATAGCAAGAGATCCTTGACTAGTTTTTCGGGGGAGGGAATATATCGGCGGACACGGCGGTTGATAGCACCCTTTTTAGCACGGATGGCGTACTCCCAGCGAATCTCCTTCTTGTTTAAAATCTCACGCACATTGGCTTCGTCCTCACCGTCCCGAATGAAGATGGTTTCGCTGAATAAATGAGCGAACTCCTTGTAGGCGGGATGCTTCTTGGAAATGAGGCGGAGGAGTCGATCCATGAAATGATATGCGTCGTCCAATACACGGCTTGCGAGCGTTTCAGCTGTGCACGGTTGGCAGAGAATATTCTGGGCGTGTTGGATAGACTCGAACAAATGTCGTTCGAGGTCATCAGAGGAGGGTTCGGGGGATTCATCCTATAAGAAACATCAGTTTTACGAGACTTTAGAGACCTAAAATCGAACCATGAGATCAGTATCATCGTCGTTTCCACTGTTGGAAGCTATGCCTGCATCGAGTTGACTGCTAATTGCTGCAGCAACTTCTTCGGGATGAGTATGCGGCTCCTGTAGGAGTTGTTCGGTAATGGATGGGATCGTGACCGGTGCTGGAGCGCCAAGATCAGAATCATCGGCAGATCCAGTGGCGGGATGAGGAGGCTCGTGAGCACGACTGCGCAGTGTCCGCGTTTGAACGACCGCATGTCCACCATTAACGTTCAACCATTCCAGAGTCTGGCCATGTTTTGCGACGATGAAACCGGGCACAAAAAGCTTGGTGAGCTTGATCACCGAGAAGGCTTTCGAGACCAAAACCATACCCTGAGTGTTCGGAACAATAAGAGAGCCATTGTGCTCGACAAGCTCTCCCCATGCCTGCGTCTTGTTTCCTATGACCAACGCAACAGGTTGGGCAGCGCGCATTTGGCTAGGCTGGAGCGGGATGCCCACTGAGCCCAGCTTCATCAGGGCGACCTGAATTGACCAAGCACAGTCAACTTCGCGCGCGAGATCAGCAAGTTGTGAGGCAACTGGGGAGGCGGAGTGGACAGATCGGGTTTGCTGAACTGAAAGTTCAAGACAGCACCACACAAGGTCGAAATTGAGCAGTTTGTGTCTGCCGAAGCGCCTTTCAACTTGGCCAATTTGGCAAGATCAACGAGACTCGATGTTGGGATGGCAAACCTCCACGCAGATGAGAGCCGTTTGGCGGTGGAATTGATGTCGTGCCCAAATTTGATGATTCGCGGGTTGCTGAGAACCGATTTAAGCGCAAGTGGGATGTGCTGCACCAACCACAACGGCCCGGCCTGCGAGGCGTCTGGGGCGTAGGCGTCGGTGTGCTGGACATGTTTGGGGCTGGGGGAATGGTATACGGAGGTGTGCGGATGGAGGACGAAGCAGGAGAGACGCGACGCGTTGATGACTAATCACGCCAATTCGGTGATTTTCGTCTTGACCTTCACACATGCGGTTCTTTTGATAAACACTTCAGATAAAGCTTTCTGAGCATTAGAAACATGCACAGAAGAATACTGTCTCCTCAAAAATTTTACGGGCAGCTCGGGAGAAATTATATTTGAGCATTTCGGTCGCGACATTTTCACTGGAATTCTGTGAAAAGCCCGGGGTCGGAGCCACAGTGTCTACGAAGTGCTTGCAGCCGGTGTGAAACCGCGTGCTCCATACACCTGAGTAAATTAGATTGAATGAGGTGCGTTTAAATCTGTGAAGGACGAAAAACTTACATCATATCCTTCTCCTTTGCCTTCCACGACTCGTCGTGAGGCGCGAGCTCCTGCTCGATGGTACGGGCCGCGGTTCGATTGACGGAGGCGCCATCCGACGTAATCCATCCACTTTTCTCTTGCAACCCGTAGCGCTCGACAGTGGAGACAACAGCGTTACCAAGATTTTGCCCGGTGTGGCGCCCGTCAATCTTCATGAAGGCCAGCTCGTCGGTCTTCATCTCCCAGTCATTTGGTCGATCCGGCGGCGAAGAGATGTAGTGGCCGTTAATGTTGATGAAAGGGATTCCCGAGGCAGAGGTCCAGGCGTCGTCGCTCATGCTGACACGGCCGGGTAGATCTTTCAACGTATTGTTAGCCAGTCCAGACGACCAAGGAGAAAATAGTACCTTGAAACGCTTGCAGAGGTCAAGCTCGACCTCCTTTGCACGAGCGAGAATATGAGTCCGAAGGGTTTTGCGAGTGGGAATATCGCTATCTTTGAGTGTGGGCTTGAGGTATTGGAGCAGACGGCGGAGATTCGGGCCTCGATGAGCATAAACGCCTTTGAACAGTGTCAGAAAGGACGGAATGAGAGGGGTGGAACACTTCACCTCGTCTTGTGTCACGATGAGTTCGGTGAGAAAGTCAAGCAGCCCCTCCGGGGTGAATACAGGCAGGTGCGGCGTCGATACGACAAGACAATCCAACGTGCCCTGGACACTGTAAATATTCCAAGCATCAGCTTGGGAACGAAACCATAGATTGGGAACATACCCCTGCGACTTGTGTGTTTTAGGAATGGCGCGCTCATTCACCTCAATCGAGAGCTTGTCGCAGCGAGCCTTGTAGACCGCGTAATGACCCAGCGACTTGCGAGAGGAGCGACGGGATCCAGCGACCTTGCCAACAGGTTTGGCAGATCCAGTAAAAAATGGGTGGAGGCTCGAAGATGACGCAGTAGGCCGAGGAAGCGGGCTCTCATCGTCGCGGTCCTCGTAGAAATCGATCTCTGAAGTGTCGCGAAGGGTTCCGTCGGCATTTGAGCACACCCGAGGGCAGATTCAGCCATGGCGAAGGAAAGGTAGAGGTAACTTGTCGACTCTTGAAATTCAAGCACCTTTTAAAGCAATGTCCGTTGGAGTGCCAAGTAGATGGTGATCGGAAATTCTTATTGTGCTTGCCCTGGGCGATTGGGATATTCGTCCAGCGGTGAGCATAGTCCAGCGCAACTCGTACGCGCGTCGAGCGGCATCCTGTGCCGTGCCCAGAAAAATGTTGGTTGAGGTCGACGAAGAGAATGTGATTTTGGAGACAATAAGAGCCAACGGGAGGCCCCATTCCTAGTGATAGGCGGTTGCTTCACAAGTGGTGCATTGCTGACTTGCTGGCGTGAAGTACGCGACGCGCTGATTGACCGTGTTGTGGCGGAAACTTGCGCAAATATCGGCCTGATTTCGGCCGTCGGTTCGGCGGTTCGAACGCGTTCAGCAAAAATTCCTCCTGGGTGAACCCCGAACCTGAACTTCGGTTCAGGTTCAGGAATCTGCTGAACCTTGAACCTGAACTTCGCGTTCAGTTCGGTTCAGTTCAGGTTCGAACCGAAAGTCCGAACCGAACTTTCCCATCACTAGCACCGGCTACTGGATTTTCAGCCAACGTCTTTGCCCGGGTACTTGGTTCTTTGTTCATACTGTCCAGCGCATAGAAAATCGTGTCCAGGTCAATTTCTCGGCCAGCTAGAACTTGTGCAATTGGATTATGAGAGTCTGCAAAGTTTACTGTGGCGAAGAAATGGGGTAAGCCATCACAGACAATTTTGCTATGCATTTGTTGCTTCATGCTGTTCACGTCGCCCACTGAACCAGGAATATAATCTGAAACATAGCTGATGTATCTCATTAATTTAGCTGCTGCCTTCTCGCCTTCACTTTCAGGCTTTGCAAAAGGATCTTTCTCGACCTTGGCCTGGTACGTCTCCATACAGTCAGTGTCAATCTTTCGCATTAAATTTTGTACCACCGGAAACCATAATCGATTTGTAGCTAGGCGAGATTTGAATGATGACTTACGGCGCTGGATGATGTTGCTCATGACAAAAATGAAGGACTTCTGAATCTGAAACCGCGAATCTCTCATGGTCAACAAATGTTGTACATGCGGCAAGGTATCAACTTGATGAAAAGGAATCTCCGGCGAAATTCTCACATTGTTATTGTCAACCATCCCGACACCGTATGGGAAAAGAGTGGGCCATAGCCAACCAAATACCCGGGGATTTTTCGACGTTGATAGTGGTGTATTGCCCGACGGAAACTTCACGAATCCAGCTTCTTGTCTCTTCAACTTTCGGAGAGCCTCCAGTTTTCTCTGCTGGTAGGTCGATGCGACATTGTCAGTGTCTACAAGAGTCGAAGAAGTGAGTTCGAAAGTGTTGGCTCCCTCGAATAGCTCGGCATTCGCCTGATCTGAATACGATGTCACCGTCGATGTGTAAGACGACCCTTGATTGTTCGCAGAGTTTGTACATAGAAAATCTGTAATCGCAAGTGGGCAGTCATATGCCGGGTATTCCTCCGAGTTATGAAGCACCACATTTCTGTCCAGGTCTGCGTAAAGTGGGTTATTTTCAATCAGCCAAAATAGAGCTGTCCGGATCTTCTCGCGACGCACAAGCAGCGGCGACCTCTTCAACATGTCATGAGTGGCCTCGGTGTCAGGCGATCCAACGAGAATCACGCAAATTTCGTCCCTTAATCTGAACAACAGAACTGGCATCGCAGATATTCTCAGTTTGATTCGCCTCAGCACATGAGTCACGCAGCCCATAGCATTATCTTATCAGCATCTCTCACCGATACTCAATTAGCTATTGTCGGAAAGGCTCTCGGCTGATGTCTTGTCGGTCCTTGCTGCCAGGCGTGCTGAACTCATTAAAAGCCACAATGTGTCTAATCCGCTGCATGATGTTTTCGATAGTTTTGAACGGCTGCCGAAGTCGGCATTGACATCTTTGGCAACTCTGCACGGAGTCGACGTCTCTGGGTGTTCACTGGATGTCTGTAGGTCGCGTATTTCAACCCATCTCGGGACTGGTAAGTGTGGCCTTCATAGGGCTGGTTTCAGACATCTGGGCTGTGCTTCGCTGTTGGCTTCGTCTCAGGCTGAAAATGTGAATCTCCACGTCTCCAGTATGGATCTTGAGTCAGCATGTTCCGTTGATTTCGCACTGGGTCAGATAAATATCCTTGCCAGTATCATGCCCAAGCTGTCGAAGCGTCCTCTGAGACGTATACTACAAATGCACAATGTGGACTTTGCACTGTCAGATGGGACGGGCACTCTCCGCCGACATTTGAAGCAGTATCTTCGGCGTTTGCGTCGGGGAAAGAAATTATCTGATTCATCTGGTCGCGCGGCATCGGGATTACATAAGCGACAAAGCGATGGAACATATGGAACGTGAAGAGGAATTGGACTCCCTTCGTTCCGATTGGCCAAGCTTGATATCGTCCAGCAGAAAGCGAATGCTTGTGGAAGCCTTCAATTCAGCAATTTCTAAAAATGCTCTTTCGAGTTTCGTTTGTGCCAGCTGTTCCGGGAAATCATTCGTGAAGGATAAAAGAACCCTAGGTTTGGATGATTTCGATATCAACTTGCTGCGTCATCCCGGGTACGTAGAACCGGATAGTTTAGATCTGGGCGAGATGGACATTGATCATGAGGAGATCGGTGGTAGCCACGATCACGCGCGTGACTCAAGTGATTCGGATGAGATGGATGTGGATAAAGAGCAGGAAGCGTGGCTTGATCCGGATTGCATTCCTCCGCCAATGCCCTTTACCGATAATGAGTACGATGGTGTCTTTACAGGTGCTTTGATATATCAGGACGGCATAGAGTCCGGAGAAGCCGGCGAGCCCGTACTTGCGATGTGTAAAAACTGCTATTCGTTTCTGAAGCGCGGTAAAGTCCCGAGGTTGGCTCTTTCCAATCACAATTATTTAGGACCTGTGCCAGCTGAGTTGGACAACCTTACCGTAATAGAGGAGGCGATGATAGCAAGGTGTAGGGCCAAGTGTTGGATCATTCAACTCAAAGAAGAGGGGGATTATTCCACTCCTATTACACAACGTGGAGTTCGTGGTCATGTAATTGTATACCCTCAGAAGCCATCAGCCATTGACAAGGTTCTACCTCCGTCTATTGACGAGATCATCACTCCTATATGTGTGATTTTTGTTGGTTCTAGGCCACCTACCAAGGAATGGCTCCAGAAGAAGGCCAAACCGTTGACAGTTCGAAAGGAAAAGGTATTGAAGGCATTGAGAATTCAGCTGGAGCCCAGCTGGCACCGAGTATCAGAAGTCCCGTAGGTAGGTGTGCAGCCAGCTAAAGAGTAGCACGAATATATATTCGCGAATATGAATATTCGCCGAAACCTAGAAATTGATATTCACATTCGTACGAATATTGATGGCGAATATTCGTTGCTTAGTCAGCAATATTCGCGAATATTCGTGAATATGAATATTCAGCGAATACATTGAGAATTCGGGGGTTTAGTAGCCACCAATGAGTTGCTGAGGACACTGTTATGTTATCTTGTGAGTTTAAACATTGTCGAAGACTCATACAAGCCCTTGTCTTGCATGTTCAACCATTTGATTGACCATCACACATGCTGTGTTCAACCTGTCAAGCAGTTGCCAAAGCAAAGATGGTTGGTTGGCATATGAATTACAGATCTAGTTGGTGTAAATGAAGTGTTTTATGGTTCCAGAGAGGAGATGTGTTAAACAGACCCAAATTTACTATGCTTGATTGAAATTTTAGCTGTGTATTACAGCTGCAAATATTGGTGAATATCAACTTTCCTGAAAACTGATATTCGCATTCGCACGAATAGCACAGCCACATCAATTCACGAATACGAATATTCGCCATTCGCGAATGGCTTGGCACGAATATTCGCGATATTCAATACTCGTGCTACACTCTACAGCCAGCTTGGCTATTTCTGCATATTCGGGGCGGAAATCGTCAGTACCCCACTCGCATATACAGTGAGCCTTGTTAGATAATGTTTTTGGTGAATGAAACTTGATTCAAGACGTTGATGATGAAATCAATTAACTTGCTCGAGCCGCTGTAAGCGGCTATAGTACACGATAATATCCTACAACTTGGAACTGTACTAATGAGTTCGATATAAATGGTGGTCCATGGCGAGATAGGGGATGGGAGTGATATCAAGTACGGGCTACTCGTCAGTTCTGTGATCCACAGGTGGAATCGGAAAGAGAGGGCCCGTCGCTGCGTGATCAGCAGCAATGCAACATAGAAGAAACTGGCAGACTGTTTGCCGAGACATACGAAGGTCACATGGCGTTTCTCGAAAATTTGCAGTCCAAATCCCCAGTCGCCTATCAGAAGGTTCTGACTCGGCTTTACTGCGAGGCGTCGTAAGTTTTTAATTGGTGCTCTGTTACTGAATCTGATTATCATATCTAGTGGCCAAGGAAAGGGGAAAGCACCACAGGCTGCAACGTCCAATGGTTTGGCACACCTTGTTGGGGCAATCACAAACATTTGCTTGAATTCTAATCAGAATCGGAAACTTTGTTCTGCCTTTACCGACCCATCCACGAGAACATGAGTGTACGTCGAAACCGACAACTTGCAACAAATTCAAACACTGTCGCGTCAACTGGTGTTCGTACTCAGCTGAACATAATCCACTGATGATCGCTGCTGAAGAATACCGAAAACTGTTATATGTCCACGATTACCCAGGAACCCACACCGGCCAGTGGATCAGATACAAGGAGTATAATGTGGTGATCTCGCGTGGCTAGGGATGGTCACGGGTACGGGTCAACCCGGCGGGTTTCCGGGTCGGGTCGGCCCGGGTACGGGTACGGGTTCCAAATTTAGTAGACCCGAAACCCTTCGGGTACACCGCGGGTCTGCGAAAATCGAATTTATTATGGAATTCAACTGATTGCAAGGCAGTTAGACATGGCTAACGACTATCAAAGGTACTCCCAAGCTTTTGTTAAGCACCAGATGCATCTAAAATCTCAATCGGTGAACATATTTCATGTTTTGAAGGTGTTAAACCTTCCCGGCAAGCTTCGGCAGCCATGATCCGATCAATTCGGACAACCCGTGGACAACCCGTAGACCCGCGGGTTTGGGTCCGGGTTTTCCGGGTCCGGGTCCGGGTCGACTGTTTCATACCCGAACCCGTACCCGTGACCATCCCTACGCGTGGCTACAGGGATATGACATGAAAACGGGTCAGTGCCTTCTATATATGATCCCAAGGGTCCTGATACTGAAACACAAGCGACAGTGTCGCGTTCTCCGACAGTAGCGAGGCAGGATCAAGCGACTATTCGGACACAGATGTTCTCCTGGGACGCGCGACATGGGATGATGAATCGGAAGACGACCAGAGCATGGTCGGGGCGCCTACGGTCGACATGTGTGATCATCTGTCTTTCGCGACAAGCAGCGTGGCTGATTTCGGGGATTGGGACGCCACGTCCGGGTCATCGGCTATGGATGTTGATGTGGGACCTTTGGGAGACGACGAACCCGCAGAGAGCGCTGCATGGGAGGGTGAGCCAGAGGAGCAGTTGAGCATCGAGGTGGATGCGGCAAATGTTGCGGGTCCAAGCGCAGACGAGTCGAAATCCGCGGCGGCGCCAGGTGGAAAGTCCGAGCCCAAGAAGAGTAAGATTCAGAGCACACTCTTCGGCTTTTTCACCGGGAAGGGAAAAGGAAAGGGGCGCAGCGAGGACGTGCAGCCAAAGGAACCAGCTCCGAGTGGGGGGAAGAGACGTCGTGCTGGAACGGATGCAAGCGGCGGTAGCGCGGCGAGTTCTGTTCCCACGAAGAAGCCCAAAAGGAGCCCGCCCCGAAAGCGTCAAGCGGTAACGTCGGGCTCAGTAAAGCTGCAACGTGGGCGCGACAGGCGAACGAGCAGGTGCGCAATGGGACATTTGTCGTTGACCCGGGGAAGTACGCCGAGTGGAAGCGCAAAATACTCGCCAAGGACCCTCAGGCGGAATTCTTTGAAGGTGTCACCAACATAAAAAATGTTCGGCATTCAAAATGTGCCACTGTGGTCAAGGTCAAAAACCCCTACGACGCCACGCGATTCAATGCACACGTCGAAAAAGATTGCCCGGTTAAGCACCAGGGCGCCGGCATGTCCACCCTTCCTAGCTTCGCCTCGTTCAAACCTGGTGACCGACCCGCAACTTCTTCACGCGAGGCTCCTGTGCGAGATGTACCCTGTCCGGGTGTCACGGAGGACGATATACCCAATGTTCAGCGCTACGTACGCCGCACTGGGGCCACGGGTGGCGGCTCGCGATCGGTGTTCAAGATTGCGATGGCTACATTCAAGAAGTCCTTCAGCGCATTGACCGGGAAACATCAAAAGGAAGTCCGTGACACACAGCAACATGAACAGAAATGGCGAAACGACCACACTCATCTCCGGGTCTTCTCCACTGCTTGCGAGAAGACTGTGCGCCACAAAAACCCTCGAGCACTTCCCTGTTCCTCCTGCGCTGCTCTGCTGTCTCGAAAATCCTTCAAGGACGCGCTAAAGAAAAAGCCCCGGGATCCTAAAAATTATATCTACATGAACAAGCAGTATCAGAATCAGGTCCTCGGTGAGATTTACGGTCGTACAATCGGTTTACAGGATATTATCGAGCAGCCGGTAGGTTCCGCTCCAAATTAAATGTATCATGTCTGATGTGTAATTCTAGAACGCGAAAACAACACCATACGTTCGGTACGCGCAGGGTGCATTGCAGGGAAAATACAGCAATGAGGTTTTTAATGGACTGGTCGAGGCGATGGTCACGAAATCCGACAAGGAAGAGCGCGGAGTAGGTATGCAGAACTTCAAGCTCGCTCCTGCGTACGATGAATTCTGCAACGTTCTTCGAATCAACAGTCCCGCCGCTTACCGCGCTTTCAAAGAGCATCTCCCCGGGCGAGAAGAGAATAGTTTCCGGTGCGCTCTATCTTTCCTTTTTCTTATATTACACGTAATCTCATCACAAAATATACTAGTGCAAAAGAGGCGCGCGAGCCGCGATTTCCTATGGATATCTCTGACAAAAATTTCGAGCTCGCTTCCGAGCATCTCGCGGCATTGAAGTACAACGGCCCTGTGAGCTTGCGCTGCGACGATACAAAGCTCTTCCCATCTTTTCGGCTTTACTGGGACAAGGAGAAGAAATCGCACTTCCTTGTGGGCGGAACTGAAGGACCATTACGCGTTGCAGATCCGGACCAAGTAAAGGCAGTAATTGCGGAAGCGAGGGCCAAAAAGGCTACCAAGGTGAGCTCGTACAGCAATGCTTGTTTCTTAGCTAAAATTTAGTCAAGATTCGCCTATGGTGCTTGACGATCCCTGTACCGGGTGTCACTCCTATCATCGTCGCTGCGCTTCCCATTCCTAACGATCTCACTGCCGAAGTCCTCCTGACGTATCTGGACAAAGTCGTCAACGGGCTGATCGACCACAACATCAATATCATCTCGTATGCCTGTGACGGTACTCAAATTGAGCGGACTGTCCAGGAAATGTTCGTCAAGCAGGCTCCGGATAAACACGACCATATTATCAACGACCCCCGAGGGAAAGGCCCCCCTCTGCGAATCAAAATAGCTATAGTCCGTGGGCACTCAATATGCATGATACAGGACGCAAAGCATGCGCTCAAAACGTTCCGCAACAATTTGTTCTCTGGCGCGCGACTGCTAGCTCTCGGGAGCTACACTGCCATTTACTCGCGCATCCGGGAGATGGCCTTCGCCGATGGATCACCCCTATTTCACCGAGACGTCGAAAAGTTGGACAGACAGGACGACAACGCTGCAACACGCCTCTTTTCTGCAGATACCCTCAAGTATCTGGCTGATCATCATCCCGACTATCTGGGGGAAATCATTTACCTCTTCGTTTTCGGAGAGCTAATCGACGCATATCAGAATAGGTCTATGTCTCATGCGGATCGTCTACAGCTTGTCCTTCGAGCTCGCTATTTCCTCGATTCCTGGAATTCCTTCCTTGACATCGCCGGCTACAACAAATCCGTGTACTTCCTGTCCCGCGAGGCGGTCGACATTGCCCGCATTATCATAGAGGGTTACATCGCACTTCTGTACACCCACCGCGACCACCTCAACAACCTCTACCCGCTCCTTCCATGGCTGCATTCTAGTGAGGCATGTGAGCATGTCTTCGGTGAAGCACGGCGAATTGTCAAGGACTTCAGCATGCTGGACTTCCTGTACATGATCCCAAAGCTGCGCTCCAGCTCACCTCGGGCGATAACCCGTGGGTCGGACCCCGGAGCAAGGATATATAGTGGGGGTTCCTTCTGGTGAGCGTTGTACCAGAATGCCGAAAGTGAACGGGGCTACTCCCTAATAAGGTGAGCAGAATTGTATGAAGACAGGCAAATATGTCTCACTCCTCTCTGTCAGGCTTGCCTAAGCTGTAAGAGAAGGAAGACCCGATGCGATCCCAATTCACTGTGTCTCCAGTGCAGGTCAGTTGCTGGATACAGATTCCTGTGAAGATAATGAACAAGTTGTTCTCTAGTAAAAGATCCGAGGATTGTGCAAGGCCGACTGCCCAGTTGATCAAGACTTCTAAGAGGACCTCTAAGGCAACAGCTGACATTGGTGTCTTTTCTGTAGCCGGTGAGAGGAGTCCTAAGCTTACAGTTTCTGATCCCCAGACGGAATTTTGGCATTGCTCGCCAAACTAAATGAACGAATTGACTTCCTGGAGGCCACAGTCTTTGGGTGGACCTTGCCAGTGGAACACGTTCAACAGAAACAAACCTTAGCAAACTCCGAGCAACCAAACCATCCATGGGCGGAAACATTTAGACGTCATCGGAGAGCTACTGGCCACTCGCTGTCTGGGTCCACCATGTACGGTGTCTGTACAAGTTACGATTCCAGGCAAGAAGCTCTTGGTAGCCTAATAAGCCTTGCAGGTCCCACTAACACAGTCAAGCGTCCGCCCAAGCGTACGTGTTTTGAGCGCATACTCAACGATGGGCCCTATCCTTACTTCCACAGTTTATCCACAGCGATGTTCCCACTGGTCAACCCCCAAATCCAAGGCTCTTTCCCCGACGAAACAGACCGAGTCGCACCCCTCGAATCTCTTGCCTGTACAGCTGATGCAAACAGCCGTCACGTTGGACACAAACCACCACCTTCAAGCACCTCCCCCCGCTCTTACTCATGTATCCGTTGCCCCAGTGATGTTCCCCCCCGCACCGCAGCATATCACCACCGTGCCCAAGCAGTCCGATCTAGCCCCCTGGTCCCCTGGTCCAGGCTTCGAAGTGATGTCCCCCGCAGTCGTATTTCCATGCGCTAAGTTTTGAAATCATTTAAGTCCTCTTCCATCTCTTTGTTGTGCACTACTGACTCAGTTTATCACCCAAGCTTAATTCCGTGTGCACAATGATTGCGGTCGTGTTTTCTGATCCTGCAGCTGCCCCCACATTGCTGGTCCATGACTAAGTCACCTCACTTGAAGCCTTGTCCTGACGCTCGTGTGACAGTTAGTCGGCCACAGTATGGGTGGTCGTGCATGCTTGCACCCAGCTCCTGGAGCATAAATTCCGGATATCGGGTGTCGCAGTCCTGGACATCGTCGAAGGTACACTATTTTCCTCGTCGCTCTTCACTCATTCACCTGCCGTCACCAGGGTCTGCAATGGAGGTGCTCCCGCACATGCACAACCTCCTCAATGCATGCCCTGACGGCTTCGACTCCTCCGAGGCCGCGATCGAGTGGCAGTGCACGCGCTTCCTCCCTGCCCTCGACGTGCGCTAACCGCTTGCCCCGGATAGCGTCAAGACCAAGACGATCCGCAACACCAACTCTGCGCACTTATCCATCCCGGCGATCATCGTTCCCGCCGCAACGCCCTCCCCCGACTGCGCCACATACCAGTGGCGCACGCCACTGCGCTCGACGGCGCCATACTGGCCAAGTACGCACATCCACCCCCACTCCTCCGTGCAGTGACTGACATTCCCTGTGTGCTAGACTGGCTCACCGGCCTCTCCGGTGCCTTCCTCGCAGCGCGCACTGCACGCCTCCTCCTGCTCGCCTTCAACGGCGGCGCTCTGTGAAAATGGTCCTTGTGCTAACCTTCTTGCGCTCATGCCCGGCCTCTGTGCGGAGCTACTCGTCCTGCCCATCCAGCCTCTGTTCACTAACATTTCTGTCACCATCAACTGGTGCAGACTTATAGGTGTGCGCTTTGTATCATCATTTACCTTCACTGATGTTTTATGCAGGGCCACTCAACAGCATCTACTCTTCTATATTCTTACCTGGTAAGTTTTCGTTGCAACTAGTTTCATCAATCTTCCGCTTACTGATTCGCCAATTCCCAGTGTTGCCATGGTCCCTGAATAGCTGGTTTCCTTGTAAGTTTCGTTTCAGCTGCCACTTATTCCTATGATTTTATGTCGTTCTCAGGGTGGAATTGTTTTCTAGGCCAGCGAGGTGCACATTGGACGGATTAGCAGAGATGTGTTAGTATGGCCTAGGTACTTGAAGGTCTTGCTGCTGGGGGAGAGTGTGATGAGGTGTGCGCAGTGCTGTGTGGATATTGCCTGTGATGTCTTGTTACCTTGTTCATAGCTGTTATATTGTATGTACATAGATGAATTTAATGGATTTTCGTTGCCTCTCATGATCTTTTGTGAATCAAGTGGGATCTAAATGAAGGATGACCTACTGCGAATGGGCCCGAATTAACCCAAATTTTGCCAAAATTGTGCAGAATTGGCAAATGCACGATAGGATTCTGAGAATTCAATTTGTGAACCATTTGGTCAAAATTTTGCAGAATTGAACTAAATTCTGCCAATTTTGCCGAATTGGACCAGATTCAGGAAAGAGGGTTTTCCTGATGTAGGAGATATGTGGCTTCGGAGATGTCGAGGGGAAGGAGGGGATGAGTTCCAGTGACTGCGAAATACGGTGAGCATCCCATCCGTCTGCGAACGGTAACGCGATCGGCCCAAAAGACTGAATAAGTCGCAGTATGCCATTTAGACTGTATTCCATCGGCTGCTTTATATAATGCCTGTCGAACGTCAAAGTGCGGGCGCTCCGCAATGCCGTTTGCGCGCGAATTGTAGCCTGAGATGCGAATATGACGAATATTGTATTGTTTCTCTAAGTGGCTGAGAGCTTTAATAAAAGGTGCGCCGTTATCTGTGACAATTTCGACGAGTGTACCCCAACGGCACAGGATATCCTGGAAAAGCCAGTCACCGATGGCTTTCGCGTTCTCCTGGCGGAGCATTCGGAACTCGGGGTAATGTGTGAGTGAGCAACGAGCTTGGCCTGACCACGTCAGGCTGGTTCCGGTTCGGATAAAATTTGGCAGCTGGAGGAGGTTGTCGGCAATCTTTTGTCTCACAAATTTTACAAAATTGGACATTCCAAAGGGAAAATGTTGAATCTGCACGAAAGAGCCCCATGTGTCGTCGAGTGTGTGTTGAGCTGTAGGTGTACTACCAGACGATTCCGCGTGAGAGGTTGTGGTAATACCCACCCTGCCCCCGCGAAGCAAGTGCGCGACCTCGCGCGCCATCAACCTTCTCCTTTTGAGCAATGCGGCGCAGTGCATTCCTGCGTCGCTGTACCATCCCAGCAAGATCCTGCACATGGACCGGACCGGCGCGCACGCTGTGTATCTTCGGGGGCTTTGGAAGCCTCGGAAGAACGACAATGTCTGCAGCGGGATGACGCGGAGACGAGGGCGAAACATGTCCGCCAGCAGCTTCGGCACTGGGTATGTCAGGGGGACGGGGTCCTTGGTGCTGGCATCCGGGCTGTGGCCATCGTCAGAGGGAGGCTTGCCGTCTGGCTTCGACGACGCCAGGGCAGGTGGGTCGACAGGCTGCGCAGCGACGCTGTCTGCAGTCTTGGGATCAGGCGGAATGGGTTGCGTTGGAAGATGGACGACGAGGTCGACAAGGGAGATTTTGGTGGCCTCGCGAAGACTTTCGGCAGCCACGGGAGGTGGTGGGGCCATCGCGGCAACTTGGTCGGGAGCAGACGTGCGAGATGCGGGGAGGTGTGGGGGCGAGTCGCGTTGTCGTTTCCGAGATGCGCACCGTCGGCTCGAGTTCGTGGTCTTGAATGGCTGCGCCGCTGACGATGAGCGGTAGCCCGCGCCTCGCAGCAGCCTCCCCTTCTTCGTGGGTAGTGTTTTTGGCAGGTGCGCATACGTAGTTTGAGCCCTTGTCGTTAGCAGCGTCTGGTACGAACGGCGAGGGGTGTGCGATATGGAATGCGGGTAGACGGCGGTGATGGGGGGAGGGTTTGCATCCGAGAACGTGTGATATACATCAGCGAGGTGCTTCTGGGTATCGACGTCGACGTCTTCCTGGGCGAAAAGCGGATACACGTCTTCCTCCTCGAAAGGCGGATCCACGTCATCTGGGTGGAGGTACTCCCCGAGCTCCTCGTTCCACATCAGCAACTTGACAAGTTGTCTTTTGGGATCTTTTTCTTCTTTTAAAGAACGAAAAGAGTCTAAAGACCTAAAAGATGAAAAAGACTCTTTCTCTTTTTTTAGACATGTCCGTTTTCTTTTAAAAGTGAAAAGACGCAGAAGGACACAGCAAGTAGACCAAAAAGGAGGTGCACAAGTGACTTCAAAAGTGTATTCCAGGCATAAATCACGCAGGAAATTGGCATAGATTCATATATTCATAAGCATAGTATGGCATAGATAGTATATAGAATGGAACCAGTATAGCAACGTTGACGAGGCATGGATATCTACGGGAGGTATGTATGTGATGTGCATGGAGGGGCGCCACCAACTGAGGGTGCACCGAATCCGAGGGGATGTGTTAGAAAAGGAAGCCGATTACAAGCCGGGACACGCACCTAAATATCGGGATCGTCGTCGACGAGCTTGAAGTCCGACTCCTCGGGATCAGCATCGACGTCGATAACCGTGGCCTTGGATATATCGGCGCGTTCCGAAGCAGCGGCGCGGGCGGCGGTGATGATCTTGTCCCATTGCGACTCCTTGAGCTTCTTGACGACGGCGGTGATGGCAGAGGTGCTGGCGACCACTTTTTGCACGCCTTCACTAAAATCCATGTGATCGGCCCAATTCGTCTTGGAGAACTGTCCGAGGCTGCCTTCGGGGATGACAAGCTGACCCGTTCGGTGGTAATTGAGTCCCCGCTTAATCTGAGTGTTCGTCAGTACAGGCTTCGGATGATGAAAAGGAAGTACAACACCGCATGACATGTTAGGGTCAGCGCGCCCTCAGGCACAGTCATAGGGTATCCCAATGGACCGAGGTGGCCGTCCGTAGCAGTCGCATTGCAATGGACAGTGAATACATGTGAGAAAACAAAACTTTGGAACAATCCCTGACAAGGGTAATTATCGCCCGATAGAAGAGGAGCACGACAAGGTACATACCATGAGCTTGGTCTTACCAGTCTCCTCGTCCTCGATAACGTCGCGGTAGTAGAATACGCGAGACCGATCAGAACCACTCAAGTACCACTCGACGTCCGCGATGACCTCTTGCTTGGATTTTCCCTTGAAGACTGTTTTCCACACGGTAACGCCGGCGGCGCCGATCCTATATACCTGTTCAAATTTGTCAAGCTTTATCAGTATATGAATGTGGACTACTCTGTGTGCCCAGAACCCTCTGAGAGATAACACTGGAGCCAAGTACAGGGTGGGACCTTGCAGGTCATGCACAGATCAGTCTAAATATCTAAATCACAGTTCTCTGAGCCAAGTCAAGTGTGAGTAGTCATTGGGGAGGCTTTAACAATTTTTCTTGGCTCTGGGATGCCAGACACCTGAGAAATACAGTAATTTTTTTTTCGTCTTTCTGAAATTTCGCGCTTTCCCACGTTACTGTCACCCATCCGTAACGTTCACGTGACTTGATGGATGCGAATGGCGCCTATCTTATCATGACATGCATACAGGAAAGTGGTGGTGGGCGACCCAGGTACGTTTGGCAGATCACTATTCAATACAAATGTCAGCTCACAATTATTCCAAGCGCGAGTTGGAGAAAAAGCGCAAGGGTGCAACCATCATTCCTGTCATCATTTCCTCTGACAAGACCCTTCTGACGCTATTCCGCAACCGTACTGCCTACCCAGTATACCTCACAATTGGTAATATCCCAAAAGGACATCTGTCAAAAGCCATCGCGCCAAGCTCAGATCTTGTACCTGCCGACATCGAAGCTGGAGCACATCACCAACAAATCTTCACGTCAACGGATTCTTGCAAATCTTTTTCATGCATGCATGTCCAAGATTATGGCACCCTTGAAGACAGCAGGTGCTGATGGAATGACCGTCGTCAGCGGCGATGGAGTAGCTCGGCGGGGACATCCTATCCTTGCAGCATATGTTGGTGACTACCCAGAACGAATAAGGTCAAGCCTAGCATCAAGGTGCGTTGTGTTACGGTGGGCTTACCGGTCGCCGAGGCGCAGGCGATCAACTACTACCTATGGCGGTATGTTAAACAACCAAGGCATCCCGTTCTACGTCAGCGTCGTGGTTGTGGGCCTGATGTTACTGACGGCGTTGTTGCACACGGATGTCGACTGCCCCGGTGACTGCAAACGGCTGTTTCTAGGAACACCGCTGTTGGGTCAGGTTATCCTGGCCGGTTTGGTGATGGACGCCGTGCTTCATCGCTTGAAGGAGGGAGTGGCGTTTTGAAATCAGTCCATTATTTGTCCACAGCATCAGCATCTTTACAAGTCGGCTTTTCCGCGGCTTTTTGTCCTTTTCAAAGGTGAAAAAGGCGAAAAGGCCGAAAAGCTGTTGCGCCTTTTTTACGCTGAGTCCGTTTGCTTTTAAAAGGTGGAAAAGGAGAAAAAGGACAAAATAAGCTCGGGTAAAAGCTCTGGTATTTCCAGCCTATCGTAGATGTTGTCTCGATACCATTTGAGTCGAACCTCCCCTGTGCTTGTCAAACCCTCGAGACATGCGGGATAAAAGCCGCCGGTTAGTCGTGATCTGAACATGAGATATTCCCCAATTCTGTGAGGGTATGAATGAGTTCACAGAAAGGACCTTGAAAATATAAACTTACAGTTCATCGCTCCAGACTGCGACAGGATTGAGCAGAGACTCATCGCAGCTGGCGCACATCCGTCCATCCGAATGCTCGGGATCAATGGCCCAGTCGGCCTGCAATACACATTTGACATGGTACCAAAATCCGCAGTCGGCACATTGGACAGTCGAATCCTTGTCGTTGGAGGCATGATCACAGATGCGATGGCAACAATAGTACCATTCAGCTGGGGGCGGTATCTCCGGGAGATGTGCACCTTCATGGATAGGGACCGATATGTCCACCGGGAATGGAGCAGCACCTCCAGATGCAGCAGAGATCAAGGGCCCGGGGTTGACTGTAGAAGGGTCTTTGAGTAACTCTGGCGGTGGTGAGTTGTCAATTAGGGATGGAGATGGTCGAGCGCGTGATGAATCAATCCTCTTAGCCTCTCTATTCCCTTGAATGTCCGGGAGGAGGTCAGTGCGATCATCAATCGAAGATATGATCAGATGATCCACGGTCCGAGCAGTAACCTTTTCCTCTCAGGATTCTTCCTCGACCCTGGTGAGCTCATTCTACTGCTGCGATGGATTATACCGTCTGATTATTCTTTAAGAGCACGTCAAAAGTCCGATACTCTTCAAGACGTCTGCCAACCAACTCGATAAATCGACGTCCACCCCATCACCTTCTTCGGTAAAGGTTATCACAGACCAGGACCTTCGTGATTCGATGCCGAGTTACGCGCGGGTAGGCGAGTTCTTATTCGAGGTTCTCGCCAAAGAACTGCAGGCCTCTCGTGACTCGCCGGCATTTGATCGCTACTCGATGGCGGGCGAAATCATGGAGGTGTTCAAGTTGCAGTTTGAGGCCTACACTCGCCAGTATCCACCCTTCAGTGTGCGGTCTCACACCTGGTCGAAGGCCATGCAGTATTGGCGCTCCTTAGCAGACCTCCCCGAATCCTCTATTCTCGCGGTATACATTAATATTTTCCTCATCTGTTGTGTAGCTAATATCATATCCAAAGCTCGTGGCCATAAAAGTATTCTCCATCCTGGGAAATTCGATGCCAGAGGAGCGCACTGTCTCACGTTTCACGCGTACCGACACCAGGGATCGCGCAAATCAAGATGCCCGTACAATTGTCGATCAAACCAAGATCTATCAGCACCTGCGGCGTGAGCGGCGTGCTGCCGATAAATTGGTGTGTTCCTTGCAACTAAGACTTACCTACAGAACTTAATAAGTCTCAGCCCAAACCGTCGAAGGCCCCATCCCTCAAGTGGAGGTCTGTCAAAGATCTCATGACTGTCGCCAAGCCGGCTGAGCAAGTTATCGATCTTACGGTCAACGATGAGGCAGTGCCTAACAGCGCCGCTAACGTACCAGGACCCTCCATCACGCTCGAGTGCCAGGCCGGGCTGGAGGCGCTTAACGCTGGGGCCGAGGCTGATGACCTTGCCGCCGGAACTTCTGCTGACACTACATTGGCAGTTTTTCGTGACGGTGTCGATATCCGTCTGCCATTTTTCAGAGATTTGCTTGCCGAAAAACCGATACCAGGTGCCGATACAATCCGAAGCCTTGCAGAGTGGTCGGTAGATGGTTCAGTCGAGGGTCAGAAGAGCACGACTGTTGCCGGGAAGAAAATTTGGGACGGGGCGGCGCAGAAAATCAAATTTTAGGCTGTTTGTAGCTGGTGGTTTATAAACAGGTTTATGAACAGCCTGTTTATAAACGAGAATTACAAACCGGTTTATAACTCCCCTGGAATAATATACAAGACCCTAGCGTGAAATCAGGTGATCTTGTTGCAGCCAGTCCCCTAATGTATGGCATGCCGATTTCGGGGGTCGAACCTCTCGAGCCCGGGGTCAGGGAGTTTGTGTGGGAGAAAGAGGAATATGCCTTTACCAATGGAGATGAGCTCCTCTCCTTTGACATGCGCAAGTACTCCATACGTTTGTCTGCAATATGATCATGATTCGTCAACTTGCATGTGTGAGTGAGAGGTCTGATATATCATGATATATCATTTGAGACTTAAGAAACTTGGACTCGTCGACTTGACTTGGGCCCTAGGGATGGGCACGGATCCGGGTCCGGGTATGAAACAGTCAACCCGGACCCGGACCCGGAAAACCCGGACCCAAACCCGCGGGTCTACGGGTTGTCCACGGGTCGTCGGAATTGATCGGATCATGCCTGCCGAAGCTTGCCGGGGGCGGCGCCATTGGGAACGAACTCGAGAGGTACGGTGAATTTCACCATTTTTTCGATGGCATTGGCGATGGGAGAAGCTTGTATTGGAAGGCCTGGGGGAGGGAAAATTCGTCTCTCACCATCTTGTGGACCCTCGGCGGCACGGAGGTCATCTTCTTGCCCTGGCCAATCCAGTCGGATATTTTGAAAGGTGTTTCTTGACTCATTGGCAGTTGAGTGAGGGGAATGAGGAGCTGTTTAAAAAAAAAATGTCATACATGTCTGGTATGGTACGCAAAAAGAAATGGAGCGAGCAAGGCCAATTGAAACCAATTTGACCTGAAATTCTGATAGCCGTTGTGGTATATTATCTCGGCTACCCAGAGAACTTAACAATGAGCTGGACAAGCGACTGCAAATCCCACAAAAAATATCCGTAATGTTTCGGGAAGGTCAAGCGAAATTTTGCATTGTCACCATCGCCTTCTCCAACTCCTTATAGATCCTCCCAAGGTCGCTTGGCAAAATGAAGACTTGCGGGGTGGTGACAACTCTGGTCGCGATATGAAGACTTGTTAAAATGAAGACTTGCGGTGACACGTGACATGGGCTGAAGAGTTGGTCGAAATAGTACAGTAGTATGGCACCTCGCTGGCAGACCAAGGGTAGATGTCGCCATAAGTTCCAGAGGAGCATTCGGCTTCTGTCATCGTGAAGGGAAAAACGGCATTGGCCTGGAGAGAAATTCAGAACAAGCGCGTTCAAAGGAAGAGGGCCTTACATTACTGGTGTTCATTACCGAATCCGCTGGAGATACTGCTTTTGTTGGCCTGCCGCATGTCAAGTTGGGGGTGAAGGGCACAGTGGATATCACCCTTGCTCCCTCCTTCAATCCTAGGAAGTGTGGAAGAAGTTGGCTGTTCACTTCATGTATGATTAGCAAGAAAGAAGGCCACAGAGTTAACGACCTACGGGATTCGAACAACTTGTTGTTAACGAACACTAGATCGGCCCGTGGGAGTAATTCTTTCACCCGAGCACTTTCGAGCATATCGTTGTACTCGATTTCCATTGGGCCCACATCAACACCCCACATTTTGCACCGAGCTCTCGCCGTCTGGATGAGCCTCTGAGCCAGCTGGTGGCGCGGGTACTCAAGCTCAACACCGAAGGCGAAGCAGCCTGACATCAAACTCGCCATCACCACCACATTACCCACCCCGCTACCTAGGTCCACGACAAGAGACTCTTTGGTGAGCCTGGCGGAGCCACAAATTTGGTATACCAGGGGGGGGCATATCTCCCCATAAACTTGTGCCGAAAATGCCGTGCACCTTTGCAAATCGTTGAGGCCAGGTACGATGACCCTGTCATACGCCTCATGGTATATCCGGAGAACAAGCGGCTTAGGGATGCCTCTGACTTTCCACTGGTCTGTGATGGTTTTAAGCCCAACCCTGTTAACGTGGGCGAAGAAAGAGGCCGAAAGACTAGTAATGTTGAGCTGAAAGGCGGGCCAATCATGGGATTCAATGGCCGCTTGAAGAGCGCGGAGGCAGTCCTGTTGGCCGGACGGCGACTGCGGCAGCGGGTACGTGTAGTCCCATGGATGGTCACTGGGTATCAAGTGCTTCACCTCAGCGGGCAGATACTCTGGAAGGGGTTTCAGAGAAAGTTGACACAAAAGAGCTAGCTTGCCTGAGATCATGGTGAACATGGTCTTGGCGATGTCCCGCATCGGAGAGTAATCCTCCTCGGGTCGGATAGTGTAGCCCGTTTTGGATTGATGCCTCGTTGTTTCTCTTTCTTCACCGGCGGGGCCACTAAGTAGAAACTACAGATAGTTCGGAGGGACGGCACCCGAGGAATAGATCCACGCACCTCTCATACTCCCCCTGCATGGGATATGCAATTTTTATCGAGGGAGGATTTTGGCCTGAGGGATCATAATCCGGGTGGTCTAGAAATACTGCTACAAGGTTAGTAATCATTCCGACCGAGCGGCGTGACTTACCCTGCATGAGCTGGGACAGCATGGGCCCAACAAGGTGCTCCGACGTCCACCGCTTCCCTGGCCCGCCGAATGAGGGAGATGAATGAGCCTGGCTCATCTGAACGCACCAGGTTGGACTGGCACCACGCGCCTGTACTTCTGAACGCCATTGGCTGGACCGCTCCGGACTACTAGTTGTTTTGCTGGCAAGGGTCCGGCGTCCATGAAGCGCAATGAAAGGAGGGTGGCGACGATGAGAGGTTTTGCGAGCGGCACAGCCATTGATCATGTAATCTCAGGGCATTCTACCAACACGAACAAACATTAGCAACCCAGCTCCAGCGAGAGCTCGAACAAGCCGAAGCCCGAACCGCCAGAGCATCAGTAAAACTACATGTTTGTCTTTGGCGTCTTGTGTCGTTGGAGTACATCTTTGGACATCTTTGTCCTGGATGGGCGTCTTACATCTTGGTGTCCGCGTCTTTGGAGGTCTTTGTCTTTGGCTAAATATCCCATATCCTTAGCTCAACGTTTTTGAGATCGGTCCATTGAGTGCAGAGTCAAAGATGTCAAATAATTCTCAAGATGTTACTACAAAGATTATAATGTTATACGAATCTAGAATGCTATTTCGTGCGCGTGGTGGTCCGCATACTTGTTAATATAAAACGCATTGAAGCGATCCAGTGTATCCGGATGATTGAAGTGTCGGGGGAGAAAAGTGTCCCCATAAATACCTATGAGATGCGCGCCGCGAAGAATGGTATCAACAGGAATTATGTCCAAGATCCGACAAATTCCCGCATCGGCCAGTCCCGCCCGGCAGCATCTTTCTTTCAGAGCTTGAATTAATGGCGGGGGCGTCTCGACGAGCTTCGACCGCTCGGCTCCGGCGGTGAGGATGTCTACAGATTCAGAGTGAGCGGACTATTCTATGGCGGTTTCAAATTCCTGCTCCTGCTTACCTATCGCGAGATTTGGCTCCCGTATGAACATCGGTGGAGGGCTCGGGAATAGTGAGACATGCAGCGTCGTTGAAGTCCTCGTAGGCCATCCTTGTGGTGGTCTATATGAGCACTGCGCATAAATTTGCGAAAAGGCAGTTACAGGGAGCAGGCCAATGCGTTCCCAATTAAGATGTTCTCCTGAAAACCTCCCGCAAAGTTTATTATCGCACGCACGACCAATTAAGCAATGATAGGCAGGGGCCAATGTACGGCAAACAAACCTGGGGTTTCAGCTTGTTTATGACGGTGGTCCGGAGATACTGTTCGGGCCTGAAATATGTCGATAAGATCGCGGCAAAGCCGTTCTGTCGGCCTGGGCTCCTATGGATGTGTCGAGTAATCGACATACCGGTGTGGCAGAGTCTTGGCGGCCGGTAGACTCCATTATCGTGGGGCTAATGGAGAGAGAAATGGAGAGGCTTCTCCGCCTATGGTACTAGTAGGTCCGAGACTTCTCGGGACCAATCGGTCTCAGACCGTTGGCCCGCAGGCTCCTAGCCGGTAAAGGTTGAACTTATTTGTTCGCTACTTCTGTTGCATTTTGCGTGCATGGGAATTACTAAGTCGAGATGATTTTGCTCAGATTATTCACAGAAGTGTCCCAAGATTGCAGCGCTACGGAGAGGAGGAGGAGGAGGGCGTACAGTATAACCGCGGTGGTCCCAATGAGGAACATAGGGGCACTGTACCTACGTACACGAGCCACTACGAGTATGCTACAGCCATCTACCCTGCCCAATCAGTGCAATCACAGACCATCCAATGACCACATGCGTCGCATGAAACGAACAGAATAAACGGGAAAACCTATTGAACCTGCCAGGGGAAATCATATGTTATTTCACGGCGATCACACAGCCCCGCGATCGGCACAGCTTCATGGGACCTTAAAAGGCCACCAAAAACTTTCATATTGGCAACAATACCATTCTACTCCCCGCAGCATTTCAAAGTGTAGACGCACAGTGTAAGTGTTGTGCACTTACATGTTAATAATATCTGAGACCCTTTGTAGGCCCAGTATTTTCCATCCCATGCCCAACGAGGATTTCTGGGAGCACCCCCCACCCCCAGGCCAACCCAGGAATAGAGGCAAATGAATAAACACACTGTCCGTTGCATGGGAAGTAGGTGGATGTCATTTGAAGCTGTACAGTGATTGCTGGCGGCAGGATGTCAAAGTGTCGAAAGTAACAGAGTAGCCGAGTTCCCCAGGACCTTGTGATGTAGCGGTTGAGGTAGTACTCAGGGCATGCATATATGGGCTATGTCTGAAGTGGAAGTCTTTCCGGAAAAAGAACTGGTGCAAGAAAGTTGAGATGTGCAAGTAGAAGTCTAACTGTGTTTCTGCATCAGGCCTGAATATGGCCTATCAGCAGTGAGTTCGTGACTTTATTAATTCTTTAAATTATCCTCTCCGCATTTCTTTTCCAAATAATCTAGGATCCTAGGCGGGTCTTCATACACATTGTGCGGCTGCATACAAATATTTTCGAGAATACCCTGCTAGTCGCTATCAAGAGACACGGGTCAAGACAATATTTCAACAACCTTCACCGAGTGTCTTCTGAATGCTTCGGTACATCTGTGAAATACCTCTGAACGGGTAAGGAAGTGAACCGAAAGCACTGGAGATCGGAATTACCTCTTCAAGTTCCTTAGGCAGTGTAAATTTGCGACTCGGGTGGCATCAAGGCTCAGCTCTTTGTTCAGCTCACAAGAGAAGGACATATATAATAAACATATTAAGTGGCTCTCATGTGGTGCTAATGGATCATCCACAGCATTGAGGAAAGGCTACTGCTCTACACAAATCGATCTTTCCTTCTTGGTGCAACATCAAGGCTTTGAGCATAACCCGCTGTTCCCCCGCCCTTGGAAGCGCCAGCCATTACAGCAGATCCTGAAAATAATGGCAAACACCGAGTTTTTTTTCTGCGATTCCCAAATAGGAAATTGCGCCGTACCACTCTCCCTGAGCTCCCCAAAGGCTCCCTCTCCCTCATTCTCACTGTACCACCTGTGAACGATCACACCTCGTCACCTGAAGTAATGTCTCGGACAGTGCTTGATACCATTCCTTGATCAAACTCACCGGCCATAGTTGGGTAGCGGCAGCTTTTGTAAGGAGAGTGTAGGTGGGGGGAAAGTGAAGGCAACGGTGCACTTCTGGCGCATTTTTTAGTATTTTGCACTCAGGGTCATCGCTTACTCCGTTGAGTTCGTTGAGTTCGCCGCCTTGCAGTGAAACCGATCACAAACAAGTCATCAAAAGTCCTTGTCGTGCCCCAAGATTTGTGTATCCAGAAGAAAATTTGTGACATTGAGCGCTCGGGCTCAGCGAGTGGAAGAGAAGCAAAGGGTATATTAAAGGCAGGTAATAGCAAAAGACAGTCGAATCTACGACTAATCTCAACGTTGTCTCAGCGGAATGGTAGCAGGAAGGTCGAAATGAAGATCGACGACACGTGGGCGCGTCCGAATCGGAGCCGGGACTCCGGATATAAGCGAGGGTGTGTGACCAGCTTGGCCTGATGGCCTGAGCCGCCGAATGATGGCGCCGTGCCTTGCCGGGTTTTCGTTTTCGTGTCTCGTTTATACAGTGCGCAGCGCCACCTCTCCGACACCTGTCAAACTATGCCGAGAAAATTTTTGTAATTTATTTCTGATTTTTCCAGCCAGGAAACTGGCCAAAAGAATGTGTTTGACACAAGATCTCATTTTTTCGCACGGTGTTTCACTTTTTCGGCCAAAATTGCCAAAAAAATTGTGTGTACCTCTTCGGCGCTCCAGGCAAACTCTAACAATCAGAACCAAATCGATCACTGCCACAGGGCGACAGCACTTCCTCCGACGACACATCAGTGACTCTTCGTAGAAGATGCCTAAAAAAAGTGGCAAGCAAGCCGCGGCTCTACAGCGAGAAGCAGTCAAACGCAACGAGACTATTTCGGTCACTCTCCCGCTGGATCCGTCATTGACAACGGATCCAAGCTACGTACCGCCAGAAAATGCAGAGCCCGATACCGAGGTCGGACCATCTGCAGGTGCTGATCACGAGAAGCCGGTACAATTTCTTTTCATTTCATTTTATTCTATCCTTTGATGCCATTCTGCAGGTTATCCCGGCCAAGCGCAAACAAAATTTGGATGCAGATTTTGTCTTCGACTGCTCTTCAGCTCATGAAGCATATGCATCTGATGCCCTTCTGGCACACAAAATGAATCGCGGTCCCGGGGGGAAGCAACCGCGGATGCGCGACACCATCATCCCTTCGACAGGTCAACCTCAGGCGATGGTTTTCCCCGAGGATTATACCGGGGTTAATTCTGATGGGATTTCGCTTGCTGGCCAGCCAAAAGGCATGGAGCAGGTCCTGCGGGAACGAGGGATACTCCGACAATTCGAGGTCGAGCATCCTGGGAAAAAACTGGTCGGTGTTTGTTCCACATGTAAATTGTCGCAAGCTGCTCGCGAGAAGGCTTTGAAGGACGCAAAATCACAACAAGAGGAGGCAGAAAGCGGTGGGCTTGCAGGTTTGGGCCGTGGGGTTTCAGAGATGGAAGATGCGGACCTTGACCGTCCATCGGACTGTTGCATGCAACGGATCATGTCCCTTCAAACTGACTTCCTGACGGAAAAACCATTGCTGCAGCTTATCATAGAGAAGGCAGGGCACAAGTGCCTGTTTCTTCCGAAATTCCATTGCGAATTGAATCCAATCGAGATGGTTTGGAGTCAATTGAAGCGCCGTGGGTTTTCTCGCTCAGCCGGTATTCATTACTCAATACCTATTTCTAGGTTTCCGTGAGTTCACGGATGGGACATTTGCTCGCGCACAACAACTTGTGCCAGAGTGCCTTGACCTCGTCTCCACTGACAATATTCGTCGCTATTTTCAACATTGTTACAGGTATATGGACGCATATAGGTACGTGAGCGTCGGCTGCTTGATTGCACGGAGGTTTGACTTTGAGCTGGCCTTAGAGTGGGTTTAAACATCCGACAAGCTGCATATGCCGTCAAAACATACAGTTCCCATCGCCGTATTCCCGCCAATATCCATTCGGACCCCAAAATTATCGCCCGAGCGACAGCGGCTGGCGATAACCCTACCCAAAAAGGAAATTGATGGCATCAATAGGGGCTGTTTCATTTTTTCGGCGGCTCAAAAATAAAATGTTCTTTGTTCACTTTGAGGACCACACCACGGGTACTTTAGGTATACTAGAGCTCATTAAATGTGTTTTCTACTTAACTACTAGTGACGGAAAAATGTAGAAACGTTTGCAATGTTGTTGGCTGTTTACTGCCAAATCCGGAGGCGTGATGTGATGCCGCGCACTGTACCGCCATCGTTGGGGGGATAGCGTTTTCTATGGACAAGCAAGATAAGCCATTGACCCACAAAAATAAGACGAGTAACCACCAGCAGCATATTGTTTTGTACGGTCAGCAGGCATCCAGTTAACGCCAGAGTCGGCTTGAAGAAGCGATGCAGCCGCCGGCCACAAAAGGAGATATCTCACGTGTAACGGTGACATGGACTTCGAAAATTTTCACTTGCCCCGCTCCCCACTCTTTTGTCTTCCCCCACAATCTCGCCAGAACCTTCACCCTTTTCTGTTCCTCCTTTCCCCTCCCTCTTTTGACCCGACCTTCCTTCTTCCAATCACTTCCCATGTCTCGCCCCTGCCGCCGCCTTGATGCCATCTTCGATACTCCCAGCTCCCCTCTCGCACCTCCCTCAGCCGAAAACGCAAACAGCAGCACCACCCCAGCCGGGTCTCCACCCTCTCGGCGTATTTCTTCAGCCCCCGTGACCCCGACCAACCGCTCCCACTCACGCGAAGCCTCTTCATCGCCGTACGCTGCTGCACGCAACAACCGTCGTAACCGCCTCACTTCCAGCCGGACGACCGAGGACTTCACCCAAGTTGGTGTCCTCGCAGCTAGGAAGCTCAAGCTCAAGCCCGAGAGCCTCCTGGCGCTTGAAGACTTTGCCAAGGTATCTTTTCATTCTATGTCTTCGTCGCATCGCTAACCATGTTTGACCGGCAGCGACGTCCGCTTCCGAAGTCAGCATGTTCGCTCAGATGCTCAAGGTCACGGAGATGCAGGCGCTGCTCAGTCCCGCAGCTGCGGTGTTCACCATCCCCAAAAAACTTGATGTATGTCCTCCTCCATCTCCAGCACATCCATAACTGACACATCGCGAAGAATAAAATAGATGTACACAGCATTCGAACCCTGCTGTCCCCCACCCTCTGCCACTACGTCAAGAAGGCCGGCGGGGACACTCCGAGCGGCATCATGAAGGTTTTATTTTATTTACATTGTTGCCAGCTGTTCACTGCTAACAATTTTCAGTCGTTGATCCAGGAACACGCGACGACCTGGGGCCTCACTGCCGACAACGTGGATGACAAGAACCAGTGGGGTGTCGTCACCACTCGAGTTCGTACCCGTCTCACTGATCGGCGGTACGAAATTAAAAAAGTGGTGAGTCTTTCATTCATCGTGGTTTGATTATGTCACTCAGACCGCTGTTACAGCTCTGCGACGCCATGTGGGTCTCCGTCAAAGGAGAGGATGGCGAAGTCATCATCACCAACCTTGAAGAGCCCTCCGACATCATCAAGCTTTGTGAGGCGGTCTCAGTGGAGGCTGTTCAACTAATATAAAGGGAATCATACATTCATAATGTACGTGCCACTATTTAAATTCAGAGCTCCTGGTGCGTTCTGAGACTGTATTTAATTTCAGAATTTAATAGATTCAGATATTGATTGACCAACGAGAGGGACGGTGAACTAGTACAATTCATATAAGTTCTGATTCTGCATGGGCTGTAGTAAAAATAAGTAGAGTCATAAGGCGGTGCTCTCAAAGCTGTAAGAAAGCTGTAAGAAGTCATAAGAAGTCATAAGATGTCAAATGCCGTGCTCTCGGAGCCGTCACTCCATCACTCCCCTCGGCTCAAGAGAGCGCCAGAAAAGAAAATAGTGTTGAGAAGACAGCGGCAGCTCCCCTGAGCCAAGACGTGTCCGGGAGTAAACCCATCTTCCCAAGGAGCTCGGTGTGACGAGGCTGGGGTAAAGGTTTGGTCATAATATCAGCAATGTTGTCGGCAGAGGATATGTGTCGAATCTCCAGGTCTCCTTCACGAACACGCTCCCGAACGTAGTGGTGTCGTAGTGCAATATGTTTCCCTCGTTTATGGCCCTTCGTAGATTTTGCGATCGCGATGGCGGCAGTATTATCGCACCGGAGAAGAGCTGGACGTGACTGCGGGAGTTTCACTTCGTCCATAAAGTTATACATCCACTCCATCTGCCGCGCGCCCCGCGCAGTGGCCATGTACTCGGACTCAGCCGTTGACAGATGAGCTCCCCAGGCTACAAGACCGCCTGCCATAGTGTAAAGCTCCCCTGATGTCGAGCGCATGGTGTCCATAAATCCTCCATAGTCGGCGTCAACATAACCGACAGGCTTCAAGGTGGCGCCGTGATGATATGTGACTTTATATTCGATGGTGTTGCGGACGTAGCCGAGGACATGAACCATCTCATTCCAATGGGACGGGCCGGGATTGGAAGCAAAACTGCTCAGGATGTTGACCGCAAAACCCAGGTCTGGTCGAGTAGCGATCATTAAAAACATTAGACCCCAAGGATGGACCGATATGGTTTGTCCGCCATGAAGGCCTGGTCAGAAGAAGGAAGTGGGAATGGAGATTTGGTGAGGGAAATTCCAGGTGAAAGCGGAGTGCGTTTGAGGAAGCAATTCTGCATGCTGTACCGTTTAAGTAAACGTTCACAGTAAGCTGGCTGAGAGATGGAGATAGAACCCGATTCTTGGTCGTGATCGACTTTGATCCCAATAACACGAGTTAAACCACCAGCGTCGGTCATATCGTACCGCTCTCCCAGCTCCCGCTTGGCTTTTTCGACCTCTGCATCCGAAACAGAAATTCCAGTAACGTCGTCAGTGTAGGTGCTGGTGATGGTAGTGGGCTGGCCATCCTCCCCGAGACGGACACGCACGGACTCGTCCGCGCAGGAACGGCGGTAACCTGGCGCAGGAGCCGCGAGGACAGAGGCCTACAGTGTGTGCAGCTTTGGGATCGCAAAAATGGGGGTGGCGTGGGGTGCGCACAACACGGAGTGGGCCATCAAGTGAAAACGACTGTCGGTGTGCTCAGGCACGTCAAATCGCCTGCTGCTCTGCTTCGAGTCTGGCGTTGACGGCGCGAGCGATGGGTGATGGGGAAGGCGGGTTTTCTTTTCTCTAAAAGATTTTTTTTTTTTGGTAGCCCTTGGAAGCATCCTCGATGAGTCTCATGGGTCACTCAGTGCGACTGCGACGTACCTTGGGCCTCGAGGGTCAATCACAGCTCTCCCCTCCTCATCTCTTCACTGCCCAACCATGTCAGGCGGTTTGGCCTGGAATTGGGTTGGGTCGGCGCAGTAAGTAGGGATGCTGGTGGTAAGAAAGAAAGAAGCATTGCGATCAGATCACGGCCCTACCATCGTAGTGACGGCGGCAACGCCCTCCTCTTCCCAGACCCAGCCCCAGAGTCAGGTCCCGGCTGTAACCGTGGACGGTCCGCAATGAGCGACCGTCCCCCAGCGGAACGCCAGCCTCGAAAACTGGCCATATGGCAGCAGACTCTGGACAGGGGGCTTGACAATCAGCACGAGCTATTGCAGGCTATGGGGAGGGATCGTTACCATTTCGGAGGAAATCAGGGCAAATATCCTCCAAGTTTCCTTGGTTGGCAATATATCTTCTATTTCCCGGTTTGCCTATGTAGGTTCAACCCTTTCAACTTTTGAAAATTCTAAGCTCATGAAATTTATGATAAAGCCCGGTTTATAATCGCTCGATGTTCTGATGAGGTTATCGCAATTTGAACTTCACCTTATATTTCTTTGAACCACACCACACGAGGATAAGTTGAAACTTGAGGTCAGTTACCGTGCAGTGGTAGTTGCCCAATACCTCAGTGCCTCCCAGGCGGGTTGGCAGTACAGATATTGAATTGAACTGGTTTGGTCTAGGTGCGGAAGCCTCCAGAAAATCCAGCACTCTGAGACCGTGACTCTCTGCAACGTGGGCGGCGACATCTTTCGCGCCTTGGTAGCAACGATCCAACTTTTTGCGCTGCTTGTTGCGGAAATCCGCCGGGAAGCAGAACTCGAATAATTCTACGAAGAACTTCTCAAGTTCCCAGTTTACTTCGTCAGGTTCAACAATCTGATTGTAGAAATCAAGTGCACGACCGTCTAGATAGTAAGACACGAAGTACACTTGCTCGTCCGCCGGTACGTAACCCATTTTCACGTAAGTTCGAGACTCAAGAGTCGCGCACATGATCCTGTGATGTCCAACAGGATGTCAGTCAGCGGTGTTTCAAAGGCGAAAGAGGCAGGTTTATGACACGGCATGACATGCATGACAGGAGTCGGCCGTTGGAGTAATGAGCTGCTTGTGTTGCGAAATGATTAGTGAGGATAAGATGGAGACATGGGGGAGAGAGCAAGAAGAAATTTAAAGTCCGCTAGCAACACGGGACTTAGTCAAAATTTTCGATCTTCGGAGTTTTTGCCATGCCCTGCTGGTGCTCTGTGTCGGAAATAACAGAATTCATCGAAGAAATCAAGGGACAAAAATTGTGTGAATTTGCCAAGAGAAATTGTAAATATTTCCCTTGTTATTCATTGATGTGCTCCCATCTCGTGATCTCCCACTATCTCGCTCGATCTCCCAATATGGCTTTCTCACTGGGACTCAACTCGCCTTGCTCAGCAATCTGACATCTTAGTTCATGTCAATATTTTGTCATTGTCGAAAACGGATCGGAGAATTATTTTGTCCACTTAGTGTATGTAGCTACAGTGCGCGATCATTTATCCGCTCCTTGGAGGGCCATGTAACATACTCGCGTCAATCGTATTCCGGCAGACGCCATGACTCCCAGCCACACGGCCACGTCAAGCTGATCAGCGAAGCGGATTCAGGAAGTTGAACAGGAACCGGCCCATTCTACGCTCTTTGGCGGCAGAGTCACAATATCCCCCATCCTCCACTTCGACTCCCAAGTGCCCTCTCCAAGCTACCCACGCTGACTTCAGCATTGCAACACCCAGCCACTGAACACAACACCGATCCTAAGTTACCACAAAATAATACAGCATCAATTCTCATACCCGCGGTAAAATTCTTCCAACCCTTTCACCCTTCCACGCGGGCTCAGGTTAGAGATTTTCTTCTTTTAACAAATCAATACGGCTTCTGATGATTTTGAAGACGGCCTCCACAACTGATTAATCTCCGTAAGTATTCCATTTCATATTTATAACCCTGAATGGTATGGCATACCTTTCACCAATGTCTGGTTCTGGTTGTGCCTTGCCCATTTATCTGGATGGAAAGCCAACTGGAGCTGTACCAACTCTTTCGCGTTTTTCGTCGCTATGTAGTTTGTCACCGAATCTTGATCTGGAAATTGCGTGATATATTCCTCCTCCACCGGCCACGGTATGCGGGAAAGATTGATCTCCGAGTTGAGGAGATAGCTCCACACATGCTTCAGCTTCACCTTCTCTGTGTTTATTGGAGTCCAGAAATATTCAACATCCACTGTGTCGTGCGTCTCCTCAGAGGTTGGACTGCAGGGGGTCGGTGATGCTTTCCGACTGTCAGAATAGAGTGTTGTTGCACATAAAAGTACGAACAAACACCCATGACAATGTCTGAACTAGGTGGTATCCAAACCGCAGCATCGAGTTCAATTGGCTCGAATTCACCGCCATTTGTGAACTTATTCCGAAGATATGGGAAGTTGTTGCCCGTTGTTTGGGCATCTTCAATGCAGCCATTCCACGGTGTTTCATAAGAATGTCGACCCTGGGAGATAATGCAATTGTCGGCGTCGATTCCTGCCCCAGACCTGAGGCTTGGTCTAGGTCGATGTTTGCGATGCTTTTCCCAATATCTCCGCTGGCGTCTCGGTCTTTGTCTCTTCTTCACTTCGGACGCCGTTGTCATCTTGGCAGGGGGTGGCTCTATTGAAATTATTTTTTAAAATAATAATAATGAAAAACAAAGAAAGGGATGGGCAACCCAAAGAGTTACGGTACTGACCTTCCGGATCCTCTACGCCCTCCAAAATTAGTTCACCCTCCTTCCAGTTGCCATACAGTCGCCGTTTGTACCAAACGTGGAATGGCATATCCATATCCATTGGGATTGGTCGTGGGCTCTGATTGATTACGTCCAAGTGCTGACCATCAAGGCCGGAAGAGTGGGGCTCGCCCAGCCGCATATCTGGTTCACTTCATGTCAGAACCATGGCAGTAGGTAACAACTGGTCTTGTCTTACTCACCGTTTGAGGTGGCATTGTTGACATGATGGTTTTTTGGTTGTTCAGGAATTCTGGCATCTGTTGACTGTTCATATTTAAATCACCACATTGATATTTACCGTAAAATGAATGAGTCACCTCTGGATTATAGGATGTACATTGTTCCACTACATCTGTGTCCGGGAAGGTGAGACTGCTATGCACACAGATTTGCTTCCTCACCATCTGACGAGTTGTCCTGCATCCCCTGGCGAATGTCCTTCAAGTGAGGATCCGGAGTGTGTGTTTTTGGATCGCAGATTTCTGTTTGTGAGCAGGCCGGAAAAGTCTGTGTCCCTGCATCTTGAAATTTAGTCTTCACTCCGTCTCTGTTCAGCGATCGATAAATCCCCGATGTATGTACGTATTCAATGTAACTGACGTCTGTGTTCCCATATCTCGGTAGCTCGTCTCGCTTTGAACCCCGATATTCTTGAGACTGGGTTTTGTCAACTGGTCGAGCTCTCTGGTATTCTGCAATTGTGCTTTCTTGCATCCCAGTGCTCGCTCTAGGCACAAACACTTCTCAGGCATTGGTCCATTCCAACACTCCACGTGCCATCTACTCCTCTTGGGACTACTCCGAGATTTGCGACTCCCAGTCTCCATGCAAATTCGGGGGTAGTAATAGTTGGGGTCCGCTGCCGAAGGTGTTAGAGATTCCCTCTGGGATACAGGACACTCACTCTCACGACGACATCCATGGCATATCTTGACAGGTTTTCCCTTGTGCAGAGGTCCTTGGGACGGGCCACACTCTATGAATAGTCTAGAGTCGGAATTCATGTAAATCGCATCCTCCAGGGAGCTTCGTGGGGGTAAGATCGGATGTCCCACTTTTATCAACTTGGCGCCGGGTGAAGGAGCCAGAAGATCCACGAAGCCCCGCCTCCCGGTGCCATACTTCCTCCGCACGCCTGACAAGTCGTGGAGTCCCGGGAAGCGCATCTCGCCGCTTGCTGCATGTCTTCGCATCGAACTTCCTCCACTTCATTACGCTTGTACCCGCCATCCCGCATCCATTCTTTACCTTCCGTTTACTGGTGGAGGGTGGGGATTTATACCTGGAGGGGGAGAACTCCGACCGGGCCCCAATGGGTTTTAACCACCTTTCCTGCCGTACCGTCGGCCAGCCAGTACAAACAAGTTCCAGTTATACTTGCAGTAATCCCCAGTTTGGGCAAGGGGAATACTTGGCGGTAGCGTAGAGATTGCCACGCGCAGACGGGACAGGAGGACTTCGCCCACATCAGTTACGGCGGCCAGAATCGGCGGGTCGGAAATTGCAGGGAGTTCCGGGAGTTCATCAACATTGATGACGGGAGATGTTGATGCACTGGGTGGAACTTCAGTAACCGTCGGTCGCGATGCTGGAGTAGCACGGGGTCGCGCTGTAAAAAAACTCGTGATTTGTCTGCTGTTACCGGAATTTTCGGCCTCCTTCACATTTTTTATATGATCTGCAGTGTTCAAATGAAGTCTCCAGTTTGCGACACCACCTCTGCCAAACTTGACAATTTTATTGCAGACCACACAAAATCTCTGTGTCTTCGGTCGAATGGTTTGCAATCAGCTTCGCTGCTCACTGTGTCAAGGTAAACTCACCTCTGACGCGACAGCAGTTGCCTGCGGGCCGGGCGGATTTGCACTGGACATGGGCTTCTCTACTACGCAGCTTCTTGACCAGGACGTGGTTGACATGGGTGCAAAAAGGTGACAATCACGATTCCGTGATAGATGGTTACTTGTTTGCACTTACTTGGATCTGCTGAACTAGACAAACAGAGAAGAAAAAAAGAAGAAAAAAAAGAAACTCTTTAAAACCCGTTTTTGAAGGATTCTGGTCGAAGTCCGAAAACTGGATTAAGGGGCCCCAGACCCATACTATACTTTAAGCGAGTGTTTCGGCATCTTCCGGCGGGTGCCTCTTGAAGCTTTCATTTTTGCAGTTCGTGTGATTTGTGACAGACTGTTTGTGACCCGTACCAGTGTGTGCGCCGATCACAACTGACGGTCTCTGTCTTTGCAGCCATGCGAGTTCCACAAGAGCTCGTCGACACCATCCTGGACCATCTCTTCCTGGGCCGACACACGGAAAATCGAGTGACAGACATGCGCGCCACCGCATTGGTCTCGAAGTCGTTTTGTCGTCCAAGCCAGAGGCATTTATTTTCACAAATAACAATTCATAGGAACCCTGGTTTACTGTTTACAGCTCTTTGCGGAACTTAGGGCGCGGCCGATTTTTTTTCCTTTTTGAGCTGTTTTTGATCATTTCAGCCAGAACAGCTGTTCTGACCTCAATTCTCAACGTACATTTCTGAAAACTATATGAGCAGAATTACACGACGATTTCGCAGGGCATGACGTCCTCAGAATCTTTTCATACCGCCGGTAGGAATTATAATATATTATTTTGCATGTTTTGCGGAGATCATCTCTTGTGTCGTGATTTGAAGGTTGTGTGGGATGTTGTATGGCTCTAAAAACAATCATTTGTATGGCGGAGGGCACACCGTCCTCGTAATTGAGGCATGGCACCTGGAGCACATGAACAGTGGACTTGAACAAGCAGAATATAGGTACAGCTCAGGCTCTGTGTATTTGTGTGATCTATGATTGAATGAGCTGAGAAACTACCCATTATCATTCTATTGAGTGTCCTGGAGGAGTCCCACGGCTCGGATTTTCTCTTGTACTCCCTGTACAGCACCGCGAGACAACTCGATCACAACGATTCCGGTCACGTGACCGCGCTTGTGATCACATTGGGACATGTCGCGTCGCCGGACGGGGATGCACAGAGTTGATCTGAGGCGTGTAATCTCTTGAAAACACTTCAAAGTCAGAATATTGACAATTGGTTCACTCGCTGGAGGATAGAGCACGCAGATATATAAGGCCTAGACTGTAGGAATATTTCACAGCTTCAAGTCCACTGTTCACGCGCTCCGGGTGCCATGCCTCAATTAAAAGGATGGTGTGCCCTCCGCCATCCAAATAATTGTTTTTAGAGCCATACAACATCCCACACAACTTTCAAATCACGGCACAAGAGATGATCTCCGCAAAACATGCAAAATAATATATTATAATTACTACTGGCGGTATGGAAAGATTCTGAGGAGGTCATGCCCTGCGGAATTGTCGTGTAATTTTGCTCATATAGTTTTCAGAAACGTACACTGAGAATTGAGGTCAGAACAGCTGTTCTGGCTGAAATGATCAAAAACAGCTCAAAAAGGAAAAAAAAATCGGCCGCACCCTAAGTTCCGCAAAGAGCTGTAAACGGCTGCACTAGCTCCGCTCGCACACATTCAGCGTTGATCTTGGCATGCATTTCCTCAATTGTCATACCTCCTGCCCCGTGCACCTTTGCCGCGAGGGTGATGGGCGATACACATTTGACATCAGCAGCCGCAATCGGAGAGATCACCCCTGCCTCTATCATCGCATCGATGGCCTTCGAGAAGTACCTTTGGGGTGGAGTGAGGCGACGCTGTTGAATTTTTGTGTTGAACTTCGCATCCTCCGGGACGTGAAGACGGTGGACAGCGCCAGGGATAGCTTTGACCTCGCTGATTGATAGGGCGTAGACGTCGGCGTACTCACGGATAGCAGCTTCTACTACTCTGCGTTCTTCGGTGGTAAGGTCATCTCCGATCTCGACGACGTCGAGGATTCTCGCAACGCGAGCAGGATTGAAAGGATCTGTGTGCCTCGTAAAAATTGAGCTATCCCCGTCCACAATTATTTCGGGCTGCTCCGTTCCGGGGGCAAGAGCATCGAGCTGTGCTTCCTCTAACACAGCTAAAATATCTGCGGTGTGCTCGTCAACTGAATGGGATGGTTGCGGGTCCATGACTTGCCTGCGCTTCAAAGGATGGGAGCCTCGACTCCCCCCCGGGATACTAATGTGCGCATCTGCGACTTTATTTTTTCGTAAACCCTCAGCGCCGACATCATCCTCATCTACACAATCTTCCACTGTAGCTCGACGCCTGGAACTGTGCTGGTGAGTCTGATTGGACAACGTGATATCAACCTGCCTTGGCCTCAAGGGAGAGTTACAACCGTGCTCTCCCGGATTACTAGCGGACGCAACGGCGACTTTATTTTTTCGTAATCCCTCGGCGCTTGCAGTAGACTCCGAATCAACACCAATCCTGGCGGAAAATTGAGCATCTGGCATTAGAACGGAATCGAGGACTTCCTTTGACCTCAGAGGAGAGATGCCGCAGCACTCTCCTGGGCTACTAGCGGACGCAACAGCGACTTTGGTTTTTCGTAAGCCCTCGGTTTCGGAAGACCAATCCGAATTGCAGTCGTCAACTTCACTCTCCTGGGCTACTTGTAAGTGGTGTTCAACTCGAACGGGATCAAACGGAGGTTTAAACGGAGATTCAACGTGGTTAAACACGTTGTGATGAACAGAAGGAGGCCCACAAAAAGGGACACCGTCGAAGAGAATCGAACTCAAGACCACTGGTTGCAACCGGGAGGAAAACCACTCGACAAAAGATCAAAGGATTTCAGGACGATAAGGGTGGCGAGTACATGTCCAACGAGTTCAGGAACTTCCTGATTCTCAATGCAATGACGCCGGGTCCAACCGAGCCGACATCGTCACAACTTCAAAATTATCTCGAGGTGGTCGTTGATAATCTTCTGATGCTGTACAACGATGGAATGGTGGTTCAGACACCTGAATATCCAAACGGTACCCACCATAATCAAAGCCGTAAATCTCTGAACTCATGTAACTCAGGCATTCGTGTTCGTGTTGCGTTGGTCGCAATTATCGCCGATCATCCGGCAATGTGCAAATTGTGCGGCTTCGCTGATCACAGTCACAATGCACAATTTTTGTAAGCAGCGCGGACTCCGTGAAGTCTGGGGATATATGTGGGCAGCCTGGTATTGTCCCCCGAAGTACAAGCTTTGGGCACGTGCAAGCCAGCCCAATTTTACTGGGCGCTGGCGTACAACGATGGCTGTCGAGAATTTCTGGCGCAATCTCAAGCACGATGCGGATAAGTCCAGGCACGACTTCTTGGACATCGAGCTACACAGTGTGACATCACGTCACAATCAGTTCTTTTGGACCTCACAAATGGTTGGAGGCTGATTTCCTAAGGTATTGAAGTTCATCGGAGTTAAATGAATCATACTATCCCCCCCCCCCCCCCGCCATCTCGGACACACCTACAACTCGGACAAACAAAGATATCTCGCCCATTTCTGGGTCATTTTCCTTGAAACTTTGTGTGGTACACTCAGTATGATGTTTCCTACCGATTATACATAACATCCACACATAGAAACATCCACAGGTGATTTGTAGTTCGAAACTATTCGGCAAGTATTGCCATTTCTGGAATTTTTCGGCTGCCCAATGTCCTACTGTGGCACAGATATAGTAAAATGCATTGAAATCAATGCATTGCATCTCGATGAAAGTGCACGCCAGATTTTGTAGCCCAGGGCGACCTAGTTCTGTTTCAACTTGGAAAATACCATTATGATCTCAGGTCTGGTCCATGTGGTGGAGAAATAAGGATGTAATGAGCGCTGGAAATGGATACAAAGCAGTTTAGAATGTTATTTTGAGTACTCCTAGCAGATATTGTGCAACAAGCCGGCCAGATGCCCTCCCAACACGAAAATTCAGCATGTTGCCAATCTGGGTCATTGGGTGAGGCAATAATGGGACCGGGAGAAGGGTACAGAGATATCCCTTCATCGAGGACAGCATAAACGATGTTAATATTCATAGAAAAGGTGTAAAATGTGCCTTAACTCACTTGTATCCATACGTACACAGACATTCAGCTGAAACCCCAGGAATACTCACCTTGACTAATCCATCAGGAGTCGGACGTGGACCCATTAGGGATCTTAAAACCTCAGATTTCGAGCTCATTTCGACTCCATTTCTATTTTCATTTCGGCCTTGTCTACTGTGACCTGATGTGACTATTCTGAAACTGATGTTTTGATTTTGGCAGCTCTGTTCGGCCAAACGTCCGATGCCATGCGCTCGCTGCGCACCTCTTCCCGCCGCCATTCCCGCCCTTCAAAATTTGGCACGGGTAAAATGGTTACAACCAAACTAACCACATGTACAAAGATATCTATGGTACTCACAAGCAAGGTCACATGCGAGATTGAAAGAGTCTGGGCCAGGGGTTCCCCCTTACAACCCAAAGTTTATAGGGTGCGCGCACGGAGACGGCTACGGTGAGGTGCAGGGCGAGGGCGAGGCGAGGTGAGGCGAGGCGAGGCGATGAGTGCGGGCGCTGCGTGGAGGACCGCTACCGGGACGCGACCGCTACAGTGCCCGTCACCACATCACGGTTCCGGATTTGGCAGTGATCGATCCCAAATATAGAAGTTGTAACTACATTTTGCCCGAATGAAGAGTCACATTAAAAACACCTCAGAACACCATAAGAGATGCTAAAGAAGCTATGGTGTGCTTCCCAGAACGATTGAACAAAATTTTGTTTTTCGACCCCGACAAAAATGAAACGTAACCCTATTACGTAAGGTAATTTCCCTTTTGGGACGGATTAGGGTTAGGATTTTTAGGGCCTGGACGCGCGCTCGACGATGCCGACGTGCTCGTGTACGTTGCCGACGTGCTCGTGTACGTTCGCCGGGATCCGGTGATGAGACTTGAACTCCTTTACTGCATATGCAGCTTGGCGCAAGTTTAAACCCACCCTGCAAGAAAGTCAACGAGATACCGAAGAATTTCACTGCAAGCACACCTGTAGGCATCCATGTATCGATAGCAATGACCGAAGTAGCGACGGATGTTATCATTTGAGATGAGGTCGAGTGATTCCGGGACAAGGGTTTTGGCACAGGGGAATGTTCCGTCGGTCAATTCACGGAAACCTGGCAATAATCAGATGGATGAACCAAATAAAAATGAGAGACTCACGGCGCTTCAATTGGCTCCAAACCATTTCGATAGGGTTCAGTTCGCAATGGAACTTCGGCAGATTTTAAGATCGAGCATTGGTAAAAATATCTACTTCCACTTGCACCGAGATTTCTGGCTGTCCGGCTTCCGACTCAGGATCAGAATCCACAAATGTGGGGTCCACCGTCAGTGACGGATCTACAGGCAGGCGAGGGACGACAGGTGCTTCATTGCGTTTGGCAGCTTCACGATTGATTGCGGCCCGTTGTTTTCCGTTCGTCTTCTTCGGCATCTCGCAAGTGGACTGGAAGGAAGGACACGACGTCTGACGTGATGGTCTTGTTTGACAAGAGCCCCACTTAGGTACACACAAAAAAAATCGCCGAGCCCCGGAAAAGTGAAACACCGTGGGAAAAAATGAGATCTTTGTGTATGGCGAGCTTCGGTTCATGCAGAGTCCCCACCCTGAGGACGTTGAGCGCTTATCAAGGCTTAAATTTGTCGTCTTCAAAACCGCCGACAACGAAGTACTCACCTTCACGCTGGATTGGACCCAGCAGCAGCTCGACCAGTGGCTCCGTCAGAATTTGCGATTGCTTTTCAAGTTTCTGGACCTTCGTTACCCAGGAAATGCCGCGCCAGCTGGGGAAGTCTTTGCGGACGTTGTACATAAAGCATCGTCCACAGATAACAGGTGCAGAGGTCAGCGAGGCCAAGGGTCCTGCGGCACGGAAATATACAGAGCATGCGGTGCGCATCGGTGAGTCTTTATTTGGCGATCTTTGGGTCGTCTGCTCAAGTAATGTATAGCGACCAAGCACAAGATCCCACAATTCATCAAGGACTCCCTGTCTTCGGCCATCAGAACCGTCGGGGTGTCCCGCATTATGCGCAATTATCACCAAAAATCAGATTTTGACCGGAATCCACAGCGCTCAATTTGAATGGACAGCCCTTGAAATTCTGAGCAAGACTAAGGTGAACACTGCGATTTCCAAATAAGAATCACTTGTACATGTTTGGTAGATTAGTCATCGTATTTGGTTTTTCCTCCTGCTTCCACCCTCCTGCTCTGCAAGCCCCGCTGGCTCTTTCCCTCACGGTCTAGTTTTTGCAACCTGGTGAGTGCGCAGTAAAGAATGGGGAGCTACCGTGCTTCCGTGCTATTTCCGGAAGGAATGTGCATGCCACACCAGGCTCCTGTCCCCTCCTTAGCGGACAACATCCTTCGAAGAATGTCCGAGCTTTCACAGAGGAGTGAATCTCAGGCAGTGGTGAGCCCGTACTCTTTCTCACCTGTTCACTCAATCTTCACCATCCCGATTTGGCTCTAGCCCTTGTATTTTCCTGAATCATTGAACTGCTCCTTGAGCTGCCAACTGGAGAGAGTCTCCGGTCATTTCTTCCCATGCTCCAGTGTTTTTCTCTCTAACATGTGCTCCAGGCTGCCGGTTAGTCCATTCGTGACCACGAGTCAGTCACCCCGCGAAACCCTTGGCCGAAACGTTTGCATCTTGATTGCCCCCAAACCGTTGCCGAGACTAGCCCTGCTCTGGCAACCGACTCGCATCGAAACCTGTTCTCACGGCCGAGGGAACTCTTGACGCAGCCGCTGTCCGCGTGGAGGATGCACGAGATGGTAGCCCATATGTCTTCGGTGCCATACATGGAACCGAGTCACATGCACGCTAAGACACGCCGTCCCGTCTCATGGGACACTCCATCGGGGAGTGCTGTTTCTGCCGGACGTCAAGGGTCCTTCTTCTCACCATCATTGGACCACGATGAGAGTTGGATTCCATCTTGTCGAGCGCCACCAAACGTGAACAATTGTCACGAATGTGCTGCTCCATTAAACATTTCGCCCTTCGTCTGCCCTCATCCGTTGGGCTGTGGATTTGTTTTTTTCTGCCCTGTTACAAACCGGTGTCACCTATGGTGTAATATCTGCCTCATCATCTATTAGGGCCAAAATGGCATTCATCTTGGAGAATGCCTTGTCAGGGAGGGGCGGGACAGAGCTCGGCCGATCAATATTTTGACAGGCTATGATATTTTTACACGACATATGGACATTATAACGGAATGTGCTCGTAATTTTATCCAGCCCTACTTTGCGGAGCCGGAAGCGCTGCCGTATACCACACCCGAGCAACACTATCACATCGCGGCTTTCCCACAATTTTTCCTTACACCTGCCAGTGGCTTGGAGACCACCAATGGGATATTTATCAAAACCTCGAGGAATCACCCTAAATCACCCAACTTAGAGAGGGAGTACAGCTATATCTCCCACCCTAACTACAGCTACGGTAGGCGGGATGGTCGCGGTTCGATTTCAGAAGAGCAATGGGCCAGGATCAGTAAAAATTTGTTACCAAAAGTGTGCCATCAGTGCCACCGGACTTTCTGACCCAGGATCAGTAAAAATGTTACCAAAATAGTGCCATCGGTGCCACCAGACTTTCTGACCCAGGATCAGTAAAAACCTTTTTTTGGGGGGGGAGATACTACCCAAATAATGCCATCAGTGCCATGGACCATCTCTTCACAGGATCTAAAAAGTCAAAGAATGCCATGAGTGCCACACCCCATCCAGACGATTCAAAGTAACAGCAAGCTGTTCATCGACAGGTGTTTGTGGGATATTGGAGTTGTTGGCAAAGACCTCGTGGTCCTTTATGAGCTCGAGGATGACGGAAAACACGAAGGGAGAGACACGAAGCATCCCTTGGAATCGCCCGTGGTCACTGGGATTTCCCACATATACCCACGCAATGTTAAAATGGTAATAAATTAGAATATATGCATGCCGGCATTTGGTATGGAAGGTGATCCCGGGTCGGAGTATTGAACACGGATGAGTTCAGGTAGGTAGGTAGGTAGGTAGGTAGATACAATTACACGGTACGGTCCCTCTTTGGAACGCCGTGGCCCAGAGAGTATCTAATAAGTGTACCCTCGTCAACGGGTGACGGGTCAACCAAAAAGGTCCGCGGATTGATCGGCATCGTCTGAACACTGAGACAACTGATCGGCGTTACGTTGCCATCAGACGTGGGAAAAGGGGTCCGAAAACATGTGCACGGTGTGCACCATCATTGCTCATCAATGATGATCATAAGGTAGACGACATCCGCCGAGCGGTAAGTACTCCAACCGGGAGCCGTTCTATGGGTGTCCTCTTTGGACAAAAATAAATTGATTTTGACCGGTCCGGATTTGATGTTTCTGGAATTGGTGTCGTGTGATTTTGCCTGTGATCATCGTGATTCACAATGATCATGACTAGAACAGTGAATCTTCCAGGGCATAACTGGCTTTCCACACCAGCAGAACCCAAGTTAACCCAAGACAAAACACAAGTCGCAAATGCAAGAATATTTAAAAATCCACTGTCAAAATTCTCGACTCCTGTGACAAAAATACAATCCGTGTTTGCTCTGTTTTTGTTCTTGTCTTTGCGGGTTTTGTTTCTGTCGCAAGCCCTCAAATCTCACTCACTCACTCTTTTGTTTTGCCCCGTGCGCTTTGTGTTCTGCTATTCAATAACCCGGTTTTCAAATTCTGTATCTTTGTTTTTGCGGCTCCACGTTCCTGGGTGTTCTTTTTGAAATTTCATTGCTTGGCCGGGCAATCGCTGACGCCCCTGATCCTAAGACCGTTTCAAAACTTTCTTCCTCTTGTCTTCTCCCACATTCCAAGAGGAGTGCCATGTCGCGTGGGCGTTGCTCACACTGTCCAGCCGACGAACCATGTGTGGTATACTCAGTGCGTACAACCCCCTCTCCATCGGCCAATGCTTGACCCCTCTCCAGCCGCTCGGTAGTCCAGAGGGGGAGTGTCTGTGTGGACATGCTCTCCCGGCCCATGCCACTGTCCCCGCTTTGCCTCCTCGGGGGGGATGTGTCGAGACGGGTTGCCCTCGTTTTGTAACCGTTAGTTCCATCTACTAGCTCCGATTCGCCCTCTCTGACACTGCAACCGACAGAGTTTCTTTGATGCACTTGCTCCTGGGCGGACACGGTGCCAGCACCCTGCACTGCCTCCGCAAATTTTCGCCCACGTCAAAGCAATCAAGAAGCTCAAAAGAAGTTCAACATCTGCTGCCGCAATGCCGCCGGTTTCTTATTACAACGATTGGCCTCTTAGCAAATCCCTTCCACGACGTCCTACACTTCTTAAATCCTCTCCCGATGCTGTGGCTTTCAATGTGGTGCGCTGGGGATTCGCCAGTGTGCTACCCTTCCTGCTCGCCCACGCGGCGTGCCGGTATCATCGAGCGCGCGTGGTTATCATCGAGCGAGCGTCGGAATCGTCGAATCATGTGCGTACGTACGCGTGTCGCCACCACCGCATCGAAGCAAGGGCGTCGAATGGAAGCGAGGGCGTCGAAGTCGTGTATGTAGAGCAAGAAATGAGGGCAGGCGGGCAGGGCCGGGACAGCGCAGAAAGACCCGATAGGATTGGCGCACCAGGGCAGAGGGACGCGCAGAGAGGGGAGGCGTTTGGGTGGAGAGAGGAGGATTAGAGTGGGGAATGCGAGGCGGCGTCGAAACAAGAGGAAGGGTGGGGCGCGGCGGGGTGCAGGGCGGAATTTGGGAAGAGTGGTAATGGAAGGAAAGTCGTTACATGAAGCTTTGATCCCTTGACCCCGTGATCAAAGTTGCTTACATGTGACTGACTGGTCGCGAGTCTACTCAGCTTGTACTAGTGGGACTGGGCAACGCGGTCCAAATGGCCAAAGTGTTTGTACTTCTTTATTGATGAAGTCACCCCGCCAAGATGTGATGGTCAAACGCCGACCCATTTTTTGGCTGCTGTTGCCATCGTGCTGCCAGACTTGAGAGGCAAAGTCCACCCGAATTGGCCTGCCTGTGTTTTGGCCGAACGGATTTCGAGAGAAGCCAAATTTGGTGTAGATACATATAGAGGGAAGACCATACGGCAAGATTAGAAAAAATCCTTCGGCCAAAACACAGATTCAGTTGATTTATTCAACATCTGAGACAGAGGAAAGCGAGGAAAGCATTCATGTGCCTCAAAAACACGTCCTCGCCCGAGCGTTACCAAACGCGTGACATTATGTGACATAGCGCGTCGCGTCAGTTTTTGCGTGCCTCTGCAACCCAACGGATGTTGTCCTTGACTGCAAATATTGGAAAATTATGTTCTATAGTGGTACATATATTTCCTCACTAACTATGGGGAACTACTCCGAAGGATATTGTATCAATTTGACAACCTTGAAGCTACTGTGCATACTGAGTGCATACTCCCATGAGCATGGCAGTGCTAATCCGGTACCCAAAGTGCCCACAGTGCATTCTGCACTGATAGCGGTGATTATTGGGGACTTCGAGGTTGAGGAGGATGTTGAAATGGAGGAATGATGTTTAGAACTGATTGAATATATGTGTCCGGCTTGAACTCACTACTACCTACCTGCCAGAAATGTATTCCAAAGGTGTTTAGAAATATATTCAACTCAAATATCCTGTATTCATTAATCTCTGGACTCGCTTGTACATTCATCGAGATATTGATTCCAGCGGCGCGATCTGAGGTGGCTATACACTTAGTAAGCAGCCCATCAAAATGTGATCGCTGCCCAGTCCCAGTATGATTGCAGCCAAAACTTCATGACAAGCCGAAGTTTTGACCCAGGGCCTTCTAGATTCAGGATTAGGCATGAAAGTAGGTATAGTTTGTATATAAAATTTTCGTTTCAAAAAAATTGGGGGGTCTCATAGCGTGGGAAAAAAAAAACGCAAAATCTGGAGCGAAATTTTTGAAATTCAGTGTACCTATGCGGCACGGCGCTTGGCAGCGGCCTTCTCCCGCTTCTCAAGCCGTCTCTCTTCGCGCTCGTCATACGTCCGCGGCTTGGGCTGCACTTCCCAGGCCTCAAAATAGTCAGTGTCTTCCTCCGTGTCAGATTCCGTATCACTCTCCCACAGATTGTCCCCGTTGTCGTCTGGTTCAGTTTCGGCATTCCTGGGGATAGGCTGAGATGGGGCAAACATTCCCCCGGTGCCCCTGTGCCGGTGAGAGGCGGTTTGAGTGACTCGCGGCATGATGTGGAACGAGAGGGAGCCGTTGGGCGCGATCGATGGCGGAGCACAGCCACCGGTTATGACCGGCCCGAACGGAAAACGCAAAATCTCGGTGGGAAAAAACATTTTTTCACATTTTTTCACATTTGCTCCGGGGGATCTGTAGAGGGCCTTCTTATAGTGCTATTTACACAATAACATGATGCCTGAGTTAAAACTAGAGGAACAGTAGCCATTCCCAAATCGGGACAAAAGTTTGTCACGAAGTTCCGTCTGCAACCATACTACTAGTATTGGTGGTCGGCAATGCACTGCTAATTTCAAACTCCGACAGATGCCCATAGAGTGGTAGGACGGTTTTCTACTTCCTACAGCAACTTTTGCAAGAAGTTTGTGTGGGGTGAAATAGTGGCATGAGATAACTAGTTAAAATGATTGTAGCAGATTTTCCATTTACTGTCCGGATGTACCTAAAACAGTCAATTGCAAGTATAAATCACTCTATATCTCTGTCCACTGGGAAGATATCGAAAATCGGCAACAATGAATTTGTTCTAAATCAATTATAGTATGTACCTTGCTGCAACTTTGGACCCACAAATTCCTGTTGAGAGTCGGAATTTTAGGAGGAGTGATTCAAGGTAAGGCCGCTGAATCCCTGATTGGGGGACTTGTGCCCCTAAAATTGGAGCCCAAACGAGATTTAATACATACAAATGGCATTCTGAGGTCAAGTCAAGGTCTTATAGGCCGATGGAAGAATGTTCTGAGCAAAGACTCGAGAAATAGGGGTGAATCTTCCTAATCCGGCAATACCGGTTTTGTGATCACCAATTTCCGGCAGGGTTGCCGACCACCACTAGTATGGTTGCAGACGGAACTTCGTGACAAACTTAGTAATACTAGTAGTATTACTAGCTTTTCAGAATCCTGGCTCACGTGGTGGGTCACGTGTAAGCCCCAAACGTTTCAACAGCTTCATTGTGACTTCAAGAACGAGCCGTATCTGCTCGAAAAGGTGCGTGGATTAGATCACAGATTGCTGAACTACCTGCTCAATCCGCCACAGTTGCGCCGCAGATTGGCTGCAGATTATCAAGGAGGTGGGCGACGAGTGTCATTTCCTCCCACCCAGAGCTCAATCCCATTGAGTATTTTGGGGGGTGGTGCAAGAATTATTTCCACGAGCAAAGCAACGGCAAGTTCGAGCATAGGAAGCGGATTCTCCAGGAAGCACTTGACATGTGCCCACTGATATCCATCTGTCGCTTCTTCCGACGAGTACATCAATATCTTGATATTTATCACCACGGCACAACAGGAGCTGTAGCTGAGTTTGCTGCCAAGATGTACAAAGAGCACCGAGGAGTTACCTCCCGGGATATTGAGCCCGCCGAGCAGCCGCATTTTTTTCTCTCGTATTTTAAACGGGCTCAAAACACATACTTGAAAATTTTTGCACCTGCTGAGATTTGGCGGGTTGGTCACGTGACTATATACCCAAAGTCCGAAACGTGAAATTTGAATAGAAACATGTTATTTTCCTGTCGTTTGCGCCTACTTTCGGCCCAAAATTTGCAAAATTGCGACTTGACATGAAGTGGCGTCCCCTACCAGCAGCTGTTCTGCCAGAGGCATTCCCTTCTAGGAATGGCCTGCAGCCACTCCCAGGTAATCCTGTTTCCACCGACTCTCGGGCGTGCCGTCTCTGCTTGGGGCGCGGCACGTTGTTCGTTCAGATGCCCCACCATGGATAACCATGGATTGTCTGGAACGTCTGCGGCCAGTTTGTAGACATTGAAGAGATCGGTCTCTGAGCCTAATATGGGTGCAGTATGGCAGCGAGAAGTCTCTGAAAGCCGCGCATGATCATGATTGGGTAGGTCGGCAGGAAAGGTGAAGCAGACGCGTTTGAGAGAGTGACGTGGGTGTGGAAACTGCCCTCCAGAGATTCGAATTATGATCGATGATGCCCCCGGCCGACACTTTTCGTGAATTTTCTTTATTTGCATTTCTACTTCACATTAGAAAAGCTTTTTTCACAGGGCAACTAATCAGGTCTAGTGCACGTAAACAATCCAGTAAAACACTAATAATAATTGTTTGCTGATATTCTGTGTACAAAAATGGACGCGACTAGATCAAGCTAAGGAACCTACTCATTGTCGCTGGAGCCGACGCCACATCTGCTGCCCCGGCCTCGATGAGATCATTAACCGTCTGCTGGAAATCATTCACAGCGTCCTCCGTAATCTTGTAGTCCTTGACACCGTGCTTGGCTTGATCCTGGGTCAGGATGTGGCGAAAGGCCCTACATAAAATTTGTTAATGCCATACACGGCGCAAGATAGCAGGTACGTACCTAGCAATCTTTTTGGCGTTGCCTTTGGCTTCCGTGCGAATCTCGGCGAGGTCGTTGTCGAGCGTGTCCCAAAATTTGAGGCTCGGATCCTTGAGATAGGTCTTGCGCTGCCAAGCATTGAGCTAAATCAAAGCCGAATATTATTCTCGTACCATTAGGGCCACACGAGCACAGGACACAGAGCACTGGGTACCCTTGACGAGGATTTGGGTGAGCTTGAAGATATTTTGCTGCTTAGGACCCGGCGCGTTCGCGTTATCTCCTTTGTGCAGATTGAGGCTGTTATGCAACTATACACGAGAACTCAAAAATCCGTCATGGAGCATGAAGCATACCGCCTTTTTGAACTTTGAGCGCAGCTGGGTGAAGGCTTCCCGAACAGCGGCGATAACCTTCGCGAAATCAGCCGGATTATTCTCGATGCCGACCGGCAGGTCGAAGCGGTGTTTCTTGACGATATCCTGGGTCCTAGTGAGCAGCGACACTGTAAGTACAGCTGGTGCACGCACAAGCAAGGTGTTAGTGGGCACGGACCCTTGTAAGCACTGATCTTGCTTGAAAGGAGAACGGCGGTAGCGAAATCGTGGAGGTTTTTCTTGATAGTGCATCAGTCAGACACAAGGTAGAGCAAATAAAGACATACCTCCAGGGCGGGGCTAACTGAATAGGGTGGTGCGGAGGTGACAATTTTTCCGAGCACGTTCGAGAGGTGGAGGAGATTGATGAACAGCTTGGTATCACGGACGGCATCGGTGTCCTTGAAGCAAAGGAAATGAGTACCGGTGAAAAGTGAAGGAGAAATGCTTGTATTCACCTGTACGAAGTTAGTTGCCTCTGTTGTTTGTTCCCCGCGGAGCCGTTTCCGCTCCGCATAGTGTTTTACAGTATTGATGGTGTTCTGATTGGGAAGAGCCAAGGCAGGGACCCGGCCATCGTCGTTGTCGGAGTTCTCGGCACCAACCATGGCGGCATGGTCTCGCTTTTGTGCAGCGGTCAGGGAAGGGCCTGTCGGAGTTTCTTTGTTCATAGCTTGGAAAATGTCGCTGAGCTTCTTGCTCGGAGTCGAGAGAGGGGATGACGACGACATGGCGGCTTGGAGAAAGGGTGCGAGTGCACACCGTTTTATAATCCAAGTCCTTGTGATTAATTATTCGCCCTTGATGGCCACGCTAAGATCTTGTTCGTGCTTGATGGGTACACCAACATATTGCAAATTCCAGAGATATTTGGGGGTCGGGCACGGCGACTGTGAGAGAGTGAGACCATGTCTTACTTGGTCCAGGAACAGCGCAAGAGCTTATTATTGTGGTCTTTGTCTCTTGTCGTTGTCCAAATGCCACCTAAAGGGAGCGCAAAGCTACCGAGTGAAGCAGGTGCGGACGGGATGGCCAGGCTAATTATCATGGAGGAGTTAAAAACGGCTGCATAGACTTCAGATACAACGAGGATCGTACCAAAGTGGAGTGTCGCGCATGCTCCAGTGGTGTACCGCCCGAGCGCCGAACTTGGATAGAATTGAGAAGTGCAGCAGCACATTTGCGGTATCCGACCCATTTGAAGTCAGTCGAGCAGCTGGAGGATACAAGGTGTCGACACCAGGCTCTTGAGAACGAGAGACGAGCCGAGTCTGCTGCCTCGGGACTCCAGGACTTGGTGTTTGCGGCTCAGCGGATGGAGGGACCCGTAACTGGCCACTCTTCCGATGCCCCCACTCAGGCCGAAATTGAGATGTGGGATAAATACCATGCGAATGGCGCCAGCTTTGATGCCGGAGAAGAAAAAAACGACCCAAATGTGCAGAAAACGCTATCCCCCCAACGATGGCGCGCAAACACGTGACCCGGTGATCGCGGTCCGCTCACGTGTCCTTACGCAACACACCAATAACTTCGCTAGTCCAGCGCGACTCGGTGAGTGCTAAGACAGCAGATATTCTCAAAGACGGAGCAAGTGCAGGGAATATCCATTTCCCTCTGTCTGAGGCTCGTAGTGCCAGATGGTGCCAAATTTGGCCCAAAATTAACATTTCAATACTCTACTGCACTGTACCTGTCGAAATCAATCCAGAAACAGGTGGAAGAAATTGGGAATAGGCCAAGGGAGGTGCAAATAGAGAGTTTGCACAGAAGCCATATGAGCCATCTGATGGCTTTTTTCGTGTGCGCACCATGTGGCTAATGGCTCGATATACTTAGACTACTTCAACTCTACCTTCGGGCTCTTAATGCTTAAATTCAAGGCAAAAAGGCTGGAATGTGTATTTTTTGCCCCAAGTGAGCGCCTGAGCACCGAGGCTAGACCTCAAGTGGAATTTACCAGGCTAATATCCTCGGCCCCTTCTGAAGCTTCCCATTCTTTGCTTGAGCCATCAACGGTTTCAAAAACCTGACAAATATAGGAATTCTTCATATGGTAAATGACGTACTTTCTACTAATAATATACATTCAATGCAGTCTGAAATCTTGTGCCTCTCGCACTGCAGGTAGGAAACCACATGCGCAGCGCGCTGGACTTGCTTTGGGACTTGCGAAGTTGTTGGTGTGTTGCGTAAGGACACGTGAGCGGACCGCGATCACCGGGTCACGTGTTTGCGCGCCATTGTTGGGGGGATAGTGTTTTCTCAAATGTGCTTCACGAACGGTTGAGGCAAGAAGCCGAGGTCTTTGGCCTGCTGAATCCCGAAGGCATCGCCAAGAGATTAGGATTCTGGAGTGGGAATGTTGGAGAAGAAATACTGGAGGAGGAGGTGGGAGAGGATTTCCTGGGCGACATAATGCGCAGCGCAGGTGAGTGCGTTTGGATGGTTCGATTTCGTCCCGATTTGGATTTGTGTCACATGATGTGATCGGCACTTTTTAGCGCCCGGCGCTTCAGTGTCGAAATCGCGAATTGGCTCTCTTAACTCTCCCAATTCGTCTGATTCATTATTGGGCCTCATATCAAAGACCTAGGAACTTCTTGTCTAATTTTTTGAATAGCGCTGGACCACCAGGAACCGGCCGACATCGTTGACGAACATCCAAAGGCTCAAGCTTCATCCGAACGGTTCCCATATCCCACAAAAATGGTAAGGACACCACACTGGTATTTTACTTTATAGTGGGGGCTTGAAATTCCCACTCAGATGTTTCTTCTGTACACTCTGGATAATCTACCGAGGCTGCGAATCTCTAACTCGCTCATGCGCGTATTTCTTTGGATCCTAAAAGAGGCTCAATGCACGGATGTGCCCTCCCTGAAACTAGGGAATCCAGTCAGTCTGAAAAGCGGCCTTGAACTCAAAATTCCAGCTGTAATTTCATCAGTTTCTATAAAAAAAATTCAGTGATGTTTTCGGGTGCACTGAATTCGTCATCGAAACTCAAAACTTGAGGAACGAATTCACCTCACCTGAAATTTCTTATTTTCCGGTGTAACATCCCTACTGTCTTTCAACCCGACTAGTGCCAGCACTTCTAAAGCCCGAGCGAAGGAGAGGGCAAAAAAGAAATGTGCAGCCTGTCGGGATCACAACTGTTGGAGTGCGGTGGATTGTAAAGGCTTGGGAGGTCGTGATAAATGCTTATGTGTGACTAGCAACGTCCACAGGGATGCGAAGAGAAGCAGGAGATTCGGCGCCAAAGAGGTGCTAATAATTCAATCTTTCGGATGTTTCGAGATAAGTAGAGAGATTCGAAGGAGAAAAGACCGGGTTCTGTTGCAGGGGGGGTGTCTGAATGTCCTTGGATTTGCTCTGCCAGACCGCGCTCGTAGAACACCGCACCGTGTCCCCACAGCATCCTATGTACGTCGGACGACCATCCAAACCTGGAAAACATATTTATTTTAAATTAAGTGACCGTTGCTTGGACCATCTGAAGGGTGCGGTACCGATTGCCTTCCTATCGAGGCCAGCGCTTGACTGAATATTGTTGACAGACGAAGTGTTTAATGTCTTGAGTCAAGAGGCATCGTATAAAGAAGCGATTCAAAAACTCGAAAAAGAGTTGAATGTTTACAAAAGGGCGTTTTCTGATCTCGACGTGGAGCTGAAGGAAGCCCGAACCTTACAGAAGGAAACTGAGATACGCAATAAAAGACTGGAGAATGAATGCCTGTCTTTCAAGAAACAGGACAAGGTGCGGGCTCTAAGTATGGCCGTATATTTTATAGATGCTCACTTGTTCATCTGACCAGGGTCACCGAGTTGTGATACTCCTCGACGGAGATGGTGCGATCTTCAATGCCCTATATATTGGGCAGGGCCGGAAAGGGGGGCACACTGCTGCGCAGGTGTTGTCGGATTCTACCCTTCAGTGCCTCACCGAAAACTATGGACCCAGGGCCTATCAGCTCTGGGTTTACGTGTTCTTCAACAAGCGGGGCCTGATGGACACGTTCCGCCGTGTAGGAATGGCACCTCTGATTAATAATTTTGAGGATTTCGCTATGGGATTCAACCAGGCCACCGAGAGATTTCTCATGGTGGACGTTGGGAACACGAAAGAGGCGGCTGATGCCAAATTGAAGGGTCCGTAAGAACCATTGAACACTCGTTGCAAGGCTCAGTAGGGATGTAGTATATTTGGAAGACGAAATTCGTCTTTCAGAAACCTACAAAATCTTCTTCGGGGGTAAGTGCAATCCATGGTCAAGGATTCCGTTCTAAATACCGCAATAGGTTGTCATGATAATGGCTATATCGCAAACCTTCATTCTCAGATTACAGCGGGATACAAGGAGAAGCTAATACTTCTCAAGAGTTATACAGAAATGGCCGCCGGCATCGCTGGGCTCGGGTTACCTTCTCTGGAGATTCCAGATTTGTTTATGCCGCGGAAGATTGGGGAAGATACTGCATTTTCACCGACCGGAATTAATGTACCGAAAGATTTACCTTTCATGTTTGGATCACCGTCGATCACGAACGTCAACTTGGGATCTATGAATACGCCACTTCCTCCGACTCCCAGACCTCAGGTCCCAAATCTGGTGAATCGTATTTTTACGCTAAAGCCTCCAGTACTGAAGCCGAGTACACCGCCTTAGCGCACGCAACCCGCCAAGTTATATGGCTCCGCAACCTCTTCTCAGAATTGGGACTGGAACAACCATTAGCCAGCCAAATTTTCTGTGACAATCAATCTGCAATTGCAATCTCTCAAGACCCACACTTTCACGCTAGGTCTAAACATTTTGACGTTCAAAATCACTTTGTTCGAGAGAAAGTTAAATCAGGTATTATCGACATTACCCCATCCCCGATGTCGGATGGACCCACAAATGCTTCGCAGCCGCCTCGGACGCCGCCTAGACCGCTTGGTACTCCGGGTGCACTCATAATAATTGAATTTATTTACCTACGGTGATTCGTAGGTTGTGGATAGTGAGTGTCTTCATTTTTATGCGGAGCTCGGGACTGGTCAAGTTTGCATGGCCCACTGCTCATACGGCACTCATTTTGCTGGGTCGAGGGACATTTACGGGAGCTTTGTTTACAAGGACCCTAATACTGGTGTTCTCTTCCGACCGGTGCTCTTCGGGGAGGTCAAGGAAATTGTGTCTCCTGCCGCTAATGCTAATCAAATCGATTCGGTCAGTGTTATTTGTTCACTCTACTTTTTGCACTTAAAGCTCCGTTACCAGGGTTACCAGGGGTCGCCCGCAGCAATGATAACCCTCAGTCTTCCGATTTGTGCAGGCCACGATGTCGATACATTTTTCTGGAACCAGCTTGCCAAGCTTTCCTTTTCCATGCGCCGCGAGTCTGCAGACAATGACTGTCTCTTGCCCTCACTGCCGGACCAGGACTATATTGTGGGTCTCTTTTCTCCACTACGCATTCACAATCCCTCAACTGAGCGCTGCATCAGCCCCTCACTTGTGTTATCCCATGGTCGATAGGACCTTCTGGGGAATCGACTGATCGAGTGTTCGTGCGAATTCCTCTCAACTGCTCGGTGCGGCTTCATCCTTTCTCCGTACCCAGGGCCTTCAGATGTCTGATTTTTGTACAGGTTACCAGGGTTCTGCCGTCGCAGATCCAATTTCCTTCAATATATCCGCGACCCGAGGACCCACCACTCTCACCCCGCATTCCGATGTCGGACTTTCATGCTGCCTCTTCATCCATGACAGTTCCTGCCCGTGCCTCCGAAGAAGTGTGTTCCTTGTGGTTGCTTGGGTCAGGATCTCGACCACGAAAAAGTTCAGGCATATGTCTAGTCAATTTGACCACAAGACCGCTAGTAGACGGTGTATCACCGACTTGATAGGGGATGTGAAACGCGAGTGGGCGACGGTGCCAGGGTATGGGTACTTTCAATGGCAGGATCAATAATCAAGATTGCAGTTATTTTCAGTAACTCACATCCAGTTGGAACCGTTTCGACACCGTGAACGAGATTGCGTAGAGCATCACAGAAGGAATCCCAACTTGCGTGATTGGGTGATATCTGGCGCCTAATCGGTGGATGCAGCCCCTGCCAGACCTAAATTACAATGTTCAAGCCGAAGATAATGTTTCTTTATCGATAAAAACCCACTTTGTAAATCATCAAACCATGAGTATCGGGAATGGCGTCTGCAAAATCTTGCAAATCATTGGCCCATTGAGATAGGTGGCCCCGTGCCAGAGCCTGCTTGTCCAAAGCCCTGGCATACACTAGAAGAGCAGTCTCTCGAGTTTTGGATGCCTTGCATTCGCCTGCAGACAGATCACACCACAGTCCGATAATGCGTAGGCCATTCTGGCCATGTACGATGGTAATCAGCACAATGAAAAACCAGTATCGGTCAACCTATCGAATATCGCTTCACATTAATTCAACAAGAGGTCTGCAGATCAAATCAGATGAAGTGCGAGCCCATGCAGACATGCTCAATTTTATGAAGAGGTATGGCCATGCTGGATGGCATGCGATCCGACGAGCCGCAAATGGCTGAAATTCTAATTCAGGATACATGCCGCAATCTGCCGCTCCCACACAATCACTGCTTCCATCACTTCTCTTTCAGATAGGCTCACAATTCACCTTGGATTTGCCGGTATGGACTGCTTGGTCAAGCGACATTTAAAAGTACACTCTGTTTGATTTGATGTGTAGCTAAAGAGGATCCTAGACTGTTTCATGTTTCACCCAGCATGTTTCAAAAAGTGGTTGGCGGCCCGTAAAGCGGGCCGTCAGCCGCTTGTTAAAAATTAAAAAATCCAATGAAGGAGTTTATGCACATGTCATGTGAGAATGGGACGACGCCGGTTAATAGCTCTATGTTCTTCTCAATCTCGCAGTGGGAGAGCATGACGACAGCTGGACTGTGACTCTGAAAGGCGGCTCGGGACGCGGTGTATGTCGCTTCAGAAGCATATGTATCTGCCAAAAATATGTCGAGGGAAAACGAAAGTCTTTGTCGTCGGAGAGATCGACACATGATTGAATTGGATGTCGTAGGCAATCTACAACGTCTAAGTCGAGACCACTACCATCCAAAGACGCTCCATCGAGTGCCTTGCAGTGTTGGCAGGGTCAGTCAATAGCTGTCAATAAAAGTCAATGTCGGGGGGTTTCCTGACTACTTACCACCACCAAGATGTGGAAAAGGGCCGCGAGCTCCCCCCGTCGCAGTACGTCGATGTGAGATGCAGTATGCACTGGCACACAATCAAAAGTGGGACCTTCCTCATGGAGAAGAGCCTATAGGGCATTATTAGCTAAATAAAAGCCTAATACACGAATTGAAAGTGACGAGACGGCGACAATCGAAGGCACCCTCCAGCGCATTGACAGCGCCGCCCGTCAACCACGAATCTGCTGGGCTAAGGCATACCACGAGTGCACCCGCGGGTGACTCGGATCCGTGGGAACGAGTACCCGTGTTCAAAAACGTCGAACTCAGATCCGCACGAGTTTAGTTCCCACGGGTGACTTGTATCCGCGGATCCACACTCGTGAGTATATGGGTACTCACGGGTTTTCAAAAACCTGTGAGTACTTATGAGTACCTGCGAGTATTCAATAGAGCTTGCAAGGATTCAATCAAAATAGACAAAACCAAAGCTTTCACATATCACTATCGAGCTGATCGGAGCATCCGTGTTGGCGCCTGTGTGCCGCAACAGTGACGTCACATCATCATCGGGTAAGTGATCGACAAGTGATCGATGCCATGGTAACGGGACCAACATGACTACGACTCACTTGTACTTCACTTGTTGCTTCACTCTCATCTTGCTCGAATTCTCCGGCGGTAGAAAGTCATGACCCCATCCCCCGTGTTGCGAATGGAAAGGACACATTCTGACGCTGCTGGACCTTCCTTCGAGAGCGTCGGCGCCGTTCAAAACCGCGCTGCCCTGCCATTGTTTTCCGCTTTCAAAGTTGGACGAGCTTCTCACTTTTTCATGATTTGGCCGGCCCATTGCGCAAAAACTTCTCAAGTTCGGAGAAAGGTTGGCACGGCCAGACGGCGGTGCCGGTTAACTTCATTTTTCGGTTGAATACTTAGACGTGGGCAACTAGAAACGGGACCCCGCGACTCAGCATAGGGAGAGAACACGCCGCCAACGAATTGCAAAAGTGTGTGGCGATTCCAATGTTCAACTGCTTGAGTTCACGACTCGGAGTACTAGAAAGCTCAATATCAGGAGAACCGCGCCTCTAATTCCTCCGATCTCAATGTTCCTATGGACATCGATGATCCTCCATTTCTGGAACCACAAGAAGACGTCGTGATGACTGTCGTGATGAGTAACTCCATGCTCCTTGACCACAATACGTTCATTTTGATTGGCATCATTTCTAGCCCAGGCCCGTCTCCAGCTAGATCAAAAGAACAAATTCTTTCGAGTGAGAATGCGGAAGCGAAAAATCGAAGGACAGCGCAGGCCAAAGCCACGTGGACGACACAATAAAGAGCACCACTTGAGCCACCGGCGGTCAAATTTTCGGCTCTTCCTGAGCACTCATTCCATGCTGAGGAACCTGATTTACGGGCTCGAAACTAGCTGGGTGGGAGCTTGATTCGCACTGACGATCAAATATTGATGGGAGCTCATCTTACAGCTCTTTGCGGAGAATAGTGGACTTGAACAAGCAGAATATAGGTACAGCTCAGGCTCTGTGTATTTGTGTGATCTATGATTGAATGAGCTAAGAAACTACCCATTATCATTCTATTGAGTGTCCTGGAGGAGTCCCACGGCTCGGATTTGCTCTTGTACTCCCTGTACAGCACCGCGAGACAACTCGATCACAACGATTCCGGGCACGTGACCACGCTTGTGATCACATTGGGACGTGTCGCGTCGCCGGACGGGGATGCACAGAGCTGATCTGAGGCGTGTAATCTCTCGAAAACACTTCAAAGTCAGAATATTGACAATTGGTTCACTCGCTGGAGGATAGAGCACACAGATATATAAGGCCTAGACTGTAGGAATATTTCACAGCTTCAAGTCCACTGTTCACACGCTCCGGGTGCCATACCTCAATTACGAGGACGATTTGCCTTCCGCCATCCAAATAAGTGTTTTTAGAGCCATACAACATCCCACACAACCTTCAAATCACGACACAAGAGATGATCTCCGCAAAACACGCAAAATAATATATTATAATTACTACCGGCGGTATGGAAAGATTCTGAGGACGTCATGCCCTGCGGAATTGTCGTGTGATTCTGCTCATATAGTTTTCAGACACGTACACTGAGAATTGAGGTCAGAACAGCTGTTCTGGCTGAAATGATCAAAAACAGCTCAAAAAGGAAAAAAAAATCGGCCGCGCCCTAAGTTCCGCAAAGAGCTGTAAGTTCTAGAAGCTTCTGTAAGCACTGAAATAAATTTGTCAAGTTCTGATAGAGCACATAGACTGCATTTCTCAATGTCTAGGAGCTGATCTTAAGTGCTAGGACAGACAAAGGTACCATAGATACTAAGAAGGGACACTTACCTGCCCTAATGAACATTGCTCCCCATGGGTGTAGTTGAAACATCTTCGTTTTTTGGGGCGCTGAATCCAAATCTGATTTTTACTTCAAAAATGGCCGGGTAAAGTAGCTCGGGCCACCCATAGGTATAATATTTATCACCCTGCTCGCTGGGCTGCGGCCGATGGGCATCTTCATGGGCCACAATATTTTCCCTCCCAGTTGCCTCTGTTCTGCTGCTCAGTGGAGTAATATTAATCTGCGAGCTGGAGTAGCTCGGGCCACCCAAAGGTATAATATTTGTCACGCTGCTCGCTGGGCTGCGGCCTATGGGCATCTTCATGGGACCCTTAATTAAGGCTTATTAAGGTTGAAGGCCTTAACCAAAAACCCGACCCTTAATAAGGGCTTAAGGTCGAACACTGTCCTCCAGTCCCTCTACGGGCAGTGCCCAACCGCGAAGATGCAAGCATCAAGGTAGCGGAATTCTTCTTGCCTGAGCGGGGGCATAGGGGCACTTTAGAAGTAGTACTTGTGTAGTTGAACCTCGCACAATGAATGCAAAAAGAGCGAAAGGTTTACATTTGGTTACGTCACAAGTTGATACTTGGTCAATTTCCTCCGCATAAAGCCGACCTTCAAACCTTTGTCACTTTCATCCCCTCAAGCAAGCTGCGTCAAAGATTCGTCAAGGAGGATGCGATAATTAAACTACATCGCAGCTCTCGTGCCCATCCCAGTGCTATCCCCCTCCGAGAGTCGAAATTTGCGGCATGGTCGGCGCTCTGAACTGGACTCGCCCGCACTTCATCTTCGCCGGCAGGCACCTGCATTTCATGCGGGAAAGACACGAGTTTTCGTTTGTCGCCAGCAACAGGCAGGGGTGGGTGGGAATCAGTGTGAATGGTGAGGGAGGGGTTAACTCCTTCAGAAAAGGTTGGGGCGGTTGATGTCGAATACCTGCGGTGGAAACTATTAGGGGAAGTCAAATTTCAGAATCGGCGTCGATTCTGATGTCGATTCCGGCATCGATTTGCCTTCATTTCCTTGAGGAGTCGTAGGGTTTCTGTTCATGAAGAGCGCTTACGATAATGCAATAAAGAAGGGAAGCATCGAGGGTGGCTCGGGGTGTCTTTTCTGGTAGGACAAGAACATGTAGAGTTTCATAGAAGACTACAAAATACATCCTGGAACTTGAATGCACAAGTACTACATCGCGTAATAAACGAAGAAGGCAACGTATCCGGGTGGTGTGTCTGTCTGTCCGAAACCTTTTTAAACTCTGCAAAGCCCACATGTGATTTCCGAGCCCGCTAGCACATGCCGGTCACGCCATGTGCATGCTGATCACTTCGCGGTCCTGCCGCTCCAGAGAATCCATCGGCGCTTTCAACCAGCCTCCATCTGCTTCGGCGATTCTATCTCTGCTTCAATCTGCTTATAAGCAGCTCCGCCTCACTGCTGCATTGACATCAAGTTGAAGCTTGATCTGATCCATGAGAGCAAACATCATCGTGTCCAATGGAGTTATTTGGGAAGTCGAGGTACGACGCAGATGCACAAACCACATGAGCAAAATGCCACCGCAGCCTCAAGAACAAGCCAAAGGCACTGCCAATACACCAGTTGACAAAGCAAGGTGGAAAGAAACAGATGGCGGTAGGTCAATCCGGCGGGTTAGTAGGAATTGTTGAATGAAAAGATTTGAAGCCCGGCAGTACCTGGAGTGTATCTGCTCATCATTGAAGACTATGAGGGAAAGCAGAGAGTCCTCGTTCTATTCACTCGTCGGACGAAGCATACATGTCATCGGTCATGAGGAATACATGTGCAGAGCCACATATTGAAATGAATACATGTGCCTACAGCGATTCAATGCCCGGGCAGCCTCCATCTTGTCTGTCCTCCTCGTGACAGCAGGTTGCCCAAGCGAACCACAGCAGACTGCGGAGCTGCAGCACGTCAACCTTCCAAGGCTTACCTCTGTCGTTGATGCCCCAGAACTCCTGCATGAGTTTCTCGCAGCACTCGATGTTGTCAACTGAAACGAAGTCGATTGCGACCTTGATGCAGTCGCTCAAGTTTCGGACCTGAGAGGGATAATCCAGATGTGAGATCAGATGGAATGGGATGGGTGCACTTGGTGCGCGCAGCCTGCTGGTATCATTACAGGCCGACCACGTCCGAACGCGCATCGCAAACTGATCGGGCCTCAAAATCATGCCAAAATCATGCTTTACGGGGCCAGAAAAATGCATAATTTACCCTTGAGACTGCCTATGAGACAGTCTTAGTACAATATTGGCATGTCACAGCTGACTCCACCCACGCGTAATTACACTTTCGGCAAATATCGACCAAGGAACACCATAGGTTTGCTTCAACTCGTCACCTCCAAAGTTTCCCTTGTTGTGCTTCGAATGGCCATGAATCCTATAAATTGATTTACGTCTGGTCAGTTGTAATACATCTGATGAGAGCGAAATACTTGCGTGCCAGCCAGAATGTCACCGGTCTCAGGATCCCAGAAGCCATAGAAGAGCATCATCTCTGCATCGCCCACGATACCACCTTGACATAGGCCGCTTAAAGCCTGGTGAATATTTGTCCTGAACTCTTCCTGGTTTCTGTGAATTGTCAGCAGTGGATCAGTGACGAAGGTTCAAATATACAAGGCTACATCCCCAAGCTCTTCCTCCGCTTTTTCCTCCCAATCCAACTTGTTGTCCTTGTTCAGAGCATCCCACATTTTTTTCAAGGTGGTTCGATATGCACCAGCCTCGGTGGTGCCCGTATCGGCAACTTGCTGCTTTGCAGCTGCAAGTATCGCTGGGCGAATCTCTCGCGCAAATAACTGACGTCCACTGAGAGTCGAGCTGAATTTGAGCAATGGATTCACCTTGATGATCTCTGAGGCGGATAGGATTTCAGGATGGGCTTTCTTGTATATGTGATGCAGGTAGTTGGTATATTTGCGAACAATCATCTGTGTTGCATTGGGTGAAGAGGAACTTGTTGAGGTTGAGTGTTCGGAATGCGCATCTTAAACCATCTGGTCCGAGAGTTCTTGGACAGATCCAACTCTTCAAATTCTGCTGAAGCAAGAGCGGTGTTTGCTGTGGCCTGCTTCCATCGAGTGAGTTCGATTCCTCGTACCCCAGCGTCCAACTTTGCAATGTAGTCCGGAAGGTATTAATTAAGGTGTTCCACCTGAGCTATGGTGGAGGGCACACCGTCCTCGTAATTGAGGCATGGCACCCGGAGCGTGTGAACAGTGGACTTGAACAAGCAGAATATAGGTACAGACCATTCCTAGTCGGCGCTCCTTCTTTACCGACGGTCACGTTTTCAAGGGCATCTCGGTCACTGGCGAGAAACTTGCGGAGGTAATCAAACGGGTGCGAGAACTTCTTTTGACACCATTCTTTCAATAAACTCAAAATCGGTACCAGATTCTGGAGGCATTCGATCCTCGGAAATACAGTGCAATTGCCGGCGACGGGGGACCGAATGTGCGCGCCGCAAAGCGTATCATTGTCAAAATGTTTCCGTGGATCTTGAACATTTACGATCCGTGCCATAACCTCAATCTCATGATGAAGGATCTCGGCAAGCTCTTCAAGAAGGTAGTTCAATTCCTGACATCCTGCAACATTCGGATTACTGATTTGTTTACATTTAGGACCTCGGCCTCGTGAGCGCACTGTCAAATTACTTCGGCAAGTCAAATATAGGTACCTAGGGTTGAGCACGGGTTCGGGTCAACCCGCCGGGTTTCCGGGTCGGGTCGCCCGGGTACGGGTCGCGGGTCGTTGGGCTCGCGGACCCGGAGGAACCCGCTACCCGACCCACGGGTTGGCGGGTCATAGCGGGTACCGATAATTCGCCTTTTTAGCACCATTTTGGGCTTACGTTCGACAGTATCCAGGGTGGGAGATCGCGTGGAAAAGCTGGATCTTCAATTCAACTCTTCCTGAACAGAAACCGGATGCTATGCGACTGGTTTCAAGGCCGGTGAGTGCTCACCTTGCATGTTAAGGACAAATTAATTGTACTCACCACTCAATTCGCTTGCAGAGACGGCAGAATGATGCTTTTCAGGTCATGTGGAGGCCAAAACACACTCCCAGGTATGCCCGAGATGCCCAATTCGAAGACCCGTGGTGGACCCGCGCATTTGCGGGTCGGGTTTGGACCCGTACCCGCCGGGGTACGGGTTTTGCAGGGTCCGGGTCCGGGTTGAGCGATCTCTACCCGGACCCGTACCCGTGCCCATCCCTATAGGTATGGTAGGGGACGTGACTTCATGACAACTTTGATGCATCGAACTTGCAACCCTAATAGCGAGGTCAGATATTGTTCGAAAACTCTGTTAATGCATATTTGAGCAGCTATTGGTAGCTAGAAGACATTGTATGGGTCAAAAATTTAAAAATCGTAAATCGATTTTTTGAGAGCCGATTTGGCGGGTTTGGGTCACGTGGTGGGTCACGTGTAAGCCAAACAAGCACAACTTCCAGCCCTCGACCTCGCGAACAGGACTATGGCATGCTCCAAACGTTTCAACAGCTTCATTGTGACTTCAAGAACGAGCCGTATCTGCTCGAAAAGGTGCGTGGATTAGATCACAGATTGCTGAACTACCTGCTCAATCCGCCACAGTTGCGTCGCAGATTGGCTGCAGATTATCAAGGAGGTGGGCGACGAGTGTCATTTCCTCCCACCCAGAGCTCAATCCCATTGAGTATTTTGGGGGGTGGTGCAAGAATTATTTCCACGAGCAAAGCAACGGCAAGTTCGAGCATAGGAAGCGGATTCTCCAGGAAGCACTTGACATGTGCCCACTGATATCCGTCTGTCGCTTCTTCCGACGAGTACATCAATATCTTGATATTTATCACCACGGCACAACAGGAGCTGTAGCTGAGTTTGCTGCCAAGATGTACAAGCCGCATTTTTTTTTCTCGTATTTTAAACGGGCTCAAAACACATACTTGAAAATTTTTGCACCTGCCGAGATTTGGCGGGTTGGTCACGTGACTATATACCCAAAGTCCGAAACGTGAAATTTGAATAGAAACATGTTATTTTCCTGTCGTTTGCGCCTACTTTTGGCCCAAAAATTGCAAAATTGCGACTTGACATAAAGTCGCGTCCCCTACCATACCCCTTCAGTTTTCCTCGGAAAGTCAAGTAAATTGTAGGAATAGATACATAAGAAGCTCCTTTATCGATCTCCCGGAGCAAAACTTTGAAAATATGAATTTATGTTTTTCATCTTCGGATTTGGCGTTTTTGATTGCGGATCACCCGGACCGGTGGCTGTGCCGCGCCATCAATTGCCCTGCCAGCGCGTCCCACCTCATTGCATTGTCAAGAGAGACTAGTGAATCAATCGGACTCATAACTTTTTGTCTCTCCAGAATGGGACTCGAATTTTCTACTGGAACGGTGCCTGGCAGAATGTGTACGGAACAGTACAGCGAGCTTCCCGTATGCCCGACGTCGGTGCGCCTATGTTAGTCCTATACATACAATGACAATTATCTGCTAGGGGACTGTGGTTTTGGAAATTCGTGAGGACAGCGGCAGGACTGTTAGCTTGCCGTAAGCCCTTGCGTCCAGAAATCAAGCTTCTGTGTTTACTCAAATTTCTTTCTCCTTTCTTTTCAGTGCATCCACTGTATCAAAAGTAACCTAGACAGGGTGGTCTGATTGTACTCGCGCCCAAAATACCGTAGGTCCACCACCATTCACACAAAGCTAATTCACTGCTGACTGTTACGGCATTCCTGAAGCCGAGGGCAGACACACACATTGCTGTCCTCACTCGATCGTGGGCAAGCCACATTCGCAAGATACAAGCCTTGGAAGCATTCGAATTACTTTCAAGTACCTGAAATAAAAGATCCAGGTCCAGCGACCTGAATTGAATGTTTGGCTGTCTGTGCTCAAAATGAAGGTTACTTCATTGCTCCATGAAGGTAAACTGACCAGCAAGGCCACGCAATGTTGTGGAAGCTTTCAGTGCATTAGATTGAATGAAAGCACGAGCATCAAAAGGTGTTTACATAAGAATAATGCACAACTCGGGAACGAGCCCATAGATTGTAGGGCGCACCAGCTCAATATGATGGGTATATGCGTCCCTTTCTGGGGGATAATGGCCTATGTATGTCGCAAAATTAGGAAGTCAGGGAGGCAGCCATCAAGTTGAACGAGAGCACATCAAAAAAAAGGTGTTTACATACAAATAACACCCGCCACTTCGTCTCGAAGTCCTCAGGTGAAACTGTCCGATAACATGCCCAGAAATCCTGCAGGAAGTTCTGCCAGTCACCAGCTAGGCTTCGCGACACGTTCTTGTTGACGTTCTCAAGGAGATGAGACAGACACGTGGGGGTTGCCAAATAGAAATCGGTTATATGGCAACCCCCATACTCTTGGCATGGGGGTTGCCAAATAGAATTATCCGTCCAGGACCCATGATTATACCTTTCGAGGCCAGATCCCAATCTCGGCCGATCAGCCAATTTTTGTCCGCACAGTTTTTTTGGTCCGCGCGCGGATCTAGGGTCGAAAGGCATAATCACGGGTCCTGATCGTCCCCGCCATCAACAACAGCGTTGCTGATTGCCGACGCCAACAGATTGAGAGAGGAACAGGACCCCTGATAATACCTTTCGAGGCCAGGGCCGGTGTCGGCCAAAATTTTGGAATTTTAGGTCCAAAACCTAGGTCCTGAACGGCCAAAAATGAGGCTCCAGCGCGAGAATGCCAGGTACCTCAGGACCCCCGATAATAGGTGTGAAGGCCTGGTCCGTGTCCGGACAAAAAAATTGGGTTTTGAGCCTCCAAGTTAGGCCCTGTCCGGACAAAAATTTGGGTCGGGGGCAAAACTCTCATGTCCCTGTCCGGACAAAAATCCCCGGTCTAGAAGCCATCTCAGATATACTTTCAAATGGCTTCGGTGGCTCAACAGTCTGTGTCACGACCTTGGGCGTGCTTAATTTTTTGAAACCGGTCCCAGTTCGAATCCGCTGGCCACCGTTTTATTGTCTTAGTCGGCTTGACAAGCCACAGCCACACACTTACAAGCAATTTCTTCTTTTCTTTTTCCGCCGCCCTCACACACTGTGTTGGCGGGAAGACCGAGACAAATGGTACACCCCCAATTTGGCCCAATGTTTCAGCCCCATCCCGTCGGGGATATCTTGGGAGATCTCGGTCAAGGTCTGATTAAGGTCCTGCTAGATATCACCCGACCTTTTTTGCGGAAGCTTAGTCTAAGCTTGGTAGAATATCGCAACAATACTGTCCCAACATTGAACTGAGCTTACATTTCATGGTCGTCGGAGATCTATGACCAAAACGGGCAGAGGCGCAAAAGGTAGTTGAAACAAGATTTACTACTCCTCCATCACGTCCGGCCGACTCAACTCCTCATCTTCCTCCTCTTCCTCCTCTTCCTCTGGGTCTCCCAGCTCTGGGCCCTTTGCTGCCGCTGCTTTGGCCTGTTTTTTTCTTTTCACGTGTCTCTCTTGATTTTTTAGCTGTGGCGGCGCGCTTTGCCGGCCCGGAAACGCGAAGTAGTGCAGCGAACTCGTTGCGCTGCGTGTCACGATCTGGGAAGCAGGGTATCGGAGCTGTTAAATCTCGAGGGAGAGTGTCTCTGAGGAGGTGCGCATTGTGCAATGCATGCATGTTGATGAAATAAACCTGTGTATTTGCGTGTTGAATCGCCGTCTGTGTACGACTGGTAATATTCCGCTCTTGGACGACATGTTCAAGGCCAGAAACTGCCCGGCATTTGCTTCCATGGCAGTCGTGTTGTGCGTTGAAGAAGAACAAGATGTCCTACACGCTTTATTTCAGAACAACGTTGGCAAATGATAAGAAAGAACTTGTACTGCCGGTGCGGCCAAAAAAATCTCGGGTGATGGTGAGAGTACTGGCATATTTATGCGGACATCCCGGGTAGCGGAAACATCGAACTTGCGCAAGACAACCACAGCATCCTCATATTTTGTGGGAGCGGCGCTGGGAATTAAAATAAGGCAGATCCGGCCGCTCAGAACTTCCCCGGTGTCCTGTCACGTATTCAGTTTGTGAACTAATATATGACAACTTAGAGACGAACGTTGCACTTGAAGAATACCCATGAGTCTCTTGTGCATACATCTCCTGCTTGAGAGACAACATATTTGCACGTAGTCCAGGTCTTCCCTGCCCCGATATCGAGTTCCGGTGCCCAGAGTGGGCCAAGCACATCACGCCATGGTGCAGAGACGGCTGTGCGACGTGAATCGAGTTTAATGGAACCTACATCGAGATATAAATGAGGCCGTGTCAGAGCGAAGGAATTACTACACTCACCCGACTTTGGTTTGGATTTGTCCATCCAACCGAGGCGACGTTGAAGCTCCTTGTTTTTCTGGAGGAAGGATGTTACCTCGTGGCCGGCTTGAACATAGTCCTGGGATCCCTCGGGCTTCCACCATCCACCACTAGCCTGGTGCTTAAATCGCTCCATATCTGCGAGTGTTACACCAATATCTCGACTCGGAGCTTGGTGATTTGACAGGACACTGCAAAGCCGGAATATCGCGTTCCAGCATTCAAAGCCCTCTGTGGCGTAGAGAATCGCTGGTCCAAATCGGCGAATATCGTCAGGAAGGTGCGGAAGGACATGGAGCTTGTATTTGGTGACAATCCGAGCCGGGTCGATTAATGCCCAGAGGTCCAAGACATTATCAATACATATTTGGAGATCCGCCTGGACAGAAGGGTGTTAATTAGTTACATGTTGATTGCGTGACCCACTCACAAGGTATTCTTCGAGATTTCGGATTTCCGGGTACCACAAGAGCGCTCCAAGCTCGCCGGAAGCCTTCCAAAGGTTGAAAAGATTGTTACTGCAAAGGTCGTCGTGGAGGTGAAAGATGCCGAGTTGCTGAAGAATTTTAAAATGCTTCCCAATCAGCCCGTTCTTGTACTTGACGATATATCGACCACGGACTGATGCCAGATTCAGTCCATTGGTCGACGATGACTGTAATCGAACCGCAAATTTGTCTCCCTTTGACTTATCCCATGGTGTGTTTGTTTCGTGCCAAATGTATTTATCATCTCCGAGGAGAATCGAGTGAAGAATTTCACACGGGCTGTCCCGGTGCGGATCGAGACCTGGGATGGTGTGTGATCAATTAACCGAATTTGATGAACAAAAATATATACAGCTCACCTATGACACGCAATAGAACATTGTAGTGATCCCCAGGCCGCAGTTGATGACGTTCCGCTGATTAAAACAATGAAGAACGGCATCACATTGGAAAAGGTACTCACCTGAATTCTTCGGCAATTTTGCGGCTCGGTCCTCAGGCTGCAGGATTACCCAGTTGTACAACTCCCACTGGATTAGATCGCGGATGCGAGTCTTGACTGCCTTGCGCGCGTCACCTTTGAGATTTTTATTCTTGAGCCGGGGATCCGTGTTGAAACGTCCCTTCTGAGTTTCCCGGGCTTTGACGATAAGCTTTTCAATCCAAAAGAGGGCGGTCTTGTCCTTGACACCGGTCTATGTCTGCAGCTCATCAACAGCGTCTTGAACACCGGAACAGGCAGCCCAAATTTGCTGTTTAATGACACGGACCGTTTTGGCCGGTGTACGTGGGGAGGGCTTGGCTTGGCTTGGCTTTGGCTCAAGCCAGGGCTTGGGGGAATCGGCAGTGGTACGAAGTTCATTTCGATGGCGTTTCCCAACTGATATCATTCTCAGCATCTGAATATGCCTCATTGCTTATGTGGAGTTCTGTACTGCGCTGTACATGTATCTTTGATAGTATGTCCTTATCCACTACATATTGTCTCGTTCTGTTGGGAGGATCGGTGGAGCTTGCCGGAATCGTTTAGTATGTACAGAACAAAGCGAAGAGCAGACTGTATGGGTGAATATATTTATTTTTCCACATCTATACAATCTACTGTATGTGCCACTAGGACGCAACCCCGCCATTCCAAGGGTGATGGCAAATCGGTCACAGACCGATTAAAACCGAACCTGCCGGCTGACGAAACCCTCGGCAATCTGAGGGCATTTCCAGCCAAATCGGTAGTGTTGCCGCGGTCCGGTCCGGGTCCGGTTCACACCAAAATTTTTTGAACCCCGAACTGGACTTCGGGTTCGGTTCAGGCAATATTCTGAACCTTGAACCGGACCTCAGGTTCGGCTGAACCGCGGTCCAGTTCAGGTTCAAACAAGGTTCGGACAGGTTCGAACCAATTTTTTTTTCCCACACCATGTATATCGTGAAAATACAAAAAAGTACTCAAACCGTTGCTGCCGCTGTTGTCTCGTCCTCGTTATCATCCAAGTCCTCATCAAATGCATCCAAGAAATCAATCATCCGCTTACTGGCTTTCTCCGATGCATCCATGTGCCCGTTGCGGTACGCACTTTTGAGTATCTGGAGGGCTTCGAACATTTCGGGAGACAGCCGATTGCGCCGGGGGGTGGCGGTGAGGGAGCCGTTGGAAAAGGATCGTTCGGAGGCGGTAGCAGAGCCTTGGATTGCCAGGTAGTCACGAGCCATCCGGGACAGAGTCGGATACTGCTCAGCGTGGTGCTATAGAAGCGTCAGTCACACATAAAAAAAAATTGAGAAAAACACGGACCCCCCACCAGGCAACTACGTCATCTACGGTCTCGAGTGGGGCAGATAGATAGGCTCTGAGCTCCTCCCGAGGATCCGCCTTTGCGTAGTCTGCAGCCCGTCGGTTTTTAACTGCGGCCCGCATCCATGAGTGTCCGTATTGAACGGAGCCGGCTGATGGTTCTATTGGATGTGACATGACCCCCTATCTCGTGTCGGTCTCGATATAAATACCAGAAGAGTATCTTTCCTTCCTCAATGGCTCTGCACGCATTCGATTCCCCCGAGTTTCAAACTCTTACCCAGTACCTCGGGTACACTACCCACGACAACGCGGTATGTGTATTTTTTTTTCTGGCCGAACCCTTTCGCAATACTGATTACTGTTTGATCAGGGAATCTCGACCCGCTTTTCACCTCGAACAATTCACATCAGCCGTTGGGAGCTTTTCACACCATCGGTGCTGCGCCCCCGGATGTTTGTCTTGTTGAAGCTGCTTAGGGCCGTTGACATCAAGCTCGTCGATCAACTGTACATCCTCCAGTTCGCCTGCAGCGAGAAGATATTATTCTTCATTTCCAAAGACTCAGACTCAAATCCCTGCTCTCTTGAAGTGAGTTTTTCCGAAATGTATCACATTTGGGTAACTGATCTTCCGGCAGGGCTTCATAACTACCATGACCCGTCGCCTGGCCCAGACAGCAGCTCGCGAGGCAGCGTTGTACGCGGCGCTTCCGGTTGACACATCTACTCAGGGTCGTAAGCGTGGACGCATCCATTTCAGTTGTGATAAGTGGCTCAGATGTACGGATAATTCTAATCAGCAACCCCCGTACATGGCTACGGGGGGTTGCTGGATAGCATATTGCTATTCAGCACCCCCCCGCCATCATTTGTTCTCGGCTAACCTCGGCTACGAACTGATCCGGTGATTAGGCAGCACTGCCGACGTTGATCGGGTTTGGGTAACACGGATGCGTGTACCATTAATGTCCTGTGACATAACCTTTCTGTCCTGGAGTATCCTTTTGTGTCACCTCTGACAGGCCCTCTTGTCAACCCGAGTTCCTGTTTATGTCCCCCGATCGTGACTTTTATGTCCCCCAGAATACGTATTACGGCCCCATTTCCAAACTATATCTGTCATTTTGACAACAATATTATGTCCATCAGTTATCATCTTTCGGCCCACCCATGCTCACTTTCTGGTCCTCTCACTAACAGCTTTCTGTCTTCGCGACATCACCTTGTTGTCTTGGCATCAACCCCTTTTGGTCCGGCCATCAACCCCTTTTGGTCCGGCCATCAGATCTTTTTGGTCCAGCCGTCCAACCTTTTGGGTCCAGACTTTATGTATCTCCACAACCACTGGGCCGATTTCCTTGAACTTCAGGAGGATTATGATCGTACAGATCAGTATTGTTCAGCAAAAATAGAGGAATGGTCAATATTGCAGTATTTCCTTCAATACTGTAAATACTTGAACCGAGGCAACCGGCCCATCAGACTTTTGACACATCAGCTTGTGACCTTGTAAAGGTCAAACAAGGCCAAAAAAGGCCAAAAAAGCTCGCAAGCTCGCAAGGTCACAAGCCATGTCCCGATTTTGACAAGGTCAAAATTTTGGCCAATTTTTTTTTTTGGGGGGGGGAGTGCATTGGGCTTTATCCCCCCATTTCAGTAGGGGTATTTTTTTGACTTTCTCAACTTTTTGACCTTGTGAGACCTTGTGAGCTTGTCGACAAGCTCACAAGGCCAAACAAGCCACAAGTTATTTGTGAAATGGCTGATGCCAACCCACCGTGACATGGGCAACGGGTTTGGGCAATGCAACCACCCGTATTTTTACCGTGACCATTCAAATTTCGGCAACCAACAACATTGAACCTGGCCCTAATTCTGCCTCAAAATGGGGTTTGAACAGCTCCTTATGTTGAGTGGTTCTCTCCATTTTCTCCAGATCCAGAACCACGCCATCATCTGTACAAAATTAAGCGATCCCTGAAGAACGGAGTTCAGTTGGCCGGCATCATCCCTGTTTCAAACATCCACCGCAGCATCCATCTCTTGCCCAAATTTGGCCCGGTTGCCCCGAAGGAGTGGAGCTCTAGTAATGTCCTCGAGAGATGCCCAGTATTCTTTGTAAATTCCATGATAGATAGACATGTCTACGCTACTGTATTTTAATCTTCACTTCCGCAACTGGAGACTGAGGTTTCTGTCCAGTACTGCCAGAGACCAATCATCCATTTATTTTTATTTTTCAGTACTGGTGAGATATGAATGGTAGGTTAGATTTGCCAGATTCCAACCGACATTGAATTCAGAACACGCAATGTACTTTAGGGCAGGCCAACAGGTCACGTGTTAGTTTAGGGCTGGGTTGTGTGTTCAAGTGTTTCCCGCAAAAAGGACTTCCGGGACATCAAAAGACCAACCATAGGTGCGCCAACGGTGGTTTGGGTGGGTTCTCCTCGGTTTGAAAGATGTCTCAAAACACACTCTGGTAATATTTTGGTAATGTGGTAATTCATTGGGATTACCACGATTCCCCCGAATTGGAGGCCCACCTTGGAAATTTGGCAGAAATCGGGGGAAATTACCGAGGGAGGGTTTCCCTGATGTAGCTTTGAGATAAGCTTTTGCATCGCTCCTCCAGTCAGAGAAGATGGACTTGTTGTCCAAGACAGGCATGACAAGCGCAATGGAAGACATGGTGAGGGAAATGAAGGAATGCCCAGAAATGAATGCTAGAACCACCAGAGACTGGTGGCGCCCTCAGGAGTGTGTGTGGAAAAGAAAAGGTAGGTAAGGTAACTAGCTGATTCTAATGAACACCCAGTTGTGAGGCACACAGGCCTAATCCCAGATTCAACGGATTGACTACCGTTTGTTGTCTGGTGAACTAAAGACTACCTCACAAAGAGGGATTGTCACAACAGTTGGTGTTCCTATCTACAAAAGGCCACACAACACTGAAAGGGCAGAAAACTGTCACAGAGTGGCAGAGAGGGCAGAGAGAGATAGCAGAGACTGAAGAATGAATGGAATCTCAGAATGACTGACTCTGATAGACCTAGAAGCCGGGGCCCATAACCTGTTAGAATCAGGCAAGCACAGTGGTCTGAGTCAACAGTGAGAAACTCGAATTGAAGAGAGAGACAAGACAACTAACCTGAGTCAACAGTGAGAAACTGGGGACTCAGGCTCTACACTAGGCTACTTATATACACAATGGCATAGCAACAATCAGACACCATGGAAACCATCAGGTCCATCAGGATACTGATGGATACTACAATCAGACACCATGGAAACCATCAGATCCATCAGGATACTGGTGTTTCACATGTCTAAACTAAGTGTCCATGAAACACAACAACACAAATGAGAATGCTGGAAGTCCCACACTTCAACACCAATCTCGTGGACAGAGCCACGGCGATCGAGCGAATTTGATTTGGCGGCGGGCGCACAGGTGATTTCGGTGGGAGGAGAATACAGGAAGGATCTGCAAAGACATAAGGATTTAGCAAGTCAACATAATTATTAGATGATGTGGCGCACAGTGCAGATCAGCAAATGAACCTGAATCAAGCCACGAGGCGATTTGAGAGAGAGTTCTGAGACGACATTGTACAGCGTCTTGATCTGAGTGAGTTGCGCAACTTCGAGGACATATCTATCGATCGAAGCCCATGGGAACCGGCAGCTACGGATCCCGGGTTGAAGGCTTCCGCAGTAGCGCTCCATCGGAAATGCCCAGTAGCACCAGACAGGCCCGCAGAATTTAATGCCTGGTGCAATGTGCAAGAGGGCATGGATTGTCAGAGGGCATGTTGACATCCGCACTTTAACCTTGGACTTTGACCACTGATACATGTTTTCCACTCAAATAAATACTGATTTTCGCAGGACTTTCGGGCAGAGATAATTTGAGCATTCTATGGACCCAATTACATGCTCAATGGATTTAATCGTCTTCATCAGAATCATCTGGTACCCGATCCGAAGCCAAAGCAAATCCCTCGCAACTGAGGCGAAGATTAGCACAACGAGTCACACATTCGTGCTTCTTGAGAAATGTTTCGATGCCGGCTTGGCCATGGTCACCAACCCCGCTGGAACTACAAGAATAAGAACTGAAATGAAGCTGAGTCAAAGTTGAGACAACATTTTGCGCTCTCATTTCCATCATTCTCCTTGGAATGGACCTGCTTTATCCATTAGAAAACAATGACTACTTTCCGTAATACCAATGATCTTATATTAGCATTATCTGAGCATTATTTAGTGAATTTACCGGTGTCCAGGCCAATGGCCGGGAGCTCTAGAAACCGAACCGGTGCAACAGTGTAGACGGTCATATAGTGGGAAATGTGCACAACAGTGGCCCAAGTGAAACCCCCCATCTTTTATGAATTTATTCAAACCGACGCTTTGTGCCAAATTTTATGCCAGAGCAACCCGGCCCGGTCACGCCTCCAAATAAAACTCATCGCCAATCTCATCGCATTAAGGAATGATCTGGTGAGACTTGAACCTAAAGGTTCAGCTCCCGCCTCAAAGAGGCCCAATCCAAGTCATTTAATATGTTGATCAACGGGTAAGTACTAAGTAGGCGTCATCGAGTCAGGTTCACCATCAAGTTGAACCTTCTGATGTCGCATCAACTCGCATCAATTTGGAATTGATGTCAGTTTGGTGTTCAACACTTGCTCCACAGCAGTCTCGTTACGAGTTAGAGGATCAAATATAATCATCAAATTGGTTGTAAGGGTAGTTTGTAAGCATAATTGAAGTACGAAGAGTCTCTCTTCTGGAGAACTGATCCGGCAGACAATCCGGTGCGTAGCGGATGTTACGCCTATGCTGCCAGGGCCAGTGACTGGGCAAACAAGGTTGGTTTGCATTTGACGTATCAAGAGGAGACGTGTTTACCACGATTCGGGAAGGCACCAGTAGTGAAGTAGTGGTAGGATATACACTACCGGCCTGGATGCAGCCAAGGCCGGTTCCAGCGATTTTCCCATCCTTTGCCGCCATCTCCCGCGCTCGTTTAGAGCACCTTGAAATCACACCGCGTATTTCATGTGACGAATTTATTTCTACAATGCGGCACTACCTGACAATGGTGAAAACACAGACACATCGAGAGGCACTTACCTCGATATTGCTGTCAACTCACCAACTAGCCATAGAAATTTTGCTTGGATCATGAACATCAGCAGGTGCCCGGGAAAATAGGCTGTGTAGATTTTGCAAGACAGAGATAGAAACTCCAGAACACGCGCTGATCACCTGCACTTCCCTAGATGCATTGGTTGAACTTCGCCGCGTGTTCATGGAGCAACTCTTCCTAAAATGTCCTAATCTAGAATGCCGCTTAAGGTCTATATTTGATGCTGCCATTGGCGCATCAGAGGCAGATGGCGGGATTGATGTCAATCAAAATAGGCATCACACCATCAAAATAGGCATCACTGCTATGCCTATCATACTAAAGTTGTATGTACTCGTTCTGGAGTTGTGAAGGAGTCCAGGGGCAATAATGTACACTAGCGCATGTATGATTGCAGACCAAACTTCGTGACAAGTCTTTGTCCCGATTGGAAATCACTACTGACACCCCAGTTTTTCTCGAGATACAATGTTATTGTGTGAATAGCACTAAAAAAAAGTCCTCTATGGATCCCTCGGAGCAAAACTTTGAAAAGTGGAAAAAATGTTTTTGGTCAGGAAGATTTGCGTTTTCGGTCCGGGGCAGCAGTAGCCGGTGGCTGTACCTCGCATCAATTCTTTTTCGGTTCATAGGTATGACCCTGCTCATGGGAAGCTTTCTGTCAACTTGGATTTCTTCGGAGCCAGTATTGCTTCTTCCAGAGGCCAAACAACATTGGGGAAGGTCTCATCAACTCGCGATGCCATGTTCGGCGGTCGGGGCGAGTTCAAGCAAAACAACACAATGCATCGCAAGCTGGGTTAATTTGGGATCCCAATGTCTGAGGCACACTTTGCAGAAATGGATAGCCCTGCTCAATGCGAAGCTTTCCGTCAACTTAGATTTTCTTCGGAGTCTCCTCGACCGTCACACATCACACTGGACATGGGGCGGGCCAAAATGCCCCAGGATGACGCCAAGACTTCAATGCAGGCTTCTAGCCTAAATACATTGTTTGACCGCAAAATGCGATACCCCAAAATTTCATCACTTTCCCTGGTTAATGCCTGGTATCGGGCAAATCCGCGTTGCGCGCAAATATGCCTGGAAATTACGAGCACGATCTTCTGCATCTCAAGTAGACTGTGCACCAGTGACGTAGCATGGAACAAGATGAGATTTTCCCAGGAGGAGGCGCTCATGGCCATCCACATACATTCCATTTTTCCTTCTGCCAAATCTGTAGTCAAGAGTTTTCAACCAGCGACGTGCAGTCCAGACAGAAATTATGCGCTCTTGGAGAGGAACACTTTCTCTTCCAATGTTGCTTGCATTTCTGTAGAAGCACATAATCAACATTGTGTCACTCGAAAGCGACCATCTTTTTCAGCCACAGCCTGTAGATGCAATTTAATAGCCAAGGAAAAGTCTTCATCATCAAGAAGCGAAGATGCATAACGACCAATTTTATGCAAGGGAAGTTGGCCAGTAGAAAGGTATGTGTGTAGCCAGTCTTGAATCCTGCGGGCAAGATGGCTCCCATGCCCTTGAGATTCTGCCACAATCATTGAAGTTTGTCTCCACTTGTTGAACATATAGTGGTGGACAAAGTGGTCGTAGATGCGTGCAAGTAAGATTGGGTCGTTGACAAGGCTGCCGTTGGGTCGAAGGAAATCGTAGGCCTGCCGGCAACCAGGAAACGGAACGTGTCCGATGGCGCACATCCTCATCGCCATGTTATACAGGGAATACGTACTCTGAGAAAAATCCGGTGCCCAGACGGCGATGCCGAGTTTGGCGAGATAGGAGCCGACGTGAAGAAGCGCGCTTTCTTCCAGTTTTGAAAAATGCTGACAGGATCTTGTTCTTGGTGAGAATAGCTTCTTCGACGCTGACGCCAAGCTTCAGGGAGATAAAGATCAGATTTGACCGTAACTGAACTTATGAGCATAGACTAACCTTGATGCCAGCGGGGTCAATGAGGTTGCGGCCAGATTGCCCCGTCTTCCTGAGTTCATTGATGTCCATACTTCGAATCGAAGGACAAACACTTTGACTTCCTCCGGTGTAGCAGAAGACGGGGCACAGGATGCATCCAAGCAACCCCAGATGAATCGGATGTGATAGTGAAAGCTAGTCTAGAGCAAGTGAGTGATTGTCAGACTGGGTATGGCTAAGATTGGAAGGAATAATGATACCTTGAATGTTTGAGCGTCCTTTTCTATGTCGGCCGCGAACATCTGATATTCACCGCCCCTCCTCTTCTTCGTCTGCGATGATGGACTTGGAGTGGAAGTGTTCCTGGTGATGAGCGAGGCAGGTGCTTCGAACAAGGTACAAAACTGTGTTAAGGTCGTCAATTGTGAAATACCATAGCTGTGCTCCTCCATCGCTGGTGACATGTATGTAGGTGGTGGCGCCATAGACCTCAAGTAGCGCCTTTCCGCAGAAGGGTCTAATGAGTGCATCTGCCGCGGTCCCACGACTCCTAGGAACGGAGTCCTCGGAAGGGAGTTTTTTTGTCACGTGGCGTAAATCCCAATCTTCCCTAATCTTCCGGACCAACGGGGGATCAACGATCAAGAAATATACACAGGATCCTTTTTAGGCTCATATAAGGCTGAAAGATTGATATCTGAAGAGTTCAGGTTCGCCTGACCACTGGCTGAACAACAACAACAACAACCACTACGCCCACGCCCCGCGCCCCTATTTTGTCACTCTGGCCTTCCGTGAATACTTGGTCGAAATCAAGGGGGTACGGTCCGTGAATGCCGGACCGGGTGCTGGTTGGTTGGTTGGCCGGTGCCCCCAAAAAACATTTTCGGGTACTTAAAAAATTTGGACTTGGGGCTGGCCCAGGGATGCTTTTAGTCCTTCCTAATGGTCGAATAACACATTCCCTGTGCCACAAAACTCCTGTTACCTCCTTTCCTCACCCCTTGTCCGTCTTGATTTGGTATTGTGTTTGAAAATCTCCGCCGATCACAGTTCCCGGCGTGCTCTCGTGTGAGTTTCTCAGTCATCCCGATGTTACGGTACTCATATATACTTCGCCTTGGTTACAGAGTTGAAGGGCCCGAACAGAGTGACCATTCGGATGCTCCCGACTTGAGCGATGATGATTCCTTCATGAACTTGGACTCCCCGATCCCATCGCCGAAGGCCCCCCAAGATTATGACTCTGAACTTGAATTGCCCACTGTTGAATGGCGGTCTCCCTCACCATTGGAGTATATTCCTGACTCCGATTTGCCTTCAACTCAGATTGGGCCATTGTTGCAGTCCGTCCCGGAAACTGAGGTGGGTATCACAGCTGTGTCACAGTTATAATTCCCTCATTTGAGTAGGATCTGGCCGACCACGACGAACAGGAAAATGGAAGCAGCGCCCCGGCCACTATGCCCGACGCGGTCTCCAGTGCTCCGACTTCCTCCGAGTCGGCGCCTCCGGGAATCACTGTCACTCCCAATCTGGGAGCAGAACCAACTGCGAGACGCTCCGGTCGCAAGCGCAAAGAGCGGGAGGAATTGAAGGACTTGTCAGCAGCGCTTTCGGCATGCATTTGCGGATCTTCGGCGGCTCCTCTGGATAGTTCGGAACACCCGAATGTGGTACGGTGCAGAATGAAGGCTGCAAACTGTGTGTATGATGCTGTATGGCAGGAAAATATGACAATGTCTTGGATTTATTACATTTAACATCAAACCTCTGCTGAATGAGCCGTATTCGAGTGTATTTCTCGGGTGCAACTGTCTTCGGGACGAGTTTTCGCGAACCGCCCAAGCATGCACGTGAATAATTGCCTTTTTAGGCCATCACGTGGTATGACGTGGTTGGTTGGTCGAGCCCAAGGGGTCTAAAAAACAAAAACCGGCATATGTTCCGTCATTCACAAACGTACCCCTTGGTCGAAATAGTCACCACAGTCTGGGGACTGATGTATCACTCCCCGCTAAAGTCCCAGATGCAATGTTATAATGAACAGCCTCATCAGGTTTCGGTTTGAGTCCGCGCCATCTTCGTCACTTCGTTACTTCGCTTAGGGCTGCGGAAGTTCGTGAGTTCGAATGGATTCCGTGAAAGTTTGTGACTCCAGCTAAATTTAGTAGAACTTCGTCACTTCCTCTCTACACTGTGAAAGTTCGTAACTTATGTCGCACTGACGATAATCACATGACCGCGACCATACACGTGGAAGTGCATGGCCAGCCGCAGCGTAGTGCACACTATTTTCAATTCAAGTTCAACTTTGTTTGGCATCATGACACCGTTCCCATGCTTAGAGTGTGCCCCCTCGTTTTATGACCAGGAAGGTTGAGGACACGGATAGGTTCGGACTTGTGTAGGGGTCGAGAGTGGTTCAACTTGGAGTTAAATGTCTTATAAAATAGTTGAGAGTAACGATGCAGCTTGTGAACTCGAACTAAAATCAATGGCCGAGAATAGGGTGTTTCATACATCCCAACTTGGGGCCCACTCGAGCCCCAACTCGAGATCCAACTCGGAGATCAAGTTGGGGCAGAAACCAAGTTGGGGTCCGAGTTGGATGTCAAATCGTGCATAACCCCACGAGCTGACATCCAACTTGGACCCCAACTTGATGCCCCAACTTCGTCGCCCAACTTCGCTTAATTCGGTCCTACAGTGCCGAATTTGTATTATGTAACCTAACAAACTTCTCTGCACTACGACAACCGAGTGTGCGGGCCATGCCTCCCAGAGCCAAGGACACGACAGCGCCGCCAAAGCCGCGCAAAAGTCGAGCCGCGGTCCAGACTCCCGACTCCTCTGACGTCGAAGTCGCATCGACGGGCGCCACCACCAACCAAAAAAAAAGCGCGAGACCGTTAACTGGATAAAAATCCCACTTGGACCGACGACATCATCACCTACCTCAGCGAGGACCCCGCCTTTCGAATCAAACTGTTCTCTGACTCTACCGCAGATGCCAAGCAGGATGGCCGACGGAAGCTGGTGGGCAAAGACGGCAAGCCACAGCTGTATGCTCAGCTCGCCAAACACGTCTTCGCGGACAACCCGGATGAACAAGCTCGCTATCTGAACAACCCGGCGAAGTATGCCACTTCAGTGGAAACCCGTTTGCGCAGGTAAGCCCTACGTTCTGGACCACCGCAGGGAAAAAATTCTCACCGTCTATTCAGACTCAAGAAGGAGTACAAGGGGTTGGTCGAGACGCTCGGGGCGACAGGAGCGGGACTCGAACCGGACCAAGTCCTCCCAGGGAGCAATATTGCGTCCCTACTTGGTACGTCACTGGGCATTCCACGCTCACGGTTACTGACTACCACAGATGATATACGCTCAAAGTGGCCCTGGTGGGATGATCTCCACGCGTTCTGGCGGGAGCTCCCCAACTACAATCCCATTGGTGTCCAATCCTCGGAGCCCGGTACAGACCACGCATCAGATGCCAAGGCCCTCTTCCAGCCGCCCGCGCCCACCGAGGACGAGGACGAGGACGAGGGTCGTTCCATCACATCTATAGCCGGGGACGACGACGACGACGGCGCGGATGATCAGTCACACGAGTCGGAACGCGACGAGGAGGATGATGATTTGGATGACTTTGTAAGCCATCGTATGTTGCACGTTCCCTTGATGCTGATTCAGAACACAGGTGCCAGCGCCGGCCTGCCAGCGATCTTCGTCTCCTGATCCATGCCGCCTCCCGCGATCGAGCCTGCTCCCAAGAAACAGACTGCTGTGCCAGCGCCCAAGAAAGCAAAGCCTGGCGGCGGGCGTGATCTTGGGCTCGCGAAGGCCCACGAGTCATCGTCCTCAGCGCGATCAGGGGCTGTGAAGGGGAAGAAGCCTGTCACAGCCATCGATCGGATGAACGACTTGCGCGAGACGGAATCGGCGCGTTTGGGGCAGAAGCGGGAGATGCAGCACGAGGAGGAGATGGAACGCATCAAGGTCAAGCGCTTGAAGCTCGAGGTCAAGCTCCTGCAGGCCCAGAACGAGCGCAGACGCCTTAACCAACACGCGTGGAGCACCCCGGCATCTCCTCGATCCCCACGACGTGCATGTACCCCAGCCGTGGCTTATATTCCCTGCCCGGCTTCCCCAGCTGCCGTACATGCTCCCCAGCTCCTCTCGCAGCACTCTTTCGACGAGTGCTGCCTCCTCTTCGTCGTCGGGTCTCCACGATGGTCAAGATTCATTCTCGACGGACGATTTCATGGCGCTCGCCGGGTACAGCATGCCGGAGGGTGGAGCTGGCTACGAGTTCAACACCGCTGCTAGTGGTGACTCGGAGCCGTGGCCTGTCCTTCCGCGGAACAGTGGGGACTTGTCGTGATTTCTCCATTTCTTTATTGTCTATACATATTTCATCATATTCACCGTATATTTTCATCGTCTTAAATAGATACACTCGTTATAGTATTCATATATACCGTATATTTTCATCGTCTTAAGTAGATGCACTCGTTATAGTATTCAGTATATACACTGTCGCGGATTCAGTACATCCGGTCTCTTAATACGAGAAGCGACTTTATTCCCATTCCCTCGACTCCGCTGTACCGCTGTCAAAAAGCTTCTTCTTGAGCTCTGCGCGCTTCTTGTTCCCTCGGCTCTTTCTCCTCTCAGATGATATGATCTCGACGGTGGTGGCGACAGGAACGGGATTAGCCAAGCCTTCCCTCAGTAGCTCATCCATGAAGTCGTTGTCCTCTCTCCCGGCCTCCAATCGCCCCACAAGCGTGTGAATGATGATGCAAGCCTTCACCCATGCCAGGGCACGCTCATGGTCAACGGCGTCATCAATCTGTTGCCAAAGGCCTCGAAGAGAACAGAAACGGCCTTTGATGTAGCCCATGGCATGCTCTGACTTGACGCGAACCTGGCGGTAAAAATGGAAGGTGAGTCCAAGTAGTGCTTCCGACAGTTAAGACGCACTCGTGATAAGTGATAGTTAAAAGTCTTGTTGTTCGGCTGAAGCGAGGCCGGCTTCTTGTATGGAGTAAGACACCACCAGTCTAATCCGTACGCAGAGTCAGCCCAAATCCACTCTTTGTCCTTCTTGAATAAGGTACGGTGCTGTTTAAAGGTACGGGAATCGCAAAAACTGTCGAGTCATGTGCGCTACCACAATGACCGACAACATAGTCAATAACTCGGAGATTTGGGAGTGTAATGAGCTACAGACAACAGTCAGAGATATAATTAATTGGTCCAATGTTGTACGCACCTGGACATTGAGTGAATAATTGCTTTTCCTGTCGAAATAAGCCTCGCCATGATGGCCGGGCTTCTCGAAGAGCGGTACAAGGGTTCCATCGACCATGCAAAATCCGCCGGCCCAATCCTCGCATGAGGCTGCCTCCACCCAAGCTTTAGCTTCATCTTTCTCGGCCTCTGTCGGCCAGCAGATTACCTCGTCATGGAGGGCGAGGAAAGCGATGATGACCCTGTATGTGCTCTTCACTACAAGGCCCGCACTTACACCGGCCCACTGCGCGATAGCTTCAACCGAGGCAGCATTGCCATCATGGCCGAATCGATAGAGGGCAATGGCAAGTTGGAAGTGCACGGGTGTCTGCCTGCAGAACGAGTTGTTGGCAAAGATATGGTGACCTTCGATCATCGTGACGAGCTCGTCGAATGTTTCCGGGCTGACACGAAGATTGCGCCGGAATCTCTTGGGATCATCCTGCTTGAATTCAACCAGGACGAGGTGGAGCTGCGAGGCTTTTGCTACCTTGCCGGGATTGAGAACGCGAGTGCGTGCGACGGCATTCATCATTTCTCCGTATGCGCTCATCTTTGCGGCATATACATCATCTTCATCGTCGTCCGACATTTCAGTGGGAGCGGCCGGCATAGAGTCATCAGAGGATGAGTCGGATGAGCTGGAGGAAGAGTCCGAAGACGTGGAGGACATATCAGAGATGTCCGAGTCCGAGCCGCTATCGATGGTTGTCATACGACGGTCGAAGTCCATGTCGTCCTCCAGTTCATTGAGTCGCTGTTCCTCAAAGTAATCATCCGTATCCTGCTCGGCTGACGAGTAAGTCCACGTATCAAGGACTGACGCTCGGAGATGGTAGGCATGAAAGTGATATTAATCGACAGGAGCTTACAAAGCAGCGACAATCTACACGAGGTCTGGTACAGTATCTGCATCATCCTCCGGCGATATCCCACACGTTCCGGGGCTTGCGAGGATCACCGTGGTATCAGATGGACAGTCTATCTGGAATCAAAATGAAAAGGTATCCAGAGTGCCGCAATAATATACATACATCAGAACAGCCTTGTTGCTGGGTCATTGGAGAGTCTAAGAAGCCTTCATGGTAGTCGATTATACGTGGCTGCAATGTCTGGCCCAGAGGATGAGGGCTAAGAGACCCATAGTTGCCGCGTCTTTCATAATGCCGCGGCTGATTCGGAGGTGCTGGGCTGGATGAAAAGAGCAGTGGGAGCCAAGTAGTTGTATCTTCCGATGGATTCCGTTCATGCTGAGCCCGTAGGATCTCAAGGAGTAAGAGATACAGTTCACGAAGAGCGGCGGCAGTGGAGGTAAGAGGGAAGGGCATAATTACCGCATTCGGAAGACATTTCCCACTGAGGTTCAGACACCCAACGGTTAGCGCAAGTTGGACCGAAAGTTGGAAGAAGCCAACAGGTGTTTCACACATGTGGCTCCGACTTGGACCCCAACTTGGACCCCAACTCGGTCAAGTTGGGGTCAAGTTGGACACCGAGTTGGGGTCAAGTTGGGCGCCAAGTTGGGATGTATGAAACACCCTCCCTATTCGTTAACCCCCACCGACTCCGTGAGCTGCCACGGTCACTCATTTTCCTCAGACTTCTACAGCAACAGAGCCCGCTTACGCCCGAGGCCCAAGTTCGATCTCTGACATGTCGCCTCTTGCGCACGGTGTCAAGCCGGGACTTCATTGGTCACTCGGAATCTACTGTATTTAAAAATTAAATGATCTATTCAACCTCGATGTCGTCTGGTAGAATGGCAGTCAGCATTTCAGGGTATTCATCTCGAAACTCGCTCCAGTGATTCTGAGCATATTCCACCGCACTCATATTGATGCCATCTCTCTCGATCCCCCACCCCTTCAGAGGCCCAAGCTTCAGACGCTTTGGAGGCGCATCGGACTCCAAGGACGTGGAGCCAGAACGTTTTCGAATCGGCCTCGTTGTGTGTTCGGGGGTGGTGACGGTTGGAGCTGCCAAGTTTTCAGCTCATTGTACGTCTTTAGTAAATATCCCAGTCTAGTAGTCGCACCTGGTATAGTTTCGTCTGGGATAGTCCCATTACCACCAGATGTTGATGAATTCGGGGTCAACGAACTTTGAGCCATTGAGCATTTACGACGAGAATCCTTGGTAGTGCCGTGAGCATCTGTGTGGGCATGGGCGATGTGCTCATCAATCAACAGGAGTATCTAGCGCACCGGATTTGGTAGGCTGACTCTTCCGGGCTCGGACGGCACGAACACGCCCCGAAGAATTGGACTGCATGCTGTGAGAAACCGGAAACAAAGTAAGAAAGCACCAAACCTTTGACTCCGCCCGTATCTGCTTGAGTTGGGCTTGTGCATCCGCAACGGCCTGCTCTGCAGCTTGAACTTCCTCGTCTGCAGCCCGAGCATGTTTAGCCTTCTCGGTAGTGTTCACGCGGCGTGCGTTACGACTTGAATATGTTGGATTTGGAGTGGCTGTGCATAGCTGTGCGAGCTGTTGCGAGCTCGGTCACTACCTACCGTGGATTGGGCAACCTCACTGTTGCCGTTTAAGGTTTCCTGGTAATGGTTGCACCAGAGAAATAGTATAAAAGTAGTGTACTTACAAGCATGTACACTACCGGATTACAACGAAGTTCCCCATCGTTGGCCTCTGCATCTCCTTGTGATGTTCTCCTCTGGGGCTTATTTCAACATAATCCGGTACTACCCTGGTCTGGTGGGGCAGCATTCAATACACCAGCAGCAGCCCGATCGAAGGGCTTGACCGGCGAACATCACCATCGTCGATTCCGAAGTCGCTTGTCAGAGCGCACTGGTCGAAGCCGCCCATCATGGGTGCAGAGCGGAAAAGTCCTCGCGGAATCGGGGCATGCGTAAAGTCGTCCAGGTCGGGCGCATTATCGCTATGTGAACCTGTCACGGTTGGCAGGCGTAGTTGATTGAAGAACTGCCATTGGGGGCCGAATCCCATCATTGTGATTTGAACGCATGTCGGTGGATTTAGTTTCGGAGGTTTGAGGGAGTGTGGAAACAGGGAGTGCCTAAGAGGGTGTTGAGCGCGCGAGCTCTCCACAGCTCGAGGGAGTGTGTTGGATTTGGAGTGGCTGTGCATAGCTGTGCGAGCTGTTGCGAGCTCGGTCACTACCTACCGTGGATTGGGCAACCTCACTGTTGCCGTTTAAGGTTTCCTGGTAATGGTTGCACCAGAGAAATAGTATAAAAGTAGTGCACTTACAAGCATGTACACTACCGGATTACAACGAAGTTCCCCATCGTTGGCCTCTGCATCTCCTTGTGATGTTCTCCTCTGGGGCTTATTTCAACAGAATATCGATGAGACACCTCGTTGCGAGGATTGTGCAAATTTCCGCTCTGAAGCATGACTTCGATCTCAGCCGCGCGCCGGGTATCGAGAATCTCGTATCTGAAGGCGGGTAGTGAGCGCGATATAAAGGGAAGACAATGGACTTGTGGTGCGTGCTGTATGAAGGATTCGACGAGCCCCATTCCAATTCCTGTTTGTGCATTGTTCGCCGCATGCTGGGCTTCTCCAAAATTCGTCGTGGCCTCCATATCGTGCCAAACATCGGGATTAATGTCGGACAGGCACTGAATAACGCTGGGGAGAAGCCATTCGTGCATCTCCTTGTGCTCCCACCAGCCTGTGTCGATATTCAGCGCCAAATGGAGACCAAAATAGTTAAAACAACGGAGGAGGACACCATTAGGATCAGGTAGTGTTCGGATCCATATCTTAAACTCTTCGACGTCCTCGGGAGTTTCCATATACATGAAATTGTGTATGCGATCCTGATCGTCTCGCGGAAGATGCGATACGTCGGGAATTCCGCTGAAATGAACATTAGAAAAGGTAAACTTCTATCCAGAGAACGAACCGTTTGACGTGGGAATAACAGATGCGGACATTACGCTTCACTACTCCGACAGCGTCCTTGACCTCTTCTACGACCGATGGAATGTCGATGGTAGGAAGAAGTGCGTCCGCCATTCCGAGTAAGGGAGCAGCTTCCATGTCAGCATTGATACCAAGAAGCGTCCCGCCCCGATGGAGAGCCACGAAACCAAGCTTCTGGTTCGTTAAACGCTTCACTAGCGACAAAAGCTCTTCCCAGACGAACTGGAAAGACCGGCGGTCGTGTAACTTCATCCAGACCCGCCCCAGCGTCACCTCTGGAAAATATGAGGATAAAAAAGTATGAGAGGGGTCGGTTTGAAAGAGGAAATACCCTTGTTTATACCCGGCATCCACCCATTGATCTCATATAGATTCGTCTTTCCCGCAACGGGTTTGAATGTGGTATCGCAATCGAGAGTTCGGACTTTGTGGATGTGGTTGATAAGGCCATGCTTTATGCCGAAAATTGCGGTGCGCCCTTCACGCTCAGAAACATGGATGTATCGATCTTCATCCGGGCGGGCCTTCTGTTCTGAAATGTAGGTCTCAATCGCTGCGAAGGTATCAGTACCGATCCGGTTCGTGGAGGACGAATGTGAAAGTACTCTGATTCTCGTGCCTTGTTTGATTCCCGGGTTCACTCTTGACTTCGTTGATAAGCTTTATCTTCGTGTCGCGGCTCACAAGGCCTAGGTGATAGAGCGATGGGGTCAATCCGCCGAGGATCTCCTTCGTCGAGAGGGCTGTCAAATATAGTTCAGTCACCATTCGATGCCAGGAACGCCACCAAGAGATAGCTCGAACCTTTTTCGACCTTCGCAACAGTCGCTCCCAGTCCTAACTTCCGAACACACTGTTTATACTTCTCCGCAACAGCATGAGGGACCTTCAGAAGCGGGGGAACAGGATGGCGATGCGGGTGCTTGTGATCGGGAATGACAATGCACATCCGCGCAAGCTCGGGGCGCTTGTCCTCGTGGGGAATAAATACGAACAACCCCGCCTCGCAAGGTAGATGGATAACCTTGGCTTCGAATGGACGCCCCTCCTTGAGGTGATTGAAGGCTACGAAGATTCTGTTAGAACGGTATGGTTCATCGTGGGAAGTAAACGACTTACGGCAGACATTCTTACCTTTCTTCCCCTGGCGCGAAGAGGAGACTTTGCAACACTCATTCTCCTGATCCTCGTCGTCGACAATCTTCTCACCGTTCGCTCCCTTCAAGAAGAGCTCCTGGTCGATATGGTCAGGTATTTCCAAAGTGCGATGGCCGGTTGGACACGGAATCATATCTCGGTGGGAGCAGACAAGTATATAGTCTTTGTTTCGACGGCGCTGGGGATGATTTAGACAGTTTCAAGAGAGGTGAACAGATGTCGTCACCTGTGCTAGTTTCTTCGGTACAGCTTTGCCACCGCTACAAACTCGGTTAGTCGTGGAGTCGACTGCTCCGCATCGCCAATCGGATATCGATTTTATAAATCTGTGATACTTCTCAGTTCTGGTCGTCTTTCGGAAGTGAAAACGGAACGTACGAGAGAACCTGTCCCATGCGGCTACTGTCCTGGATCTCTCGCGTGCGCAACTGAGCTTCAACTAGCCGATCTCTCGAGTTCGGATCAAGCTCGCGTCGTTCGACGTTGGTGAACTCAGATGCAAGTGATTCGCAAGAATAAGCTCCGCAGCATTTAGGCTTGGAACGGCGGCAGGCGATACGTACTTCTGGGTCAGCGCAGCCGAAAAAAATCCCCGGGACATAGGCATCAACTTTCGAACGACCGCCGGTGGATCCGCCCCAGGAGTGAACATCCTTCAGAATTTGTCAGTTAAAAATTTATTGAAACGCGGTGAAAAACGTACCTGGTCTTTTAGTAGCGCATCAACGGTGGTATCTGGATCAAGATTCGGAATATGGGTGACATTGATCAAGAACGCAGTTGCCTCTCGTGGAACGGGGAACTGGGATGGTAGACCCGTTACACGCTCGACGTGGGAGACTTTGGTACGGTCCGAGACTTTGATTGCCTCGGGGAAATGGCAGACTTCCGAGGAAACACCCTCATCTAGCCAGCGCGTCGACGATTTTTGCCATTGCCATCCAAGAAAATTCTGAGCTTCGGAATTGGAGATCTCATACTGCGTCAAGTCAACTGTAGGGGAGCCTGTTTTCGGAATCATCACTCAGAACAGACGTTGAGAACCAGGTTTCACCGACTTACTGGAACTGGAAACAGGCAAGTCATCTGACCCCCAGAGATGTAGAGGCGGTGAATCAACTGCCGCGGAGACACCTCCTAGTGCAAGCGAGGGATCAGCCGTCGCCAATAACGCCTCCAACTCGGGAGGAAGGATCGCCAAATAGTCCGAAGATGACGGCAGAGACATATATTCATTTCGGAGCTCCCGACAGTTCTCACCACTCCAGCCCGAATTCCAGTTCGCGGAATCACTCTCATGCCCAAACAGAGAACCGAGATCACACGAAGCATGCGAAAACCCGTCGAAAAAAGGTAGCTCATTCGTTAAACCCATCTCTAAGCCAAACGTAATGGGAGTAGTATCCGGGACAAGAGGGGCTGGGGTATTGCATGTAGACCTGTTCCACTGCAGTTGATTGGTATTTTCGTCGAAGAAACTGCCAGTGTCGGTTGGGCTAAGACAAAGGATATCAGCGTGCAGTCTGTCCAATGTTCTCAACGTACTCAGATTGTGTCTGCATCCAGTCATCACTTCCAGAGCACCACGCGTTATCCGAAAACGCGTCGTAGTCCATAACGGGCGGGCACGCGACTGCGAATCGCCGGCAGCGGAGCTCAGTGTGGATGGTGGTAACAAAGAACGGGGATTCTGTTCCCGGTGTTCCGTAATTCCGGGGATCAAACAATACCGCTTACCGCAGAAGTGACGAGCTTTCACCAGAATTTAATCGAGGTGACGAGCTTTCACCAGAATTTAGTCGAGGCGACGAGCTTTCCCTAGATATTCGTCGAAATGACGAACTTTCACGCTTTCCCATCAAACTCACGAACTTTCTCGTTCCTAAGCGAAGTAACGAAGTGACGAAGGTGGGTACTACTCTTTCGGTTTTGATACTTCAGTTTAGAGGTTCGTCCAAATGCAGTAGACACCCGGCACGCCACTAGCGTAGGAGTCGCCGTCGTACAGCACAATGAGCACATGTATGCTCCTGTTTGCCAAAACCATTATTGGATCATCCGCATTTAGATGACGACGTCAAGCATTGCTCGACGTCGTCGGCGACGATGAGCTCAAAAAGGTACATAAAATACACAAAAAAAAATGTAATACACCAAGAAATACACTGCCTACACCGTCGTGAACGAGTATGAAGAGGTCCGAGGCCACTCTCTGACCGAATCAAAATCACTGGAGTTTGTGAAGGACATGTTCGAGGGCATCCAGCAGGGACTCAAGGACACTGATTCGATGGTCGCTGTCCACGACTCTAACTCGGATGTCATTGTCCATGACTCAAACTCGGATGTGGGCACAATCATTGTTTCTGACTCGGACAATGATAACCTCCTGGACTTGCAATACCCACCATCGCTGCCATCGGTCATGCCCCCGATCACTTTGGACCTCTGTGTCGATGTCGCAGTTGCGTTCTGGGCCCACGAGGTATGTGGAACAATGTGATTTGCAATATTCCGTCCACTGAGCACGGTGAAATAACTTGGTCCGCGACCTTTCCTAATAAAAGTTTGGTTCCGTCCAGCCCTGGCGGAACCCCGTTCCATGCGTCTTGGAGATGTGGTGCTGGAAGACTTCAAGGCTTACCTGAGGGTGCCATGCTCTTGGTCCGAAAAAATCAGTATCTTTGGTCGGGACAAGGTCTTGTATTTCCGAACTCATGGAACCGATGTCGCATTGCCATCGCACTATGTTGACCTCCTCCCCTGATATCCAATATCTAATATGTTTTCACTGACACACTTACCGCTTTTATTACTTTATTCTTCACCGAATTATTGCTCTATTCTTTACCTACCTCCTAGATCTATCTCAAAAGGGCACAACAGCAACTTTACTGGCCCCAATATACCAGATCTTTGATCGTAGATCCACCCTTTGGACCACAATCTTATGTTATGATCCAGCGCGACTCGGAACAATTTTGGGAATTTCTCTGATTGAAAGTATTGGGGCCCGCGTAGTAAGCGTCAAAATAGGCCTGACAACCATCTATCAGTCCCTGAGACGACCCTGGCCCGGCAAAAAAATGTACCAGATGTGCAGGTGGCCACGCGGAAGCGAGCACATCGAATGAGTTTGAATGTGACATGTGTACACTCTTATATTCTTGTGGTACTGCCGGAACAGCCATCATTCCCCCACCTTGTTCTCTCCTCCGCCTCGACAGCTCGTCCTGTCCCATGTCCGACTCAAGGAAAGCCAGAAGAAAGCGAAAGGCTGATCAACTTGCAGACACCCTACTATCAGCAACTGCCTACCGGGCCACACTAGGTAGTGGGCCACTTGCATAATACAATGTGTTGTGATGTACAATCCAGAGATTTGGTGACTATGGGATGGAATACGACCTATGAGGACACTGTATGTCAAATTACATCTCCCCCTCTAACTAGAGGGTTATATTGGGCTATATAGGTGTATCTGCTTTGCCTTTTGCTTCCCCCATGTCCTTTGCAGCATATACGACTCCCCACCCGCATACACGGTTTTCTGCCGAATACTTTGCCAGCATAACAGTTGCTGGCGCCACCGACATCATTCGAAACAATCAGCTTCCTCGTATCCTGCCTAAAAACAGGTGCGGAAGGACAAATTGAAGAAAGCAGCTTCTTCCGTTTCGGGATCGACTCCCACAGTTGAGACCTCCTCCACGTCTGGTCCATCGGTCGGCCTTGCTGATGGAGCATCGTTCAGGGCATCATCGGACGTCACTAGCCACTTACAGGAGGTCATGGGTGTATACATTTCCTGTCGACAACAGGATACTCTACCAATTCTACCAGTAACTGCCGATGAGATCATACAGGAATATACCCTGAACACGGAACAAGCCCAGGCATTCAAAATAATTGCAGAGCACAGCTTACAGAGGCAAGACTCGCCTCTGCGGATGTTTCTTGGTGGTCCTGGTGGGACGGGCAAGTCCCGGGCAATCAATGGATTAACCGATTTCTTCACTAGAAGGGTCAAGAGCGACGATTCAGATTAGCTTCCTACACAGGTGTTGCCGCTCGCAATATTGCCGGCATGACTTTGCATGCAGCATTGAACCTGGGCCAATTATCTAGGATGAGTAGCAAGGCGAAGCGTGATTTGATGGCCATGGGGGAGGGTGTTGACTTTCTGTTCATAGATGAGGTTTCCATGATCGGTTGCGGCCTTCTCTCTGATATAAGTGAAGCCCTGAGCATTGCTAAAGGAAATACTGACTCCTTTGGAGGTATCAATGTTATATTCGCAGGTGATTTCTCTCAGTTGCCTCCTGTTGGTACAAAGTCACCGCTTGCTCTCGTTCGATGACCGACTTGACCCGAGGGATGGTAGCGTCGCCGAAGTCTTCGCGACACGTTCAAGCCTGATTCGAACAGGCATCTTCTGCATACAAAGCGAAGGAATCCAAATTGCGCAGAGGCGCGCCGCTCCGCCATTGAACCAATGTTCCCTCTACATCTGAACTTAGATTTATTGTTTGAAACTTGCCGGTGACAATAGGCTCTGGAATTTATTAAGGGGCATTCAAGTTGTCGTGTTCCCTCCCAAAGGCCTAGAAATCTTCAAAATGCCATTTACGCGGACATTTGGATGGTTCGACGTCCTCAGGCTAGGACTCTGCGTCTGGCAGCGGCCATCCCCTGCGGAATTTTAAGTCAAATTGTACGCGCCCTGATGCCCTCCCTGCTGTGTCACCCAACGCGGCCCAAGATGTCGCTGACTCGGTCCGGAGTGCTGGTTTCGATCCGCCCCCTGCCCAGGCCTGACCACATTCCGTGCTTCGTGGGCCCGCATTTCGCGCGAGGAGCTTTCCAGGCCTTTCTTTGCCTGCCACAAAGGGAAGGTGTCGCACCGGCAGCTCGACACTGCCGCAGGGATTATGTAAGGTAAGCCTCAATTTATCAACGTAGCACCCGTGCTGCGAGTCTGTTACGACTCTGCGTCCCCCCCTACCCTCCTTCGCACCCGGATATTACTTCACCATTATCCCTCCTGCTTTGTTTCGAGATTGTAATTTCCTCAGCTATCGAAAGCCACTTTCTTCTGGGCTATCGAAAGCCACCTTTTTCTTGGCTATCGAAAGCCACCTTCTTCTTGGCTATCGAAAGCGACGTTACTCTGAGCTATCGAGAGCCACTGTTCTCCGGGCTATCGAAAGTCACCTTTTTCTCGGCTATCAAAAGCCGTTTTTTCGCGGGCTATCGAAAGCCACATTTGTCTCGGCTATCGAGAGCCAGTTTTTCTTATCCAGACCCCATTCCCCCTGTGCCATCAAACGCCGGGCTTTCAGGGATCGGACCATTTCCATTCAGAGCGCTTGTGACGCCGTAAGACCACATTCCCCCCGTGCCATCGAACGCCGGGTTTCAGGAATGAGGTCGCTCGTTTCTTTGCGAGTGCCCGTGACACTCTAATATTCATCCCTCGTGCTATCGAACACCGGGGGAACTTCTCATTCATGATTCCATAAGCCCTCGTTCCAGCGAACACCGGGTTTTGGAAGGATGAGGTTTCTCCTTCCATTCAAGTCGCCTGTGTCTTTTGCTTCCAAGGGACATTCAGATTCAGCGCCGCCAAACACCGGTTTCTTGGGTATTTGCTTGGTCCATTCGGCCGGACACAACCTGTTTACCGCGTCGCTTCCGGTGCTGTCGAAGGCCAACCCGTATTTGCGGTTACCGCTGTTCCAAGGACGCTAGAACCGCCGCGCTACCGGAGGGAGCCTCTCCGGGGCCAATGTCGCTCCGACTTCAACAATTCCCGTCCACCTCCCATGTTAGCAATCCCGACGGCAGCGTTCGGGCGGGGCTTATTTTTTGCTGAACACGTTCGAACCTCGAAAATTTCGAGTTGTTTTCACAATCTCGGTCTTGGGCACTCAGTGGATTGAGCACTCTTCCTTTTGCTGATGTCCTTGTGTCTTGTCCTTATGTTGGGCATCAGTGAGTACAATCCAACAACAATTGTTGTTGCAGTCAAGTGGTGTGCAAGCCAAATGTGGAATACACAACTCCCAGTGAGAACAGCCATATAAAGACTAACCCGAGTTCATAACCACTGCACATATTCACGGAAACTGAGAAAATGCCGATTAGAGTTTGACGGTTCCTCCTTGTCTTGCTATCTATGTTGTTTCCTCAGACTCAAAAATCCAGTGCTGCTCTCATTAACTCTCCAGAGTTCTGAAGCATGGGAAAGAGTCCTGATTGAAATATTCTAACAGCTTGAACAAGACCGCCCTCCAGTTCCCGGGTGGTTCTTTGATGGTCCCACGAGCGTGGCGTCGAAGTCCTTTTGCCACGATGGCGGGCCGACCCGACCCGGAAACCCACTGGGTTGACCCGTACCCGTGACCATCCCTAAAAGGGAGATAAGTCGTCGTGCCCTGCTCTCGAGGAAGTTAAGACTGCTCTCACAGCCCGCGGAATATGGTAGGGGACACGACTTCATGTCAAGTCGCAATTTTGCAAATTTTGGGCCAAAAGTAGGCGCAAACGACAGGAAAATAACATGTTTCTATTCAAATTTCACGTTTCGGACTTTCGGTATATAGTCACGTGACCAACCCGCCAAATCTCGGCAGGTGCAAAATTTTTCAAGTATGTGTTTTGAGCCCGTTTAAAATACGAGAAAAAAAAAATGCGGCTGCTCGGCGGGCTCAATATCCCGGGAGGTAACTCCTCGGTGCTTTTTGTACATCTTGGCAGCAAACTCAGCTACAGCTCCTGTTGTGCCGTGGTGATAAATATCAAGATATTGATGTACTCGTCGGAAGAAGCGACAGATGGATATCAGTGGGCACATGTCAAGTGCTTCCTGGAGAATCCGCTTCCTATGCTCGAACTTGCCGTTGCTTTGCTCGTGGAAATAATTCTTGCACCACCCCCCAAAATACTCAATGGGATTGAGCTCTGGGTGGGAGGAAATGACACTCGTCGCCCACCTCCTTGATAATCTGCAGCCAATCTGCGGCGCAACTGTGGCGGATTAAGCAGGTAGTTCAGCAATCTGTGATCTAATCCACGCACCTTTTCGAGCAGATACGGCTCGTTCTTGAAGTCACAATGAAGCTGTTGAAACGTTTGGGGCGTGCCATAGTCCTGTTCGCGAGGTCGAGGGCTGGAAGTTGTGCTTGTTTGGCTTACACGTGACCCACCACGTGACCCAAACCCGCCAAATCGGCTCTCAAAACAATCGATTTACGATTTTAAATTTTTGACCCATACAATGTCTTCTAGCTACCAATAGCTGCTCAAATATGCATTAACAGAGTTTTCGAACAATATCTGACCTCACTATTAGGGTTGCAAGTTCGATGCATCAAAGTTGTCACGAAGTCACGTCCCCTACCATACTCGTCACGGATTTGTACTCCCTCCCCACTGGTTCTTACATCGGACTCGCCAATCACCGTCATGTCGACGACATCCTTGCCGCCGGTGCCATATCCGCCCCTGCCCTCTCGCCTAACCCAATCCCCGTGATGCGATGCCGCCAGATTGAGATCGAGCACTGCTTCGAACTCGTCGTGTCCGGCCTCTCTGAGGGAGAAGGTGTGCAGTCTTCGCTGTGCCGCTGGCTTACTTCGACGTCGCCGTCTGAAAACGCGCACAAAAGGCGCAAATCATCCAACGTTAGGGATGACGACTCGCTGATGACGGACAAACCTGCCGTCGTTTCCGTGCGTGTTTTCCTCCCGTTGAAAACTCCCAAACTAATCGCGGCTCGGGATGCCTCTTCAGAACAATCGATGAAGTGCGCTGAAATGAAGCGGGTTTCGTCGCTTGTCTTTCCCTTAAGGGTTTTTCATGGTGTATTGAGCTTTGCGGGTGTTGATGTGTCGCCGAGATGTGATGAACGAGTGCTACCGAGTCGCAAAAAATCTGTTTATTCTTTAGATACACAATACAAACTGACCACTATTTCGGCCCCTTGAAAAGTGAGACCATGCATTTGAACATGAGTTTAGGCACATCAGGAAATATATTAACCACAGGCGAAAGCAGTCAAGGGATATGTGGGTAGGGATGGACACGGGTACGGGTTCGGGTATAAATCAGTCAACCCGGTGGAGACCACGCGGGATCTCTGGGGCCGGAGAGGAGCCAACGGGGCTCGCAGCGGGTGGGTGCAAGCGGAGAAAAACCCAATGTATGACTAAGCTACGACAGGAGAACCTAATACGACCAAACCAAAGCCCGACACGCTCGGCCACACCACAGTCACCCCCCTCCAAAAAGCGTCCGAGGGAAGTGAGGACAGGCGCGACCCCGCGCCATCAAGCTAACCAAAAGAATCCCGCAAAGAATAGTCAACAAACGCGTTCGCAAAATCCGCAATCACTGGATTCAGGAAATCCGCGAAGACAGGCTCGAGTGCGACAATCTCGACCAGCATGCACAGGAAAACAAGCTGATCCCCGGGGAGTTCCACGGGACCAACGAAACCCGGACGGCAGATACATGTTAAACCCGGAACATGCACCCGGAAACCCGGATTACCGTAGACTCCAGCTTCTATCGCAGATGGGTCCAGCATGGGACCACCCCCACGTGGTAGCCAGCTTTTGGCGCAGATGGTTCACAGCTCGGCCGGCTCAGCTTGTAGGCTCGTGACCAACCGCTCGCCATCACGTGGCTACGCTTTTCACGGTTGGCGAAGCGGCTGGGATCTTTGGTCGCCGTTTTGGGTGGACCCGCCAAATGACTGGGAATTTTTTCGTCGTTTACCTCCAAAAAAAGTGTAAAAAGTCGTCTAGTGAAACATGAATATTTTTCAATTCTAAGATGAATGAGCCCAACATGTTTTTCTAGCTGGGTGGAAGGTGCTTGACATCGTCTGCGCACGGACCAGTAGACGACGTCGAGCACTTTCATATGACCGCGAAAAAAAAAATTGTCTTATTCGGCTTAGAATTCAAAAATATACAACTTTCTCTATACGACTTTTTACACTTTTTTTGGAGGTAAACGACGAAAAAATTCTAAGTGTCGCCACTCATTTGGCGGGTCCACCCAAAATCACGACCAGAAGCACCTATATAGCCCAATATAACCCTCTAGTTAGAGGGGAGATGTATTGGGTCTCCCCCTCTAACTAGAGGTGCTTTAAGTAATACAGAGTGCACCCAATAAATACCCAAATAGCTACCGTTAAATAGTGCGGTATTAGCGATAATTATCGCTATTATCGTTATTAGAGGGCGGGGCACCCGCCCTCCATCAATCCCATGGTCGTCGCCATCAAAGATGGGCGGCGACGTCGCTAAGCGCCCTTTCCGCGCCGTCCCATCAGTCCCATCAAAAGGCCCGCCGCCCCCGCCCAACTCGTCCGTTCCGGGCCCAATAATGCCCGTAAAATCACGAAAAAAGGGGCTACATCTCCCCCTCTAACCAGAGGGTTATATTAGGCTATATAGTGAAAATACAGGTAGAAAGTATGGTAGGAAGCAATACAAATATAATATACAAGCTCTAAATGTTCTCAGTGTCCTCGTCGACGTCGTCGACATCGCGCGTGATTCGCACGATGTTCATGAAGGCCGCCGACAGGCCGAAGTCGTCCTCATCGCCCGCGTACGCGTCCTCGTCGTCTCCGTTGTCGCTCCACTCAGGCTCCTGAGGCGGCAGCGGGCGCAGAGTGGACGGCGGCGTCAGGCGAGTTTCGCGGAAGGTGTCGCGGGCCGCTGGGGATACGTCGAGCATCTCCATATCTCCTTCCTCCCTCGCGACGGTTACGTGGCGCTCCCTGCACAAGCTGACCCCGGGGACGATGCAGGCGGTGAAACCCGGCTCTTTGCTGAGTTTGACGAGCCGGGACATGTGCAGCGCGGTGAAGCGCCCGCGCTCCATGCGAAGCAGGCCCACTTGATGGGCGATCCCCTGCCTCCCTTCCTCACTCAGGCGCAGCTCTTCACGGATGAGGAAGGCGTCCTCGTCGACCATGTGCGTGACGAACCGGGGGATCTCGAGGTTCAGCCGTTGGATCTCCTCGTCGGCGCGCAGCAGCTTGAAGTGCTGGTCCATGGCGACTCGACCCGATGGCAGAGCCCACGGCTCCTCCCGGATATCCTCCCTCCCCTCGCGCAGGAGGTCGAAGTCCGACAGGAACGCGAACTCCACCACCTGCTCCCAATTGAGGGAGGGCTTCTGCGGCGTCATCGCCTCGGCGGCGTCGTTGTACTTGATGATCGCGGCTTTGACAGCCTTCGAGCGCGCTTGCAGCGCTTTGGCGATATGCTTGCGGAGCTTGTACCCTGCGCAGCAAACGGGTGAGGCCTCAATCATCAAGCAGCGGTGGTGACTTACCTGTGCCGGACATATTCACCTTGCCCAGCTCAAACATTCGCGCGATGATCAACCCCTCGAGGCGGTCGAGGGCGCGCTGGTAGCGGCGCCTGCTGACCATCGCCGCGGTGGTGACCCACTTCTCATCCCCGCTGACCCAACGCTTCGTCCCCAGCCGCAGCTCCAAGTCGTGCACCGCGGCAAGTGCCTTCGTATGGACCTCGAGGGCATGTCGACGCTGCGTCTCGATATGCCGCGTCGACTTGACTGCCGCGGCGTAGGCGGCATCCCCCTCAACGGGCACAAAGGGCAACGCGACCCCGAGCGCGACCGACACGCGCTCTCTAAGGTAAGGGATATAAATCAGATGGCACGCAGATGAAAAGAAATTGCAGGGACTTACTCGACGTCCTGGAGGTTTACCAACTTTTGGTAATACTCCATCTCCATCGTCTCCTGCAACGGCTCCTTTGAAAGCGTGCGCAGGTGGGCCTTTTCCTTCTCCAGCCACTCCTCGAACACCCTGCGAGACGCGACGCCAAGCCGACCCATCGTATCTCGCAGAGCCGGCATGGTCTGTCTGATCTTCAACGCGCGGCGGTACTTGTTGCAGATGACGAGGGCTAGGAGCAAGGGTCAGCATGCAGCAGATTGCAAAAGGTGAGCGACTTACAAAGGCCTTGATAAGTATCGAAGACATCCGTGTGCTTCAGATACGTCGTAATCGCCTGCTGTCGATGGAAAGCCGTCGCATAGCGTGTGGTGGCGGCCAGGGCGTTGGACTTGGAGAAGAAGGACTCACAGCCTTCCAGATCCTCCAAGCCCATGCCCATCACGTAGGTGGCGAGGTGGGTCAGCTGGCAACGGCGGTTGTGCGCGTGGCCGTGGAAGATGCCGACGAGGGATCTGAAGTGGTTGTCGCGGGCGAGCTTGGAGAGCAGTGGGTGCGCCTTCACCATCTTGCCGAACTTGCACCCAATGTCGTACCCCAGGCCGAGTCGGCCTAGGACACGCAGCAGGTGGGCAGTGATGGCGTACCCATATTTCCCGCTAAAGAGTACGCGGCGTCAGTACAACCTGTGAAAAAAAGCTGCAAACACTTACAGCTCCCCACTCTTGATCATATCCACGACGATGAGCACAAACCCATGCCGGCAGAGCGCAGGGAAGAACCCCGTCTCGTCGTACATGCCCCACGCGCGCGCCGTCACGTCCTCCTTCATGTTCTGCCACCGCTCCGTACACCCGTCGTTGTCCTCGTCGTGCTCGGCGTCGGGGATCGCGCCCTTCATCAGATCGTCGAGGCCCTCCCTCGCCCAATTATCGACCTCCTCCCGCGACAAGTAGTAGTCGCCCGGTGCCGCGCGCCTATCGAGGCGCTCCTTGGAGGCGCCGGGCACAGCAGTCCCATCCTCGCGCACGTCCTCCCGCTCGCGCAGCTCAAACCGTTTGAGCGAGTTATTGCCGTCGATAGTGGCCAGGAAGGGCAGCTCCAGCATGGGCTCGCCCTCGAGTTTGTACAGACACGCGGGACAAGCGTTCTTGAGGCGCCAGTCCGGGGCATCGCGTCCCAGAGCGACTTGCACCCGCCTGTCTACGACGGCGCGGATCGCGAGGTAGACATCGAACGCCACCGAGAACTGCGCCGCGAGCCAAGGGCGAGGTGCGACGCCGTGGATATCGCAGAGGGCGCGGATGAAGGGCTGGATGCCGAGCCGGGGACAGCGCAGGTGCGCGACGCGATAGACCTCGAGGGCGCGCACGGTGATCACCACAGTGGGGAAGTGCGGCGCCACAGGCATCAGGCCCTGCCGTACGAACGCAGAGGCGACGAGATGGTCCCCTCTGATGATGGGGACGTCTTGATAGTACGCAGCTAGAAAACAAACCTGTTAATACAAGTATCTGCGGAATCATAATGCAGCCACGTACAAAACATGTCCACCACGAGCACATTCCGCGTCTCTTCAACAACGGCACCTTCGGGCTGGGTGTAGGTCGCCCCAAGGCCATCCTCCGCAGTTGCAGCTCCCCAGTCGACGTAGGAATCGGCCATGCGCCCCAGCTGAGCTGCGAACGCGTCGACCAAAATCTGCGTACGATCCCTTCGTGTGCGCGTGTCTCGATATCGCGCGAAAAGCTTGCTGTTGAGGGGGGATGTCAGTGAAACACTCCAAAACCCAGAAACGCAAATGCTCGTACTGGTGATGCTCGCGCAGCTGCTCGAGCAGTGTTTGATCGGCGCGGTGTATGTCGTCGTCGGTCATGGCCTCGCCTGCGTGGCTGATGTCAGCGGCGGTGCGTCCATGCAGTACGTCGTCCTCGTATGCGGCGTCACGGTCATCGTCGTCGAATGCGTCTGGAATATCGCGCATGGCATCGTACTCGCGGCGTTGCTGCCGAGTCATGTCTGGGGCAGTAAAGGTCAGCGTAGGTAGGGACAGGAAAAATAAATCAAGAAAAAAACATACGTTCAAGGCGCTCGGCCTCCTTGGCTGCGTCCGACTCTTTGAGGAGCAGAAGCTGCGCGGGCGTGAGCGTCGCCCTCGTCTTAACCGCCCGACCAGACGCGTTTCGTTGGGAGCTGCTGATTTGGACGTGTGAGGAGGAGGATGTTGCCTAGTTGCGGTTCTGCGCACGCCGCACTGCACTGAGAGTAGGCGCCATTTTTGAAGCTTGAAGCTCGAAGGTGCACGGTGTTTGGTATGGTGCGCATCACCTAGCTGCCGCCACCAAAATTTAGTGGCCAAATTGGCCGGAGAAAAAAATTTCAATTAAGTGTACCTCTGAGTGGATTCCGGAGCCTACTTTGTACATTATATTCACCCTCGGCGGTCCGCAACAGCGTGTTTACAGCGTGTATCGTTTGATCTGATGGCGGCAAACGATAATCAAATCTCGATTAGATTAATTCCGCTTACTGTAAACATCGACGCTTTGCTTGTCAGCCGCATGAATCTCAACCCTGGAGGGAAACAAGCACACATGTGCAATGGTTGGTGGATGGATGGCAGTGTTCGCAAGGTCTAGAAGATGGATTATGCTGCAGATCATCCAGGATTTCCAGGCGAGCCAAAGGGGATGAACACAATTCTAGAAGAACGTGGCCTTTGGCCCTCGGGAAGATTCGTGAAGGAGTGCAATAAAGGGCTGCACACTGCGGCCCGTGATTGAGGCTGTTGGAATTGCAGCCTGACATCCTCGAGCAACAGTCAATGGTGGCAGAAAAAATCGAAGCAGCAGGTCATCTACCCCCAAATATCACTGCGAGTTGAACTTTATCGAGTTCTTCTGGGGCGCCATCAAGAAATACCTCCGTGACCACTGTGACTACAGTTACGAGGGGTTGAAAACAAACATGCCGGCTGCACTTCCCTCCGTTCAACTCTCCGTGATTCGCAAATGGGAGCATCACATGATTCGTTGGATGGAGCTTATCGCAATAACTTGGGGCCGAAAGAGGCTCAACGGGTGGTTCGTGCCTTCAGTTCGACTAAATACACCTCCCACCGTCGTGTTTTCGAGCGCGCTGCATGGCAGTTCGACCAGTAGAACTCTCCTGTAATTTAGCGTCATTTTAAGCCTACTTACGACTCTGACGACCGATTTTTGAATATATTCGAGAATGTGGCCAAATTGGGTCTGGAAGAAATTTCGAGCTCACTCAGTTTTGATCCAATCGAAAATCCCTCTAGCAGTTATCTTCCTACACTCAAAAGGAACACTTCTACTAGACGGATAAGAAATATATGTTTTTTTGAGCCCGGAAATTTTCAAGCACGTGGTGGTGCAGCTAGGTGATGCGCACCATACACGGCGCACGTGATCGTACAGCCTTGTCACCTTGCGTCACGTAGTGTCACTGACCACGCCCACACCTCTTCAAGACTCTCTTCCCTCGGTAAGTTTTTCTTTCTCGTGCTTTTTCTGGCACTTGGGCGGCCGGCTTGCGCAGGTGACTCGCACCAGGGACTACCGCAGCAAGCTAGCTGCAAAAGTGTCAGAAAAAGAAGTCGCGCCACTTCACTTACTGACCCGTTTTTCTTGCAGATCTGCGCGATGCTCTGGGTTCCTGAAGCGCGTCAGGTACGTCTGCCACCACCTCGTCTCCTCCTAGACTAACGAGGCACAAGACGCGTCGCGGAACCGTATTCTCGCCCTTCCGCGTGCGTGACTTCGATTTCGCGCCGCTTCTCGCGAAATCCGTGTCAAAAGAGCACGAGGGCCAAGAAGACCACGAGGACCGCGACGAAATCGACGCGCCTGAGGAGGCCCCCGCTCCCTCGCAAGAACCCACCGACGCCCTCAACGACGTGGACGACGCGTGCCCCCCCCCCCCCGCCGCCTGATCCCTTGGACGAGGTTGACGCCTGCAACCCAAACACTGATCGCACCGCCTCCCCGCCCACGAAACGTCGCCGCACCGCCGTGGAGGCCATGTGCGCCGGCACCAAACCGTTGACGGGAAGTCACCGCCGCCGACAGGCCAAGCGCCTCAAGACGATTCAGCAGAAGGGGCAGGCGCCGAGCCCTTCCGTCATCCGCAAGCACGTCAAGCCCGCTCAGCCCCTTCAAACCAGCCTCGACACAGAGGCGCTCCCGGCCGCGCACGGCGGGTACGGCGCCAAGGCGGAGGATGACAAGTGGGGGAGCAAGAAGCGCTGCTCCCTGCCAGAGCTCATCCTCCTCGGCATCAACGTCGTCCCCTGGAATGGCTTGTAAGCCCCCCGCCCCCGCTCTCTCTTTTCGCGCGCGCACGCTGATGCCGCCACAGCGACCCCCGTCCTCTCGTCGACGCCAACGGCCGCGTCTTCGCGGCCCTGGTGGGCCAACCGCGTGACCCCACCTATGCCGCCTCGGTCGCCGCCGCCTACGACCTCATCACAAAGGAGGGGTTTGCCGCTGCATTCCCCAGCGAAATGCGGAAACACCGACGCGGCCTCTTTGCGGCCATGAACGTCGGACTGACGTATGGCAAGGGGCAAACGGCGCCTTCGTGGCTCAACAATGGCGTCTACAGCTGCATGGCCGACCGCCTACTCGCTGACCCCAATATCCAGCGCATGGCGGCATTCGCGAGCGGTGCGTCCTGTTTTTCTGCGACCTGCTGCGGGGCTTAAATCATCGCCACAGCGTCTTTCGCGTTATGGGCCCCCCGCCTCTACGGATATTACCGCGCCCACGACGTCGCGCTCCGCCTCCGCCTTCCCCACCTTCGCCGCCCATTTGACAAATCAGTTTTTTCGTGCGCCGCCTTTAACTTTGGGCCAAATGTTTGGACGTTCCGCCATCGCGACGTCTGCAACCTCCCCTTCGGTTGGTGCGCAATACAATCCGCAGGCCCCTTCGACCCCACGAAAGGCGGGCATTTGGTCCTTTGGGACTTGAAGCTTGCCATCGAGTTCCCCGCTGGCGCGCTCATCCTTGTCCCTTCGGCCACCATCTCGCACTCGAACGTGCCTGTTCAAGACGGCGACGAGCGCATTTCGTTTACGCAATTCACTGCCGGCGGTCTCATGCGCTACGTCGACAACGGCTTTCGTACGGAGCGGGTTTTGGAGGAGGGGGATCCTGAGGAATTTGAGCGCCTTTCAGCTCTCAAGGGCTCTCGGTGGGAGATGGGGCTTGGTTCATTGAGTACATTAGATGAACTAGTAGGACCAGAAGTATCAGAATAAAATTCTTCCTTTCCGATCTCGTGTATAAAAATTTGAGAGGGACTTGGGAGGACATGTATCTTGATCGCGAACTCATTGCCATTGTCACGAACTTGTTTTCCACCACCAGTTTTACTAGATTCCATCCACTGCCCAGGCTCAAATTTTGCCAGGGCGAAGTACAGTATAATTCAGCACACTTCACTTTTTTGGTCATATATAAAATCATAGTGCTTCCATTCATGTTCCAAATATTCTGATTATTACTTTAGGGACGCAAACAGGCTTTCATAGCTCTCCCTAATATTTTAGTGAATTTAGAGTGAGAGCATAAGGCCAGAGGATTTAAACCAAAATTAATTAGAGTCGCGACCCTAATCCCGTACCATACCGTACGACCCTCCAGTTCCTCCTATATGGTTACGGGTGGCAGCCGTACGTATGCCGTATGGAGCCGTATGAGTACGGCCATATACAGATGCATCACACATGGTCAAACATGACCAAATGCAATCTGCGCAATTTGCGCAATTTGCGCAATCTGCACATGCTGACTAATTTTATCGCCCCTTTGGGCAGACTTGGTTCCTTTAAGGGTTTTTTTTTTTTTTTTTTTTTTTTTGGAGTGTTTAGGACAATGAAATTCAGTCTGCAGAAGCATTCCAAAAGTCATCCACTGGGTCTACCAGATAAATCCAGTTAATGCCAGGGAAGTTGTCCAGGGAGGAAATGCCATTACGCACAAGTACCATAGTGTGGGACTCCAGCCATAATAAATTTATCCTATCCCATTTCTTGGATCATTCAATGTCAATAGCTGTATACCCACTAAAACCCCCACTGTGTAAGTCCAATCGTCCGGCAGAGTGTCTTCGTTCATTAGTAGACCACTCCATGTTCTGAGGACGAGATCTTTATTCAGCGCAAGATTTCCAAATTTCATTTTATTGGTGAGGATTCGATCTCGTCCTAGTGCGGAATTCACAGACTTCAGCCATCTGTTGTGAATCTCAATGTCTGTAATGTTACGGTGTGGGTTTTTTAAAACCTTATCATTTCGAATGTTCCAGATTGTGTGCCAGGCCGTGGATACCAGAATGGCAAATAACCGTCCCATAGCGGGGATCAATTTCCCATTTGAGTGTTTAAATTTAACTAGGTTGCCACCCAAGATAAGTCCCCAGCTGAGGGGGGGCCAGTCGGAATATTTCATGGCCCAGAGGTCCTCAGTCAGTTGCCAGATTAATTTTGCCCCTGAGGCATCACATTCCATCGCAATGTGTTCAAGGCTCTCTGGGACACCACATGTCGGGCAGACTGCAATAGCTTCAAGATTGTCAATGTGTGTCCAGAAGTTGCTGACTCTGAAAATGTTGTGAATCAACTTCCAAAATAATTCACGGTGTAGTCGTCTCAGATTTGTGGAACATATAGATTTCCACATCATTTCGTCAGTAGGAGTGTAATCAGAGACTTCATGTATGGAGCACCGGATATGATGTAAGTTGATAAATGTTGCCTTCCTGAACGGTTCTGAGTGTCTGCCCTTAATGATTTTTGTAAAGATTCGCTGCGAGCCTTGTGAGATTAGGATACCCAGGCAGCTGAACATCAGATCGATTTGGGTATCAACCTCCAGTGGAGGGTATGAATGAATGCCTGCGGCGACAGGGAAAGTTGTTGTTGTCTGCTTGAACTGTGTCTGTGCAACTCGCTCATTCAGCACTGCAAATACTGCTTTGAAGAGCCGGAAACTTGGGTCTAACATGTCGTTTTCAGATTTTGTTCTCTCTTTAATTAAAGTTTTCAGCAGGAAGTCGGACGAAGAGCTTAGTAGTAAGGGGCATTGTGTGGGATTTTCTGCAGCACTATGAGGGTAGCCCCCAATATCCCTGATCTGAAGTTTATTTTTATGGTGGGATCGTCAAATGTGATGTTCACAGTTGCATTGTCGTTGAGCTCATTTGAAACGATTTTGAATCTTGCCATGATTTGAGGGTCATATTGACCAGCACGCAAGACCTTGATATGTACAAAGGCTGTGATTAGTTCAGGGAATGTCTCTAATTCGGGTTGTCGTCTTGCCGCAATCTCATTCATTGAATCGTCCTCAGCGAAGATCCGGAAGCTGTTGGCAGTGCTATATAATCTGAAGTTTGGATCATAAGTCATTGGTTCATCAATTTCCACCTCTCTTTGGGTAGCTTCCGACTCCTCTGCTGTCAATTTAAGTTCTTCACAAAGGTCGGCCACTGGGACTAATGGATTCCACTTTGGCATAATACAGTCTATCAATGTCTGGGCGGTCTCAATGCATTCCCCAGGGTGTACACAATCAAGTTCAGTTCAATCTCTGTTGCAAGATGGGCATCCACAGTTTTTACGGGCAATGCCACTACTAGGGTTGATTGTGTGTGGCCGTCTCGCCACTGTGGTTCTCCTCGTAGCTATCATGATGGCGTCTTTCACTGTCCGAACCTTATGTTGGTTTCTGAGGCAGATTGCTGCATCTCGGAGGCAGGCATTTTTATAAGCTGGTTGGCAGACAGCTGGGTGTTTCCATATCGGCATGTCAAGTTGCACATCATGGTCAATTGAAAGTGCTGTAAATTTGAGGTTGAACTCCTGGGCTACAGATATCATACCCTTCAGGTCGTCAGGTATCCTGTCTGACCTGGGGATGGGGAAATGGATGTCGTTTAAGAAGATATTGAGGATTTGACCTGGTCTGATATTTAGGTAGCTAGTCTCTAGGTATTTTCTGAGAATGAAGTCAACAAAATAGCACCACAATGGTCGGTCATCTCCTTGGATGAGGTAGCATTGAAGATTCCAAAGATGAATCGCTTTGTTCCGGGAGGCTATATCAAGAATTCCTTTGCCTCCTTGATCAATTGAGAGCATCATTGTCTCCAGTGATACTCTGGCTGTTTTTCCGTCCCACAAGAAGGACCGTATCAATTTTCCGAGTGTGTCCTCAATGTCCTTTGGCATCCCTTGAGCTCGGGTCAGGTATTGTGTTCGACCTCCAATTACCATACTAATGATGTGGCGCTTCCCTTCCAGAGTCGGGTGTGTGGCTTGCCAACACATGAGATCGGTATTAATTTTTTCTAGGACAGAAGGCCATGGTGTGGTGTAAGGGATGTTATTGCCAATCCATGCACCTAGCATGCGGCAGCTCTCACCGTCAGGCACAATTCTAACAGTTGTGTTAATGTCACCAATGGGGGAGTGATCGTTGATTCGTCTTTCTCCTATGACTTTCTGCCGATAGGTGGACCTCCCAAAGGGAAGGAGCACTGTTTTATGCTCATTGAATTTTGCAGAGGAAGCTCCGAATATAAATTGATACACACTCTTAATGAGTCTCTGAATTTTCTGGACGCCAGGGATGAGAAAATAGGCCAGACTGTAAAAGATTAGCCACAAATGTACCGTCACAGGCAGACGGCGCCGGCGATCAGACTCAGACAAAAAGGAAAATGACAGCGCAACTGACCACGCAGTGACGGGCGCAGTGACTGATGCACATCAAACAGAACATGACAGCGGATTATCCGCCGTGAGAAGACCACAGTTATAGGGCAGTCTTCCGCAATCAAATCTCATCAAAACGTCTGCCTCGGATCATTCCGTCGCTTATATACAGTGCAGCTGCTACTCTTGCTAAGACGCGCCCTATAACGTCGGGAACGAGACTACCTCGCCAGCGGATTCGATCTAAGGTTTGTAACTGTCACCGGAGTGACCGGACCTAACGTCGGAGATCGGTCCGACCGCCAGATGGTGGGAGATTTTTGTCGCTGGTTCTTTGGCAGCTCTTCTTCGCTGGCAGATCGTGGGACATCTTTGTCGTCGCTGGTTCTTTTCTCGTCACAACTTCCCATACTGCAGAAGGAAACCTTCATAGCTTGCTGCGGCTGGCTTATACATATGTACTTCATGATCAGACCATGCGGGTTGTGCAGCACCTTGTGCTCCAAGAACTTGCCGCTCACGCTGCTATTTTCTCATGGGGCATCATCCATTGCTCCTAGGCCACGGCTTCTCTAATCTCACGATAACAATCGGTCACATCCGATTGGCAGAAAGAAATAGGACGCTCACACAGGTGCTGCGCACCATAAGTAAAGCCAAGATCACACCGCTGCCTCAACAACACCCTCTTCCCCTGCCGCCACAATGAAGGAAACTGTGCGGTGGATCTTTCACAGTGCGGAACCATATCCTCGGTTTCAATCCCTTTATAATGTTTGGGAAAACAGTCATCTTTCTCGCGTAGCAAGGACGCTGGAGTCCCGCCCCCAGTATACCGCTATGCCGGGGGTCATCAATATGGATGGTGGTATTCCAGAGTACATCTACAGCATATTCCGAGAAGTTTCTCACGCCAAATACACAGCACGGAGTATTTCCTTTCGAGTCGATTACCGTCGAATATCTGGAGCCAACCGCCTTCCCCCTCGCTCCTACCGATTTTTTCCCGCACAGACCCGGGGTATTGGGCTGGATCGCCAACGGTGCTCACAGGTAAAATAAGCAAAACTACGGAAGCTCCGACCGGCCGCTTCGTTATTCCTAGAGACTCCGCTCAGACGATGAGGGCAAGTTTGAGCTCAGTAACGCACTCAGTTATAGCCCTGTGACGGGCCTCTCAGGCACGTCTATGAACCATAATTTCTGAATCTTCGGAACGTCAACGATATTTTAGAGGCGAGACTATTATACGGGAAGGCGTCTCACAAGTCCACCGTCCAGCGTAGTGCGTAAATGTACCTGGTCATGTGTGTACCCATCCAACACAGCGGTTCAGCCACAATGGAAGACACTGATCGATGTCGGCGCATGTTGCGGATGGAGCTCGTGCCTCACCGTTCTCTCGACCCCGGAGACGCATTTTTGACGGGTCAGCAATGTTACAACCATTTTCGTTCTGGATTGACGTTATGACGCAGACCGCTACGCATACAGTGGGCATCATTTTGGACTAAAGGCTGGATTACGATTTTCACCGCACTAATGTAGATGTTGCTTTATTTCAAGCGCGTGCACGGGACGTGACACCAGTGGCCGTCGGAACTGACGATGATGGCCTCTCCCCGACGGATCTCGAACGCACTATTGTTGAATGGGATGAGAAAATACGGGGGTTCCGGCGGTCTGAAATGTGTCATTGATCACTTCCCTCGTCTCACATTTCTCTCTGGAGCAGAACCACGTGTGATTTACACTCAGGGTGGAATTCATATCCGACGGGCCAAGTAAGTCAGTTTCTAAGAGCCTCAAAGCACCCTCAACCTCAATTCATAGCTGCTCTCTACGCAGAGAAAGAAAGATGTCAGTCCTCGGTAGTACATCCAGCGTTCAAATTCGCTGACCGGGATGTTCGCAGATCTACGACGTCGCAGTTCGCTACGATTTGGTTTGCCTTCTCCTTCATATCCGTCCCAATGTGGTTCTCATGATTCATAGATTATAATTGAAGGCAGGCGGTCTTATCGCCGCGCATTATTGTTTCCCTGATCCGTGATGAGTTTAGATGATCCTTATTTCTATCAGCAGGCGGCGCCGTACACGGGTGCAATCACCCAAGCGGTTGTAAAAGAGACGGACGAAACATGGTTGGAAAGGCTTGTACCTAGCTTCCTAAGATTTGATTATCAAGGACGAGTGATCAGACTCGATACGTTCTCCAAGGTGAGTGACAACTTTTGATTCTGAAGTTTAAGGCATCATAACAAGCTCCCCAAGAGCATTGGACCTGGGGGTAAGTCGTTGAAGGCGTTTCGATGATCGATCGATGTGGTTGAATCAACTTTCAGGGCGTCTCGGATACTACACGGGTGCCCCTTTAATCATCACGAAGTTGGAAGCTCTCCACGAACATTTTATATCGTTTCCATCCGGACTTTCCCAGGCGGTTCGAGTTTCATGAGCTGCGCGTCGGGCCGATCTTTCTGATTCTTGTTCCCTTCCGACCCCAGATATACGGCGAGCTTCTACACCGCTACAAGACTGAAGGGTTTACTCGCTGGCTGCGAGGCATCACGGCGCAATACGAATTACGGCGTGCGTATAGCGTTCAGCGTCCAATATCCCGCTGATATCGTCGCTATGTTACTTTGTATTTGGCAGGGAACTGCGTCATTGATGCCTTGTACAAGGTTCTAGACATCAGGTCGACCAACGGGCCCTCGGGCTCTGTGACCTTGACAGCATATGTGATGACAGATTCAGAAAAATCTTGCCCCTCCGCGGCCCTCATGAGCTTCGTGCCACCCAGGTCAGTGTGTATGTCTGCATTGCTAAGCACCACCCATAAGTCGACAGGGGCGGGATGTTCATGTGGTTCAAGAGTGAGTCCGTCGTCTTCCTCGACTGCCCCTTCACTGATCAAGTACGCTTCTCAGTTCATCTTCATAACCATCCAGACTACGAATGCCTGAGCCGCGCCACATCTCCTGCCGCTGCCAAAACCTTTCTCGCGACCAAATTGTGGAACAAAGTTGCTGATGCTGGAGTGATATTCAGGCGTGGAGAGAGCTTTGCCGTCGATGATGACGCTGAACGTGCGAGAATGGGTGAAGAGGACGTTTATCTGCGCGCCAGTTTCAGCCGGGGAACTAAGGAGGAATTGGAGCGTGGAATGGCCATCTTTGCTAACGTCTTGGTGGAATTTTTCCAGTAGTCGCTGCTCCAGTATTACCAATCATCTGTATACCTTTCCCGTTCTTTGCAACCTTCTCCTGCGAACATCCCGCATTCACGAGCATCCGAGACATAGCTCGGGCTTCTGGCGTATAGGGCCTCGAGAGGGAAGAGGGTACAATATTAATCATACATACAAGATTCTCCAGACCAATTTTCCACGCCCAAATTAATTGAAAAACACGAGATCACGCACCGGAAACACCAGTCTTGATTGCTGCTCCACTATTGACATGTACCGCAGAAGAAAAAGGAATCGGAACTGCCGCTGAATGACCAGCACACTGTGTTGATGGCCCGAGATAAATACTCAGGCCGGCGTTTCCACGATGACGAAGCCAGAAATCTTGCGGATCAACTCAAAGATCCCCTCGTGTTCAAAGCATTCAAACTCCTGCAGAAAGGCGAGAGCACAGAGTGTTTCGTGTACCTTTACGAAACTTGCTTGAACGGCAAGCTTAAAAACTACGAGACTTTAAGCAGCTCTGCGGCGTTCTGACGGACATTCTCCAGCGGGAAGGGACGGACAAGAAATACGGCATCCGATTTCCAGCAGATTATCTCAACTTCATGATCCTCCTCCGTTCGTATGGGGGTCAGTCGTCGCGACAATATGGGATCCTAGCCGGTCAATTGCCATGCCCGTCCTCGAGGCAGCTCAGGTATACTTCCAACCCTTCTCTCCATCCGTTCGCTCTCTAATTGACGTGTTTCACAGGGCCCTCGTATCGAAATCAGAGGATGCTCTACAGAACCCATACCTCATTTACGAGAACATGGCACGAGTGAGGCGTCTCGTTGATTCCTTGAAGTACACCGGTCCGGTTGCAGTTGCGGGAGATTGTACCAAAGTCCGGAAGCGCTTGACATATTCACCAGCATTTGGTGGACACATCCTCGGCGGTGTTCTTCCCTTTGAAGAATGCGTGGTCGAAAGCCTGGAGGAGATTGAAGCCGTGATTAAGAAAATTACAAAGGCCAAGGCAGAGGCGACCCAAGTTCGGGCCATATTGGTTAAAGTACGTCCGTTCATGTTAGTTCGTCTGCAGAATTGTCTTTGAACAAAATCTCCAGGTTCCGCTACCACACGTTCCTCCCCAGGTGGTTGCTCTCATCCCGACAGATGGCAAAGACGACGCCGCGAAGATCATTGAGGGGAACCTGAAGCTACTAAAAACGGCAGCAGAACTGAACCTCCCGGTCGTTATCTTCGCCGCCGATGGTGCCGCGTCAGAGCTATCGGCCCAAAATATGTTTGACAAGCAGATAACCGACTTCCCGCCCCTCACCTTCTCCTATCCATTGTACGGCATCAATCTCCGTACACCCGTCTTTGAGACAGGGCCGGTAGTGGCTGGCCAAGACGCTGGACACGGATCGAAAACTGGTCGCAATCAGCCGCAGCACGGTACACATACCGCAAGTATGGGGAAGGGGAAGGTCGTTAATAATGATCTGGTTCGCCTTCAGAGGACGGGAAAAGCAGGGCTGCTCAAAAGCGATGTTACAAATGTCGATAAACAGGACGACGGACCAGCTCGTCGCATGTGGCACCACGCAGCTCTGCTTGCATGTACGACTGAAGAAGATGGTGTTATGAAGATTATTCCGGGGTTTGAGGGTCTATTCGTTTACTTGTTCGTGTTCGGTGAGTTTCTATTTTTATTCCGCTTCCACTATGATGCTAAACACAAACTCAACAGGTGTTCTCTTCGACGCATGGATGAACCGAACCATGACCGTTGCGAACCGCGTATCGGCTGTTCTCCGGGCCCGTTTCTGGCTTCACTATTGGCGTGCGCACATTGTCAACATGAGCGCGAAATATCCGGATCTCTATTCAACAACGCGATCATTCATTTCCCCGGCCAGCTTCCACATTTTCAATCGTTTATGCGACAGCCTCCTCCTCCTTGTCATCATCTACGCCCGCTATTATCCCAACCAGCCGTTCTGTCCATGGCTTCTTGGAACGGAATTCGTCGAGCACTTCTTTGGACTTGCCCGGATGATGCTCCCAAACTTTACCTACACTGAATTTCTGAAAATGGCCCAGCACATGATGGTCCGGCAGCGTATCCTACTGTCCGGCACGTTCAAGGAAAAGCGCGATAGAAACGCGAACGTCGGCTACGTCTTAGACTTCGACGCATCTCCCCTTACGCCCGAAGACCGAAAGGTCGCGCAAGTTACACTCACCGACAATGACTTCAAACGGCTGGTTGAGGTAGCCTGCAAAGAGGCATCGCTGATATGCACCCAGCTCATGGGGATCCCTGCACCCCTGCCGACGGAGCGTAAACCTCTGGTGCTCATCCCCCTCGGAGCGCCGATGAGGAAAGGCAAGCAGGCCGCCAAACACGACGACTTGGACTCGGAATCGGAGTTCGATCCGGACGAAGAAGATGCTGGCGAGTCGGATGAGGAGGATGTACCCGAGATAAAACCCTACAAAGTTTATTTAAACAATTTGCGTCTCAACGTAAAACCCTGTTTAAGCAATGATTTATTTGATGGTGTTCATCACCAAGGAGAACATTAGAATAAGGGGTTTAAACCTTTAAACAAACTTTGTAGGGTTACTCCTCTCATGTTCCCACCTTGATCTTAAGGTCCCGCATGACTTGAGATCTAGGAAGGATGTTTACACCTTCATATCAAGTTCCCACATGACTTAAGTCCTAGCAAGGAACTCAAGCTCACATATGAGTGTAAAAAATATAATATTGAGCACTTAAGTTTACCACCGAACTCAAGACTTCACTGGTAACTGAAGTCCTTTT